>VZTN01031865.1:91560-106778 GCA_013400515.1 Erpornis zantholeuca | reverse complement strand
CACCCGCACACAGCCCGGGCACGCACGGGCACCCTCAGCCAGCCTGGGCCACCCACGGGCACCCGACACCCGACGGGGAGCACACGGGCACCCGCACACCCGACGGGGAGCACACGGGCACCCGCACACCACCCCGGGGCACACACGGGCACCTGCACAGCCCCCAGGCACAGGCGGGCACACGCAGCCCCTCCGGGGGCACACATGGGCTCGCACACACGGCCCGGGCCACGCTTGGTCACCTGCGGCCCCCACCCGGGTCACGCACGGGCTCGCACACGCAGCTCAGAGCATAGAGCAGCTCCCACACGCACCCCGGGGTGAACGTGGGCATCCGCACACCCCCGGGGCACACGCGGGTTCACACCAGCACCCCGGGACACGCAGGGACACCCCCACAGCCCTTGGGCACGCAGTGCCACACACACACCCCTCGGGGCACACAGGGCACACACATGCACTCTGGGGTGCACACAGGGCACACACAGCAGGGCACACACAGCCCCAGTTAGGACACATAAAGTGTGCACCCCACGCTGTGCATGCACACAGAGACACGCGTGTGCACCACACCCCACACAGACACTCCGTGGGCACACGCAGAGCTGCGTGTGAGCACACGCGGGCACCCCCAGCGTGTGGGGAGATGCTGGCACAGGGAACTCCGTCTGTGCACACAGACTGTGCACTCAGGCGCTGTGGGAATGCCCAGGGGCTGCACTTCATGTGCACACTCACACTCCATGTGCACACACAGATTCTGTGTGCACACACATTCCATGGGCACACACATTTCATGTGCACACACACACTCCATGTGCACACACAGATTCTGTGTGCACACACATTCCATGGGCACACACAGAGATTCCATTTTCACACACATTCCATGTGCACACACACATTCCACGGGCACACACATTCCATGGGCACACACACACTCCATGTGCACACACAGATTTTGTGTGCACACAAATTCCATGTGCACACATACAGATTCCATGTTCACACTCACTCCACGTGCACACACAGAGATTCCATTTTCACACACATTCCATGTTCACACACATTCCATGTGCACACACACAGATTCCATGTTCACACTCACTCCATGTGCACACACAGAGATTCCATTTTCACACACGCTCCATGTGCACACACTCACTTCATGTTCACACACCCTCCATGTGCACACACACATTCCGTGTGCACACACACGCGTCCCATGTGCACACTTGCCCTGCTGTGCAAACACGGGCTCACACGCAACACGGGTGCCCGCACTTGTGCCAGCGTGCACAGCTGCTGTGACACACGGACACGTCTGTGCGCAGGGACCTGGCACAGCCCCTGCCACACGCACACAGGGACAGGGACAGGGACACGGGCACGCGCGACTGGGACACGCGGGCACAGCGTGCACAGACACACAGACATGGGGTGCACACCCACACAGACACACACAGAGTGCACAGACACACACAGAGTGCACACGCACACAGACTCGGCGTGTGCTGTGTATGGCTGCGCACACGAGCACAGAAGGATCCTCCCTCCTGTGTCCAGGGGTCACTCCCAGCGCACCCGAGGGTGCAGTCCGGACCCTCACTGCTGGTGGGTGCAGCCTGGGGTGCCGCGGGCAGCCCGTGGCCCGGCCTCTCCACCTCCCCTGAGTGTGCTCTGGGTGCCGAGCCCGGCTAACCACAGTCGGGGCCATGGAAGGGCACACGGGTACAGACCCACGCCCCCGCACACGCGGAAGGTCCGCGTGGGCCTTGCGCAGGTGCAAACGCGCACCGAAATTGCGTGAACGCCCCCACCGCGGAGGCTCACCCACCCCATCAGGCAGAGAGATGCGTGTGCGCACCCGGCACGCACAGCCAGGGAGGGCAGGGTCCGCGGGGAGCGGGGCTGGCACCTCTGCAGCTCAGCTGCGCGGTGCGGAGGTGCAGGATGGCTGGGGACATCCCCGGGGTGCTGGCCAGGGGAGCCGGGGAGGCTCAGCCGGGTCCCGCACGGAGCCGGGGCCCCATCCATCGCCCATGGGTGCCCGTGGCCGAGTCCCCTCCTNACGGGTCCCGGTCCCCGCTCGCTGGCGCTGTGCCCGAGCAGGGGGCTGCGAGGCAGAGGAGGGGCTGGCAGCCCGCGCACGCAAAATGGCTCCTGCCGGCGGCTGCCGTGTGCCACAGCACAGCCCGAGCCCCGCACAGCCTGCTCCTGGCCCGGGGCCCTGCCCCAGCCTCGCTGAGTGCCTGTCCTCATCCCCTGCGTCGGCACCGGGCACCTCTGCCCAGGGCATCCCCTCCTCCTGCGTCCCCAGGACCTCCCCAGCCTCTTCTCCGGGGATTTCTCCCTACTCCCAGGGAGTCTCCAGCCCCTGCCCCAACTCCCCCTGCACCCTCAGTTTACTCCCTCCCAATGCCAAGCAGGATCCTCCCTCTTCTCCCCAGACCCCAGGGCTCCTGCCCCAGGTAGGCTCCATCCTCCTCTCCTGTCCTGGCAATGTCACTCCAGCCCGGGCGCAGAGCACATCCCGGGGCTTGGGCAGATGCTTGGAGAAGGAAGAGTTACTTCCACCAGACATCAAAGTCCTCGCACTGATTCGCCCTGGCTGGAGACCTGTCACCAGCTGGGGACATTCCTTGTGCTGTGAAAGGGCATTGGTGTAGTAAAGGATCCCCCAGGGATTACACAGCTCCTTCCTCTCCCTTTGGCACAAGGCAGGATCCTGCTGGAGACCGAAGTCCCAGCTCTGCCGTAACAGCAGGATTTTGCCGAGATCCTCCTCCCCCCATTTTGGAGCAGCCCAGATCTGTGGCCGAGGGCAGATCCCGGCTCCTGCCCCCGCTCCGGGCTCAGCCGTTCCTGCGTGCCCGGGGCCAGATGGATGATTCGCTCCCTGGCTCGGCGCTCCCGCTCCCGCCACAGTCCCAGCTGACCACTTTGTTTGTAATAGTCCTCAGAGGGGAATTACAACCGAGTATTAAATGTGTGGTTAAAGAAATCGCATTACACAGTGTGACTGGAAGGGAGATGCTTCCCTTTAATCTGTAATCCATGGAAGTTATTAGTTTAGCGAGCGGAGCGGTTGGGCACGGCATTCCATTAGGATATAACCCTGAGCAGAGCCAGCACCCCTGGCTCCCAGCACCGCCCTTGCCTCCCTGTTCCCAGCCACCTCAGTGCCATTATCATGTTAACACGGGGCTGTTTAGCATTGCAGAAAAGATAAGGGAAAAAAAGAAATCACGCCGGACAGCCGAAGCGCTCCTGTGAAATAATGTTTGTGTCGTGTATCCTGTCCTACAGGTCTATGCAATATTAGTTAGTCACCCTCCTGCTCCCAACGATCACCTAACACCAACACCTGTGTCATACACAGCTGGCTTCTACAGGATCCCTGTCATTGGTCTGACAACACGCATGTCTATATATTCTGATAAGGTAACTGATGCATGTTTCTGCTCTAGTACCTCATACATGTGCTGTAAACCACGAGTGCCCGTCAGGAGGGTTAATGATGTCTGCACTCTCTCTGTGTCTGTCCCTTCACCCTCTCCAGCCCAGCCTGCAGCTCTCTCCCTCTCTCTCTCTCTCTCCTGCATTCCAGGGTACATAATTTTTTTGCAGCTGCCAGTGCTGACCTACATAGTGCCGGATGATTTCTGCAGCGCTGCTCTGCCAGCCTGCCGGGCTCGCTGCTCCCCAGCCATGGCAAAAGCATGAGCTGGCTCCTGCCCTGCTCACTGCTGGCAGCCAGGGGGTCCTGGGGGCTCTGGGGGCCCGTGGAGGGGCAGGAGGATCCTGTAGAGCCTGTACACTGAGCAGGATCTCTCCGGGGCTTGGAGGTTGTTTGGTTGCATTCCCTTCTCTGGGTTTGTGGGATGTCAGTAAGGGAGATAACAGAATAATACCCTGAGGCTTCACATGGCGTTCAGCCTGGCCAGCACTCAAGACAGAGGTTCAGATTCCAGTGTCTCAGCTGTCCCTGTGGGAACACGGAGGCTTCCAGGCTGGGTGAGGACCTGCCACGTGCAGGCAGTGCCTGGGCAAGGAGGTGCCGCCCTGGCCCTCAGCTCGCAGCCCGCTTGGCAAACACCTAAAGCTTCAGTAAAGGCAAAAGGAGGAGCTGAGCACAGCCAGGCCTTCCAAATGCCATGGCAGGATTTCATCCAGGCACACGAGCTCAGGGGGTGGGATCGAGCCTGCTTCGAAGCACGAATCGGCCTTTGCTGGGAAAATGTGAATATTCAGAAATGTAAATGTTCAGTGCAAAAATAGTCACTCCGCCCACGAGCTAAATGAAGGCAAATTTCAGGAGGAGGAGCAGAGGCTCCCAGAGAGGCACCAGCAGCACTGCTTGGCTGGAGCAGCAGCAGGTGTTGGCATCTCTTGGCAGGGTGGTCAGCAAGCCAAGACCACGGCAGTGATGGTGATGGTGGCTGGCAGGGCTGGGCTGGGGACCTGCACCACCCAGCAGGGTCCCACCAGGCATGGCTGGATGGAAAGAGATGGCAACAGAGCTGGCAGAGCAGGCAGGAAGTGTTCAGGGGGAATTTGCTCCTTGCTGCTGTGGGGAGGAGACAGATCTGATGGAAATGTCACCGTGAGGGTCCTTGTCACAGGGCCCGGGGTGGCAGGGAGAGGGGACCCTGCACCTGCTCCATCTCTGCAGGGCTGTGCTCAGCCTCTGCTGTCCAGCCTCACCCCTGGAGTGCTGGCCTGGAGTGCTCACCCCCAGGGGCTGGGTCCTGCCTCTGCTTCTGCCAGTTTTCTCCTATTTAAAACATGTTTTCTGTGAAACAGCCCCATAACCCCCCCGGGCTCCCTTGGTGCTGGAGGAGACACCCACGGGTGGCAGGGAGGTGCTCTCCATGGGGTGCTTGGGTGTTGAGCAGGTTCAGGGCTGTGGGGTACACTTGCCTGGCACAGACTGGGCAGGGAGCCCATGCTGCCCACCCCGAGCAGCCCTCGGAGCACTCCTGCCTGGCTGGCATCGTGCTCAGCCCCTGCCCAGCAGAGCTCTCTGCAGAATGGGGAGCTGCAGAAAGGAGATGGGGCAAAGGCAGGGGCTGGGCAGAGGAGCAGAGGGTGCTGGGCAGAGGAGGGGACAGGGGGACAGTGGGGACAGAGGGGGACAGTGGGGACAGAGGGGGACAGTGGGGACAGAGGGGTCTGGAGCCGTGGGATAGGAGAGGGGAAAGTTCTGCACACCCCACGCAGGACACTCGTGACACGGGGACGTTCAGCTGCTCCCTCTTTGGTTTCCAGTGATCAGCTTGCTTTCTTTTTTGTTTTAATTCAGGAAATTATATCTTTCAGCTTAGTTTCTATGGAAACAAGCTTGTAGGATCACTTTGTATGTACGCCCCTAATTGGTTTTGGAGGCATCAGACAATTTTAGCTGAATTTCACAGGGGGCTGAAGTTGGGTTAATTATGCTTCTCTCAAGGCTACCAGGAGGAGGAAAGGTGTGGAGCTCAGCACAGACAGGTTTGCCCAGAACCTTGGGATGCTCAAAGGCCATCTCCAGTCGAGCACAGTGGTCCATGAGCTGTGCCTAGTCCTTCAACAAAGATACCCAAAGGAAGTGAGTTTTACTGCTCCCAGTACCCAACTATTTGTGGCAGAAGTGATCTTGCAGTTGTCAGGCAGAGCACTGTGGCTTGGCCTCCTTCAATGTGCATCTTATGAGATCAGGAGCTGTTCCTGCTCCGAGACCCTCACACCATCCAGCACAGCCCTGCCTGTCCAGGGAGGGCTCTCTGCCATCCCAGTCACCTCTGAGTGAGGTCAGCAGGGAACTGGAGGAGCGAGGGATCCTCCAGGCAAAGGCAGCAGAGCAGCTCCCATCGCTGTGGTGGAGAGCACCCCAGGGAGATCTCATGGGCTGAGCACTGCAAAAATCCCCTCTGACCTTCCCGTGCTGGGCTGGGCCCCTCCCTGGCCAGGCTGGGCTGTGCTGGGGTCACTGGGGGTGTTTCTGTCCCCTTGGCATCTCAGAGGAACAAACGAGGTGATGCTGACATCTTGGCACCCTGAAAGGTGTGAGATGGCACAGAGCGTGTGAGAGCAGAGCCTGGGGGAGGCAGGAGGGTCTGTGCCATCCCTGGGGGACCTCCCCTACCTGTGGGGCTGAAGGGACACCCTGGGTGCCCAGAGGAGCCCCTCATCACCCCCCAGCAGATTATTGCAGCAGAGGAGACTAATTAATTAATGAAAAGAGATCTGCTGTGCTGCCAGAACAGTGGAAAATGTAGTTTAGGTATCCTGCAGCTGGAGAGCTTTTCAGTTCCAGCCCCTTATCCTGGCAGATGAGATGGGGTCTGTCTCTCTCTCCAGCCTGGGGATGGCTTTTTCCTGCTCTCGGTGCCACCACTCCAGGCCCTCCTGGGGCTCGTTCACTCACAAGGGTTTTCTTCTTCGTTCCTGGCCTCACAATGCTCAGCAGAAGCTCTGTTAGCCAGGGTGGGAAGATGCAGGCAGGGAGAAAAGTGACTCTTCTAGAGCAAGGTCTGGGTCAGGGCTCCTTCCCTGGCACCCACAAGTGGTGACTGGAGAGGCTGCTGAGAGCAGCACAGAGAGGTTCCCCTGGGAGCAGGGGGCACTCAGCAGGGCAGGAGAACCCTGAGCAGGGCAGGAGAAACCTGAGCAGGGCAGGAGAAACCTAAGCAGGGCAGGAGAACACTGAGCAGGGCAGGAGAAACCTGAGCAGGGCAGGAGAACCCTGAGCAGGGCAGGAGAACACTGAGTCTCCCTGGGTGTGCTGGGTGTGACAGGGACCTGTGGGATGTCCCTGGGTGTGCTGGGTGTGACAGGGACCTGTGGGATGTCCCTGGGTGTGCTGGGTGTGACAGGGACCTGTGGGATGTCCCTGGGTGTGCTGGGTGTGACAGGGACCTGTGGGATGTCCCTGGGTGTGCTGGGTGTGACAGGGACCTGTGGGATGTCCCTGGGTGTGCTGGGTGTGACAGGGACCTGTGGGATGTCCCTGGGTGTGCTGGGTGTGACAGGGACCTGTGGGATGTCCCTGGGTGTGCTGGGTGTGACAGGGACCTGTGGGATGTCCCTGGGTGTGCTGGGTGTGACAGGGACCTGTGGGATGTCCCTGGGTGTGCTGGGTGTGACAGGGACCTGTGGGATGTCCCTGGGTGTGCTGGGTGTGACAGGGACCTGTGGGATGTCCCTGGGTGTGCTGGGTGTGACAGGGACCTGTGGGATGTCCCTGGGTGTGCTGGGTGTGACAGGGACCTGTGGGATGTCCCTGGGTGTGCTGGGTGTGACAGGGACCTGTGGGATGTCCCTGGGTGTGCTGGGTGTGACAGGGACCTGTGGGATGTCCCTGGGTGTGCTGGGTGTGACAGGGACCTGTGGGATGTCCCTGGGTGTACTGGGTGTGACAGGGACCTGTGGGATGTCCCTGGGTGTGCTGGGTGTGACAGGGACCCGTGGGATGTCCCTGGGTGTGCTGGGTGTGCACAAAAAGTGGAGTTGACAAACAGTTGTGGGGTGAGCTGCTCTTGCTGTGAGTGCAATGTCTGTCTCAGTCCCACTCTGAGAGCTCCTTGTGGCTCTCCTGGTTTGTTCCCTGCTCTGATTGACCACCCACCCTTCTCAGTGTCTCACATTCAGGAGATGTTCCCTGTGCTGTGATGGCTCTGCTGCTGCTGCCTCTGTTGCGTGTTGGGCTGGGGAGGAGCAGGAGCAGGGACCTGCTGACCCTGGGCAGGGAATTTGCTCCTTTTCTGTTCATTTCACAGCCTGGTTTGATGTTATCACCCTGTTGAGTGTGAGGAAAAAGGATTTATTCAGTGTCTGTCCGTCCTGTGTGTGTCCTTGGGGGATGTGGTGCCTTTTCCTTTCCAGTGTGAGTTACCTCATCCTGGTCAGGATGTTTCTGACCTGTTTTGGTCTCTGGATGAGCAGTTCTGGACAAGCCCTGTTTGGTCCAGACAACCAGCTCAGCCTTAGAGAAAGAAATATTATGGTGCTTTATTTTTGTCCTCTGCAGTTGAGGCTCCTGCCTCCCTCCAGCACGTAGCTGGGCTGTCAAGTGGGGTCCCTGCTGAGCATGAGCACTTTCACTTCCTAGTATTTGACTCTAGGGCTTTTTGGACGAGCTGCATTTGTTTGAAAGCTCTCTGTCAGCTCCAGCCTTTGCTCTGATTGCTTCCCTAAGAGCTCTGTACTTAATTAGGCTGGAGTTGCTATTGCACAATCAGCCAACCATAACGAAGTCTTTAACCAAATCAGAGAGGTTTGCTGGGGCACAGCTCCAGAGCTGCTGCAGAACAGGCTGACCTAGAAACAGCCAGGGAGCACACCATAAAACTGCCTTCCTGAACTGCTCCCGTGCCAAATGACCAATGCACAGCTGCCTGTACCTGCCTCTGCCCTTCTGAAGGGAATTCTTTTTCTTTTCAACATCCACTGCCTGGTCATTGCTTAAAAGGTCAAGAGGCAAGGCTATATTTGCACTGAACACTGCTGGCTGTTCGTGGCTCGAGAAGCTTTTCTCCTCTGGGCATTTAGGGGCCAGGAAGCAGAAACTCTTCTTTGCCATGCTCTGGTTTAGCCACAGAGAGGTGCAAAACCATGCCCAGGGTTTGCTCCCTGGCCAGAAGGAAGGATGCAGGTCCCAGTGATGCCTTAAATGGCTACTTAGAAGCAGAGAGCAGACAGGAATCAAGGAATCAAGGAGGGATTGGTTGGAAAGGCCTTCAGAGGTACACTCTGGGCTCCAGAGGCTCCTGCCTCAGTGCATCCCAACATGGACAAGGACAGCTCCCGAGTTCTTCCCACTTGGATCTCAGCATCAATTCCCCAAGCAGAAGCCAGGCAAGGATGGAATTTGGCCAAGCTTGCCCCCCTCTTGCCAAGATTGTGGTTTGCAGCTGTTGGGCCTAGGAGGGTCTGGGTGTCCTTGGAGAGCTGGAGAGGCTTTGTTGTGTGTGTGTGAGCATGAGAGAACAGCACTGAACGAGCTCCAGGGAACTGCAGAGTGACACTGGGCAGGGCAGGGCTGGGAACATAGAAAAGTTCAAACCTAAGGCATCAGCAGAGGTTAGCTCAAGGCTTCCCCCAACAGCTTCTTTGTGATCCCAGCCCCATCCCTGCGGCGTGGCTGACTCCCCACAGCTGTGTTGAGCTCTTGTTCTTCCTTGCAGAGCATCCACCTCTCCTTTTTGCGCACGGTCCCACCTTACTCTCACCAGGCCAATGTCTGGTTTGAGATGATGAGAGTCTTCAACTGGAACCACGTCATTCTGATAGTCAGCGACGACCACGAGGGTCGTGCTGCACAAAAGAAGCTGGAGACCCTCCTGGAGGAGAAAGAGTCCAAGGTCAGTTCCTGAACATTGTCTTGTAGCTTTGTTTAAGCAACAACAACAAAACTAGAAGTCTTGGGCTGTTGTATGTATGTAGATTTCTGTATGTAAAACACCTTTTCTTTCCATTGTAACATGGCTAACATGCTTAAAGCATCAACAGTGTCTGACTAGTACCTGACAGAACTTTGTACTTTATTCATTTCACTTGCTTTGCCATGGTCAAAATCTCCTACATGTAAATCGACCACAAAATGAAGGGAAGGATAACCTGGAGCTCTGCAAATGCCTCGCCCACGATCCCCACCCAAGGAGAGGACCAGTCGCTCAGCTTAGGGAAGCACCTGCCCCACTGCAGCCTCCCTGGGGCCAGGCAGACCCAGCAGTGCCAAACCCACCCCGAGCAGCAGCTTCTGAATTGGCTCTCGGGGGCTCAGCTTAGCGCTTAGGAGGGGCAGGGCAGCCCAGGGCTGTGACCACCCTCGGGTAGAGCTGTGGGCCAGTTCCCATCTCCATCGAAGCCCATGCCAAACGCTGCTTTCCTGACACCCCATGCTGTCACACGGGGCGGGTGTGGGAGCAGGAGGTGCCCGGCGCTGCTCTCAGGGCCAGCGGGAGCAGGGAGGGAGGCAGGGCAGGGCCCGAGGTGCAGGAGGAAAGGCACAGACCTGCGGCGTGGAGGGAGAGGACTGAGCAGGCCTTCGAGAGGAGGAGGAGGAGAGGAGGAAGCAGAGGAGGAGAGCACAGGAAGCTGTCTGGCTGCAATCTGGAAGGCAAGGAGCCACCTCCTGCCCTACGGGGTGAATTCCCAGCACGTCCTCTCTCCTTTGCTTGGGCAGAGCCTGAGTCCATCCAAGTCTCCAGCGGCATCAGGGCAGGCACCAATTGGGGCTGTTCTCTCCTGGGTCACAGGCAGGGACCCCAACCTGCTCTTTGCAGCCCCACCTGCCCTGCTGGACCTTTGGCAGTGTCCCAGCTCTTGAGGAGATGTGTCCTTAGATGCTTCTTGTGCTTGGAGTTGGTGGCTGAGCTGAGAGACCAGACCCTGTGACTGCTCCTTGTCACCTCCCTGGAGGAACAGCAAGTGCAGGGGTGCAGCCTGGCACAAGCCACACTGACCAACAGGCTCCTGATTTTGGCAGTGATTTCCAAGAAGTTTCATCCTTGCTGCATCCCAAGGCCATCATGGGGCACTGATGTTCCACCAGCCTCAGAGGGATCCCCCTGCCTCCAAAGGCAGCTCCCACTGGGTGACAGCAGGACAGTGTTCTTCTCCAGAGCCTCTTCCCTGCACAATGCCCTTCACACAGGGAGAGCCACTGCCAGCCTCTCATCCCTCCTCTTGCACCTTTTGATTTCCACTCTCTGTTTTCCTGCAGTCCCTCCTGGTTTGCTCTTCCCTCCCATGCCTCCACTCCCTTTTGCTCCTTGTGGTGCTTCCAGGCACAAGGTGCCTTTCTTCTTCAGCCTGTCCACCCCACGGGACAGAGCCTTTGAGATCTGGAGCTCAAAAGATGGGAAGGAAGGGTGCCTCCTCAGACCTTCCCCGTGTTTGCACTGCATCTCCCACAGTTTTGATGTCTCCTGGCAGCCCTGGGCTGCTGCAGATGCTCTGGCCACTCTCCAGCCTGGGGCACCTGCTCTGTCCCCTGGGTCACCCTGTCCTCTCCCTGGGGTGTGCTGCTGCACCTTGTTTCTTTTTCCTTCGAGAAAAGCTCAGGCAGCCCAGTCTGACTGTTCTGGTGGGTGCTGGGTGCCCTGCTGGGGCTTTCCTGCCTTCCTGCATCCCTTCCCTGCCTTCCTGCATCCCTTCCCTCCGACCTCTCTCCCCATCACTTATGTGCTGACTCTTCTCATGCCATGCAGTTGTACCATGGGCCCCTCCCAGCCTCTCCAAGGGCAGCCTGGACCTGATCTCAACCTCTCCAAGGCTTGGATCAGAGCCCCCGAGGACATGGAGGACCTGCTCTGGGTCAGAGACTCACCTGCCCATCTGAGCTCTTGGTTTGGGGCATGGCTTTGCCCCGTGGGGCTGTGCCAGCCCCGTGTGCCATCCAGGCACCCTCGTGTGGGTCTGCACCTCCAGCAGCACCCTGAGCGCAGTGCCCGTGTGCCAGCCTTGTCCTGGGGCTGTCTGCAGCCACTCTCAGCCTGGAGCTGCTGCTCCACCCAGCACAGCTCTGCAGGCCCCAGTGCTGGGGGGCTCAGGGGGGAGCTCTGGACTCTGTGAAAGCAGAGCTTCCCCAGGTCAGAGCTGGCAGGTCCCTGCTGTGCTGGATGCCTTTCCCTGGGACTGTGGCGCTCATGGAAGTGGCAATTTTTTGAGTGAATGCAGGAGAACGTGGTGGAAAGGGAACCTCTAAGTTGTGGGTCCCTGTGTGAAATGTGAAGAACAGAGAAGTGCTGCAGGACCACGTGGAAAAATGGGAAAAAGAGGAGCCCTTACTAGTGTAGTTCTGGAACCAAAGCTAGTGACAGGGAGAGGTGATCAGTGCCAGCCTTGCTGAACCCAAGACTCTGCTGAGCAGCGCGGGCCGAGGTGCCAGCACACCCCAGCAATTTCTGGCTGGAGGCTGCAGCATGGATAACCAAGTTTTGGCTACACTGACAGTGCCTGGGGAGCAGCGAGCAGTGTGCCCTCACTGGAGAACATCCCTGCTGTCCTGCTGCATCTCCGCTCTCCTTGGAGCAATCCTTACTCCAGGGCTCACTGCAGGCCCAGCAGAAGCCACCGAGAAGCCACTGCAGAAATCCTCACTGTGGGAGTCATCAGAAATGAAGGCAGACCTGGGCTCCAAGAAGATTTTTCCTCTTCAGATGCTTCTCCTTGCCAGGACCCAATCTCTTTGAGCAATGCAAAACCTTTTGGGGAAGGAAGGGGAGGGGAACCGAGGGGAAGAAAGGAAAGATCCCACGGCTGAGTGGAAAGGAGACCTGGCAAAATGTCCTGCCAAAGACTGGCCTGAGTGCTCAGGAAAAGCTGATTAGTGTGGAGAGCAAGATGAAGACAAACCTGTCTGAAGAAGAACCTGGAAACGTGGAGCCCTGCACACCAGGGGTGCAAAGGGTCAGGTTCCTGGCAGGGTTCCATTGCCATAAGGTCCTGGAAAAATGGAGATGAGAGTAGAGCTGTGTCCCACTCCCCGTGTGCACAGAGCAGGGACTCCCAGCTGGGGTGGGGCCGAGGAGAACATGTCAGACTGTGTCCCACCAAAGCCTGCTGAGCTGCTGTTCCGGGCCTGGCTGCAGGAGCTGCTCCCAGGAAGATCCCAGGGCTCTGTGCACGCTGCTGCAGGGTCAGGGCTCCGAGCAGAGGAAGCCCCAGAAGTGCTGCCCTGCCCCGAGCTCCTCTGGAGCCGAGCAGAGCAGGGGAGGAGCAGGATCTCTGCTCCCATCCATTCCCTCCAGGGTCAGAGCCCACCCCGAGCCCTGCTGGGACACTCCAAGCAACAGCATGGAGGCCACCAAGAAGTGAGCCCCACTAGCCACGCTTAGGGCCAGCTTAGGGGCACCCTGGTCTTGGGTAGCTGCACCTCCCAGGGCCACCCGTGTGCTGTGGAGCCGTGAGGTGCCCTGGGCCCTCCCCAGGGGCCAGGTAAAAGCTGCAATGTCATCCCATGTTCACCATTGCTTCATATCGCCACGCTCTGAGCCAGCACGGGATGTAGAGAACTTTTATCTTTCTCTTGTGGATGCCAGCAGAGCTCAAAAAGCTGCTCCCCCCTTTCAGGGGGTGAGAGGTTCAGCTGAGACACCTCACTCTGTGTGAACTCTCTGAGGGTGGACAGGACTGTGGTGCTGCTAGTGACGCTAGGAATGCTAAATACTCTTACCTGTGCCAGTTTGCCTCGATCCAGCACTTTCCGTACACAACATTTTGTCCTTTGCTTCCACAGTAATCCCACGGACACCCCCCACCACTTAGGCCCTTAGATTGTTTCTGAGCTTAAGGTTAAAAAAATTCCTTTCCGAAGAGCTCCCCAGCCCCGCAGGGGAAGTGCAACTGCATCTCACCAGCGGTGCCAGCCAGGCTGTGCTCTCAGACTGCTCCGTGCTGCTCCCAGAGAGCCGAGGCACAATCTCTATCATAGTGGCTTTTGCGAGCTCCAGCGTTATAGAGACCCTTTAGCAAACAGTGGAGGAGGAGGTGGATGTTGGATTGCTTTACTACACGTCATTTTCAACTGTTTATAATATTCTTCTGTGTCTACATATTTTCTCTGTGCACATTATTCATCAGAGTAAAAAAAGGAACTATGAAAACCTCGACCAACTTTCCTATGACAACAAGCGAGGACCCAAGGTATATATGCATGGAAATGCACGCCGCCCACCAACCTAACTAGCAAATGAAAAGTAGCCACAGCCCATGGGCACACACAAAAGCTCTATAAAAAAAAAAAAAAAAAGAAAAAAAAAAAAAAAATTCCATGACTATGTTTCTTGGTAGCACGTTTTTATGTTGAGATAGTTTGGTTTGGACTTGAGAATGGAAACTTAGCCAGCTGACCCTGGAAGGATTTCTTTTTGAAACATGCATGTGAACCAGTAATTAACTTGCAAGTCCTTTTTTTTTTTTTTTTTTGGAAAGTTGAACCAACCCCCTTTCCTCCCCAAAGGAAACGGTTCCTTGGTGTAAGTTGCTCACTTTGATTCCCAAAGGTTAACCCTGTGCAATATGTTTTTTTCATTTCCCATGTTTTTGAAAAACAACACTCGTTTGAGTTTTCAATTGCATTTCAAAGCCTTTTTCTCTTTCCTGTACAATGCACGCCTCTTTTTGGGTCTTGATTGACTTCAGTTTGCATGCACAGTGCAAAAAAAAAAACCAATTAAAAAAATAAAACAACCAAAAAGCCAAAACCTTAACAGAGAAAGGAAGGAAGGAAGGAAAGAAAGAAAAGAAAGAAAGAAAAGAAAAAGAAAAAAATAACTATAACCAACCTTATTTAGCAGCCTTTTGTGCAGTTTAATGAATTCTCTTGACCCTTTTCTAGATAGCATGGCTCTCACCACCAGTCCTGGGGCTCCCTCTCTAACCACCTTTGCTCACACTAATCACAGGCCGAGAAAGTGCTTCAGTTTGACCCTGGAACCAAAAATGTGACATCGCTGCTGCTGGAGGCCAAGGAGCTGGAGGCCAGGGTGATCATCCTCTCTGCCAGGTGAGGGCCTGCTCTCCCTTCCCCTCCCTGCTCCCCTTTCCTCGCTCCCGGCGTGGGCAGTGCTGGATTCGGTGTGGATTCGGGGTTTGACATCCTCCTGAGACAATCCTCGCTCACAGCCTCCTGTCCTGGGCAGGTGGAGGGTGCTGAGCTGTGCTGGCCATGCTCCTGGCCGGGCAGTGCCCATCCTGAGCGTGGCCGGAGTGTCCATCTGTCCTGCAGTGTCCTGGCACTGTGCCCCAGCCCAGCTGGGCAGGAGGGCAGCCCCACAGTCCCTGTGCCTGCAGCACAAGGTGCAGATGTGCAGGTGCTCATGGTGCCTTAACTGGCTCCCTAGAAACAGAGAGCAGGCAGGAATAAAGGAATCAAGGAGGGATTGGTTGGAAAGGCCTTCAGAGGTACACTCTGGGCTCCAGAGGCTCCTGCCTCAGTGCATCCCAACATGGACAAGGACAGCTCCCGAGTTCTTGCCACTTGGATCTCAGCATCAATTCCCCAAGCAGAAGCCAGGCAAGGATGGAATTTGCCCAAGCTTGCCCCCCTCTTGCCAAGATTGTGGTTTGCAGTTGTTGGGCCTAGGAGGGTCTGGGTGTCCTTGGAGAGCTGGAGAGGCTTTGTTGTGTGTGTGTGAGCATGAGAGAACAGCACTGAACGAGCTCCAGGGAACTGCAGAGTGACACTGGGCAGGGCAGGGCTGGGAACACAGAAAAGTTCAAACCTAAGG
>VZTN01031865.1:66137-88542 GCA_013400515.1 Erpornis zantholeuca | reverse complement strand
GGGAATGGGGCTGGGCATGGAGCATGGAGCAGGCAGTGATCCCGGGAATGGGGCATGGAGCATGGAGCAAGCAGCCATCCCGGGAATGCTGACCTGCCTCCCCCTCTGCCCGCCGCAGGAGTGATCGGTCTGCAGCTCATCAACGGCAAGAACGAGTCCGCGCACATCAGCGACGCTGTCGCCGTGGTGGCCCAGGCCGTGCACGACTTGTTCGAGAAGGAGAATATCACAGACCCACCGCGGGGCTGCGTGGGCAACACCAACATCTGGAAGACAGGACCCCTTTTTAAGAGGTACTGGGGAAAGAGTCCTGCTGGAGGGAGCAGAGGAGCTGCTGGGGGAGAGCTGGAGAAGGTGGGAGCATGCGAAAAGGAGCAGGAGGACATGGTGGCTTTGCTCAGGGTGTCTGTCACTAAAGCTTGGGGCATGTGGCACAGGGCTTGGTTCTCCCTTTGTTTGTTTGTTTTTTCCTGGGGCACCACCCAGGCTGGGAAGGGCAGGTGCCAGGCACAGAAGCTGTAGCATGGACACACCTCCCAAGGGATACCCAGAGGAAAGTGTCCTTGGGAGATGTGGGACAGATCATTCCAGGAGGGAAGGGACTGATCTGGTGGAAAGCAAAGGTCAATTACAGCAGATCTGGTGGTGAACGTTTGGGAAACTGATTCCATCCCCCGAGAGGGGATGGGCACAGGTTTGAACAGACCATAGGCAGCCTTGGCTGGACTCCTACAGGGCAGTGAGCTTAAGGCAGGTAACTGAGGGGGAGCATTTCTGATGCATTGTGAGCTGTCCCCATGGCCACAGCAGGTTTTCTAGGTTGTCCCCGCTGTGTTTCTGTCCCTAGGGTGTTGATGTCCTCCAAGTACTCAGAGGGTGTCACTGGGAGGGTGGAGTTCAACGAGGATGGGGACAGGAAATTCGCCAACTACAGCATCATGAACCTGCAGAATCGGAAGCTGGTGCAGGTTGGGATTTACAACGGCAGCAATGTACGTACAGGGCAGGAGGGGCTGGGCTCTGGGGTGTCCACCTTGGCCTCATGCCCATCTGCTTCCTCTGGGGTCCATCGCAGGTCCTGACCAACGACAGGAAGATCATCTGGCCAGGGGGGGAGACCGAGAAACCTCAGGGCTATCAGATGTCCACCAAGCTGAAGGTAAGAGCAAAAGGCAGCAGGGGCAGGGCTCCTCAGCCCTCTGCATGCCAGGCAGTGACTTTGTCTGCCTCCCACCTCCATGGCTGCTCTGCAGCTGGCAGCAGCATTTGCAAGGCCAGGAGAGGATAGAGGAGAGAAATAGAAGGTGCTGGCAGGTGTTCAGAACACAGCTTTTGGCTGGATGGGTGACAGGCATCCTTGGGTTTGGAAAGAGGCAGGTGGGAAGTGGATATGAGAGAAAAGAGCACAGAAAGGGTGGAGGGATGAGATGTTCACCATTTCTGGGGAGGGCACCATGGCTCTGGTGGGGAGGGCAGCCCAACACAGAGGGACACAGAGACGAGGGTGTCTGTGTTTCACCTCTCAGATCGTGACCATCCACCAAGAGCCCTTTGTGTACGTGAAGCCCACTCAGGCAGATGGGACCTGCAGGGAGGAATTCACCATCAATGGAGATCCTGTCAAAAAGGTCTTCTGCACTGGACCCAACGAGACCATCCCAGGTACCTCAGTCTGGTGGGGACTCCCCCAGCCCACCCAGCCCATGAAGGCTCCCACAGCACAAAGGGGTCCCAGAGAGGGTGCTCAGTCACATGGGAACTGCAGAGGATGAGGAGCAGAGAGGTGACAGCACAGAGGCCCCCAGACACCCCCCACCAGCTCAGCCTCACAGCTGAGCTGTATGGATTATATCCCATACTGAGCAGAGCCATTGTTGCAGTTACATGGCCCTTACGAGGGCCAGAGTGACAAAAGAGACTTCATTCTCGGAACCATCAGAAGGCTATTTCTTTTATTCCTGTAAAGGTAAAAGCAAAAGCAAAAGCGAAAAGCAAAGAGAGACCTTTTTCTCTCAAGATCCATGCAGTGAGAGTGTGTGCAGAATTGTGTGTGAAAAAATGCAAAGCACAGTTTTCCATTGGCCAAAGGAAACACCTCTTTCAAAACATCTTTTCAAAACTAACAAACAAAGTATGTTTATATTTGTCTGCCAGGGAAAATTAACCTTAGCACTGTAAGGATCTCTCAGAGACAGAAATGCCTGAAAAACCTTGTATGCATTTCCATGAGCCGTGGGGTGGCTGCTCTCGCTGGGGAGAGGCATGGATGCCCTGAGGGGTCCCTGGCCAAGGGCTGCCCCTGCTCAGCCCTGCTGTGTCCCTCCCCAGGCCGTCCCACCGTGGCACTGTGCTGCTACGGCTTCTGCATCGACCTGCTCATCCGCCTGGCAGGGGTGATGAACTTCACCTACGAGGTTCACCTGGTGGCTGATGGTAAATTTGGTACCCAAGAGCGGGTGAGTCTGGGCAGCCTGAGATCTTTCTTTGCCCGTGTCGTGTGTAGAAACACCCCCAGGCCCTTCAGCAGAGCAGGGTGGGGTGGAAGGGCTGTGCAGGATTCCCGAGGCGTGGCTGGTGGGGGACCTGTGCCAGGGCAGGGCTCTGACCCCGCCTGGGCTTCCCTGCAGGTGAACAACAGCAACAAGAAGGAGTGGAACGGGATGATGGGGGAGCTGCTGAGCGGCCAGGCTGACATGATCGTGGCTCCCCTCACCATCAACAACGAGCGGGCTCAGTACATTGAGTTCTCCAAGCCCTTCAAGTACCAGGGCCTCACCATCCTCGTGAAGAAGGTATGGTCTGCCTGGCATGTTTGGTACAACACGGGAGGCACCCCTGCTCCCCAGACTGCACCAGTGTCCCCAGCGCTGCCCCTGCCAATCCCAGGCTCCAAGCTGCTGCTGGTTTTAACTGCAGGGTCTCATCTGCACCACCCTGACCCCTCCTGTGCAGCCCAGCAGCAGGAGCTCGGGGCAGGGCAGACCCCGTGGGTCCCTGAGGGCGGGCAGGGTGCAGGGTGGTGGGTGCCAGCGCTGTCCCTCTCTCCTGTGTGCAGGAAATCCCTCGCAGCACCCTGGACTCGTTCATGCAGCCCTTCCAGAGCACGCTCTGGCTGCTGGTGGGGCTCTCTGTGCACGTGGTGGCAGTGATGTTGTACCTCTTAGACAGGTTCAGGTGAGTGCACCTTGGGCCACCCCAGGTCTGGAGGGGACAGGGAGGTGTCCCCTGGGTGCCTGGCTCAGGAACAGCCCTGCAGCCCTTTGGGGGGGCTCTCACAGGGAATTAACCCACACTCTGTGCCCCACCAGCCCCGGGCTGGGGTTCCTGGCCCCTGTGGCTGCCTAAGCTAAGGGATATGGATGTGTGGGGTACCAGCCCCTGGGGATGGGGGAGCACACCTGTCAGGCCAGGTGCTCTACAGATACCTGGCCAAGGGGACTGTCAGCCTCTGGGCTCTGAGAGAATTTCCTCTTGGCCTCCCTTGGCCCTGTGGCAGCTCCTCTGAGGGCAAGAGAAGCTGTCCCTGCCTGGGCCCTGTGCCCAGAGGCTTTGATGGCTGATCTGCAGGGAGCCCTCTGTGCTGCAGTGGGAGAGGCCTGAGCTGGCCGGGGTCTGATGATCCTTCTGGTCTGGGGAGAGGGCAGTGGGACTGGGACTGGTGTGAGCCAGACAGGGCTGCAGATCAGCACAGGGGATGTGCCAGGCAGTGGCACAGAACAGGGAGGAGCTGCTTGGGACACAGGCATGGTCTGTAGGAACAAGTGACACCAGGCTGCACCAGGACATGTAGGGCACAGTGAGGACCCCTGGGAACCAGGGTAAGGGGGATGAAAAGGGTTCTTGGTCTTGTTTTTCCAGCCCATTTGGCCGGTTCAAAGTAAACAGTGAGGAGGAGGAGGAAGATGCCCTGACCCTCTCCTCAGCCATGTGGTTCTCCTGGGGAGTCCTGCTGAACTCCGGCATTGGAGAAGGTGAGTCCCAGTCACAGGGGGACTGTCCTGCCCTGCAGCCCCGGCCCTGGGCTGGGCAGGCTGGGGGAAGCCCTGCCCTCCTCCACAGCCTCCCCCTCTCGCCTGGTGCCTCATGCCCCGACTGTCCCTGGAGCAGGCTGGCGGGAGCTCTGGTGCTGCTGAGGGTGGCACCTCTGTGGCAGTTGTCACACTCGTGTCCTGCCAGCCCTGGGGACACAGGGCGGGGAGGTTTGGGTTGGATCTCCTGCCCAGGGTCACTCACCCTCTCGGGTGGGACACGGCGTGCCCGGGAGGAGCTGCAGAACCCCGAGAGGGCTTCTCTTGTTTGGGGCAGTGCAGAGGCTCCCGGCGCAGCTGCTGGCAGAGCAGAGGGATGTGGCACGGGTGCCCTCGGGCTCCTGAGCCCCGGCGGAGCCGCTCTGATCTCTCCTCTCCCCCCGCAGGCGCTCCCCGGAGTTTCTCCGCCCGCATCCTCGGCATGGTGTGGGCTGGCTTTGCTATGATCATCGTGGCTTCCTACACTGCCAACCTGGCAGCCTTCCTGGTGTTAGACCGACCCGAGGAGAGGATCACAGGCATTAACGACCCCCGGGTAACCACCCCTCGCTTGCTTTCCCCTTTTCTGGGGGCACAGAACGCGGCTTGTGGCTCCCAGAGCCCTGATTTCCCTTTGTGCCAGGGGGACCAGCCCCAGGTAGCTCTGCCTGGGTTGGTGCTGGTGAGTCTGAGCCCCTGCCCTGGGTGGGAATGGACAGACACGGGCAGGGATCAGCAGGGAAACAACCTGCCCAGAAATATCCTGTCTGCAGTGAAGCTGCCTGCCAGTTCCTGGAGAGCCTCCTCCAGCCAGCGAGGAAACGATTCATTATGGATGAGTTATAGCTAATGAAATCGTCCCTGCGGTGCAGTCAATACTCTCCACATGCCTCAAATCCATTTCCTGCTCTGGCAAGGACAGAGCCACAGCTCATCAGCCCAGGCAGGCAGGAATGTGCCCTGCAGCAGCACTGACCCACAGCGTCCTGCACCCTGCCCTGCGCCCTGCCCTGTGCCCTGTGGCATCCACAGGCCTCCTGCACCCTCAGTGCCACCCTGACCCTGTCCCACAGCATCTCCTACCCCAGCACTCTGGTCCTGATGCCTTAAATGGCTCCCTAGAAACAGAGAGCAGACAGGAATAAAGGAATCAAGGAGAGATTGATGGAAAAGCCCTTCAGAGGTACCCTCTGGGCGCCAGAGGCTCCTGCCTCAGTGCATCCCAACATGGACAAGGACAGCTCCCGAGTTCTTCCCACTTGGATCTCAGCATCAATTCCCCAAGCAGAAGCCAGGCAAGGATGGAATTTGCCCAAGCTTGCCCCCCTCTTGCCAAGATTGTGGTTTGCAGTTGTTGGGCCTAGGAGGGTCTGGATGTCCTTGGAGGGAGAGCTGGAGAGGCTTTGTTGTGTGTGTGTGAGCATGAGAGAACAGCACTGAACGAGCTCCAGGGAACTGCAGAGTTACCCTGGGCACTGCAGAATTGGAAAAGTATAAAATTTAAAACCTAAGGCATCAGTCCCACGGCATTCACTGTCCTATGGCATCATCTGAGGAGACCAAGGTCTTCTCCAGGGAGCAGGTCCCCGAAGGAGATGGGAAATTGGGAAACACAGCTTTGGGGGGGGTCGGTTTTGCTGGTGAAGGGCAGAAACAAGAGCAGCCCTGCCCTCTCCTTCCAGCTGCGCAATCCCTCGGACAAGTTCATCTACGCCACGGTGAAGCAGAGCTCCGTGGACATCTACTTCCGACGGCAGGTGGAGCTGAGCACCATGTACAGGCACATGGAGAAGCACAACTACGAGAGCGCTGCCGAGGCCATCCAGGCAGTGAGGGACAAGTGAGTAGGGCAGCACCTCCCCGGCCGTGCTGGGAAGGGCTCCGGGGAGCTGCAGGGGGGTGGAGCGAGCAGGGCAGAGCTGGAGGGGCTTGGTGGGACCTCCCTGCCGGGGCTGGGTGGGGTCAGCCTGATGCCAGGATGATTTTTTGCTTTTTTTTTTATACCACTCTTACATACACTTTTATATAGTTTTATGTATTCTTAGTATTTTAGCCTGTATAGTTGTACCTTTCCAAGTCTGATCACTCAGCTCAGACCCACAGCACTGTTAAACCAAGAAATTAAACCCAGCCCCAGACAACAAGGCCCTCTCCAAAACATATTTTTGTAAACTAAAACAAGCCCATCCAAAGAAAAATTTCCCCAGAACAGAAAGTTCACTCGAACCTCTCATTAAAGAATCTTAGATAAATATGTTAATTTTGCAAGGCCTGTAATTGTCTGCATTTCAGTGTGAGGTGTGCATGCATTTTCAGAGCATTCCACCTGGACCGAGTGCTGCACCCAAAGATCCTGAAATAAATACCGAAGTGAAACCCCTTTTCCCCATAAACCGTGTTTGGGTTTTAAGACCAAAAAAAGGCATCATGCCCAGGTCTCTGATGGTCAGCACAAGGTCTGCGTGGGGAATGGCACAGTGGGAGCCCTGGCCCTGGCCCTGGCCTCTGTTTTAGGGTGGCTTCGGTGTTCAAATGGGGCAGAGCAGCTGGGCTGCCCAGCCTCACCTCTCCACCCTCTCTCTGTGTGTCCAGCAAGCTCCACGCCTTCATCTGGGACTCGGCGGTGCTGGAGTTCGAGGCCTCCCAGAAGTGTGACCTGGTGACCACGGGGGAGCTCTTCTTCCGCTCGGGCTTCGGGATCGGGATGCGCAAGGACAGTCCCTGGAAGCAGAACGTCTCCCTGGCCATCCTCAAGTCCGTACTCGGCTCTGGGCGTGGGGCTTGCCCCCCGTGCTGCATGTGTTGGCACGCAAGTAGCCCCGTGCCAGGCGCTGCTAGCCACCCTCCGGAGCTCTGCGGGGACAGGGCGCTGGGGCTGTGTTCCCCCCTGGCAAAGGGGACACTGGGGGCCCAGGGTGGGCACAGCTCTGGCTGGCAGGGCTGGGGAAGCAGCAGGGAGCTGGCAGGAGGGCAGAGCAGGGCAGGGAGCAGAGTCAGGATCAGCCAGGAGTGTGGGCAGAGCTGGCAGAGAGCAGCAGGGGCCAGCACAGGTCTCTGCGGGCAGGGTGTGTGTGCTGCCCTCTCCCCACTGCTCCCTCAGGGCTCAGCCTGTCCAACAGCATTGCACTGCCCTGGCTTGGTCATCCAGGGGCTTTTCCTTCAATTCTGGCTGTTCCTGTTACACAGGCTTCCCCCTCTGGGTCCAAGGATTTTACACTGATCTGCTGTGTGGGTGTCCCAGCCCTGTCTGATATCGTGGGTGAAAAGGGATTTCCCTGCATTACTTTGGAAATGCCACACTCACTGCAGACAGAGAAATGTCACAATGGAGGAACTGGGAAGCTGCAAGTGAAGGGAGGGAGACAGGGGAAGTTCATTTTAGGAGAGATGCAGTCAGGAACCACCAGGATCCTGCCCAAGATGCCGAGATGAAAGGCCTGAGAGAGAATGGGCAGGATGTGGAAGACCTGAAGGGGTGATGTAGGGAGCCATGGTCCCCATCTGTGGGACACTCTTAACATGGGGATGGGTGGCAGCAGGACAGGTGGGGCCTGGGAGAACCACGTGAGAAGCCTGAAGAGGCCACAGGAGTCCTCAGTGTCCTCCTGGGAGAGGATGGGGAAGCCCAGGGCTACAGGTGGCCCAGGAAGGCAGTGAGGATGCCCCAGGAACAAGAGGGAGGAAAGTGCAGTGACCCTGATGTGGGATGTGTGCTCTGTGCCCACCCCATCCCCACGAGGTGTTCAGGCAGAAAGGGGCACTGTGAGGACACAGCTTGTGTCCTCCTGAGCTGTGCCACCGAGCTGTGACACCCAGCTGTGCCATCCAGCTGTGACACCGAGCTGTGCCACTGAGCTGTCACACCCAGCTGTGCCACAGAGCTGTGCCACCAAGCTGTGCCACCGAGCTGTGCCACCGAGCTCCTGGGGTGTCCCAGCCCTCACGGGGCACTGCAGGAGCTGCCAGCAGCAGTGCCCTGACCTAGAGGTGCTGGGGGCAGCAGAAAGGACAGGGGTCCAGCACTGCCTGAGCTCCAAGCAGCCCTGGCAGGCAGAGGAGCTATGCAGGAGGGAACTGGGGGATGTGGTTCGTCCCTGCAGCCTTCCCCAAGTGCTCTCTGAGCACTGCCAGCTCCAGCCTTCCTTGGGAGCACACCCTCCCCGTGGCTGTGGCTCCTTTGGCAGCAGGCGCTGCCCAGAGCTGCCCTGGGGCAGTGGCAGTTGCTGTAGAGTCTCAGGGGTGGAAAGGAATGCTGCATGGACTTCAGATGAAGAGAAGCCATTTATTAAGAAATCCTTGTCTTTTTTACAACCAGGATGGCTAGAGCAGGACACAGGTATTGGTTCTGGGGTGAACACCTCTTTAGCATATTTGGTTGGTTACAGCACCACCCAGAACAAGTTAGAATAACAAAGCTTAAAAAACACCACCTGTGGAATATAGTTTACATAAGCACCCAAAATAGTTTACACAAACTTCTGCTGGTTCCCGGCTCTGTCTGTGAGAAAGAGTTGCTTTGTCACAGCCAGAGCTGAGAGATGAAAATTTCCTTCTGACTGCTTTTCGGGGTCCACACTGGGGGGCTGTGGGTGCCTGTGTGTGTGTGTGAGCCCTGTGAGCCCTGTGAGCCCTGTGAGCCCTGTGAGCCCCCCAGCCAGCCCACAGCACTCTGCAGAGGCCACACACACTCAGCCAGCACAGCCTTGGCTCCTGTGTTTGTGGTGCTGGGACGGAGGGCACGAGGGCACACAGAGCCTGTGCCCCAGCTGCCTGTGGCTGGTCCCCAGTGACTGCCCTGTGCTGTCTCCTTGTGCTTCCAGGTCCCACGAGAACGGCTTCATGGAGGATTTGGACAAGACTTGGGTGAGGTATCAAGAGTGTGATTCCCGTAGCAATGCCCCAGCAACACTCACCTTTGAAAACATGGCAGGTTTGTTCTGCAAACCTCTTTCTCCCCCTTTGCTGGGTAGCCTGCTTTTGCTCAGGACATTCTCCACTCCGGGGCTCTCCTCTCAGGCCAAACCTCTGCTGCCTCTGGGTTTGTGCTTTCCCAGTGCTGGGAGGCTGCTGAGGAGGGCTCCACTCCCACCTCGTTCCAAACAAAGCATCCCTGGGCTCCCCAGTGGGGCTGCTCTGCTGTGAGCCCCACTCCCCTGGCTCTGCCCTGGCCAAGCTGTGGCTGTCACAGAGCAATCGGAGCTGTCCCCAGTGCAGGCAGGGGAGCAGCACCTCGGCATGATCCCGGGGTGAACCCTGCTGCAGGAGGGGGCTGGAGGCGGGGGGCAGCCCCCAGTGCCGAGGAGCCCTGGGCAGGGCTGGGATAATTGATACAGAGGGGTTTTTATCTTGCAAAGACAGGCTCTCCTCTGCACTGAGGGGGTGCTGCTGGTCCTACACCCATGCAGTGATGAGGGATGAGGGGTGTTGGGTGCCACCCTGTCCTCACCGGTGCTGCTGGCCGGGTTACAGGCATGGAGAAAAGAGGCATTTGTCCTCAGAAACTGCTCCAAAAACATCAGCCCCGAGGGCTGCAGGCATCCAAGGACAGCACAGGGCTCTGTGCATGGCTGTGCCTCCTGATGAGCCGAACTGGAGCACCAGGGCTGGGTTCTGGTGCAAATGGCCCCTCAGGGATGGGGTCTGCCCTGGGGCTGTCCCCAGCATTGCTGCGGCTCAGTGCCCTGTGCCCTGCAGAGCTGGCACCGGCATCCCTGGGGTGCCCGGGCTGTGTTCCCCTCCCGGCCCTGCAGGCCTGCGGGGGGATGGCGGGGGGACCCCGGGGTGGCAGAAGCGTGGTGCAGAAGAAAGGAGGGGTCATGTTGCCGTTTCCACTGCCCCCTGTAACTTTCCTGCTTATTTCAGGTGTGTTTATGCTGGTGGCTGGAGGTATTGTTGCCGGGATATTTTTAATATTCATAGAGATAGCTTACAAAAGGCATAAGGACGCGCGGAGGAAGCAGATGCAGCTGGCGTTTGCGGCCGTTAATGTGTGGAGGAAAAACCTGCAGGTAGGACAAACGTTTTTAGAGCAAATCTCCACCAGGTGCGTTTTCCATTCCTTCACCAAAGCAGTGAATGCAGAGCTGTGGAGTAGCGCGGGGGGGGCCCTCTGTCCCCCACCCCCACCCCAGCAGCTCCAGCTGGGCCTTGCTGGGTGCCTGTTAGGCTGCAGGGCAGCGTCCCTGCCTTGTCCCCGGGAGCTGCCCCTGGCCGATGCTGTCCCAGCGCGGCTCCAGCAGGGCAGAGACCCAAACGGTCCCGGTGGAGCTCGGGATGGGGACTTGGCTCTGCTGGGGAGGCCGTGCCGGAGCCGTGCCGTGCCCTGGCCGAGCGGGCAGTGCCAGCACGGCTCCTTGGCAGGCGCTGCCCTGCTGCCCGGCTCCGGCCGCGCTCGCCAGCAGACGGGAGGGTCAGCCCGCTGCCACTGCCCGTCCCTGCCCGGGGCTCAGGTGGAGGGATGCTCCAGGGATAGTTTCCATCGCTCCCCTTCCCTGCCTGCTCCCCCACAGCACGGTAGCCGTTGCCATACCCAGGACCGACTCCAAAAAGAGGTGGTGCGTGCTCTTGTCCTTTGGAGACAAGGACATTCCCCCGCACAGGAGCCAGCAGGGCCGGTCCCTGTCAGTGCCAAGGCTCCCTCGGGCTCCTTCCATGGGGCTGTTGCTCTCCCAGGCTTCTCCCGTTCCTGGAGCACCTCCGTGCCGCTCAGGCAGGGATGCCCAGGAGGGCAGAGGTGCCTGGCAGTGACACCGAGCCATGGGCACATCCGTGGGCCACCAGCCTCACACTTCCCTTACCCTGCTGCTTTTGGGGCTGAGCCCCGCAGTGCCCCGCAGTGCCCCTGACCCCAGTGTAGGGCAGCTGGAGGCTCCGTCTGAGTTGCCCGGGCTGGTTTTTCCCTTGGGGGCGTTCAAAGAGCAAGAGCTCCTTTGGGTGACTAAAGGACACTGCCGCTCGGAGCAGAGCACACCGAGGACAGAGAGAGAAGGAGGCTCGGGGACCCTGCCAGGAGCCCTCGTGGGGAGCAGCGCTGGCTGGGGCTGTGGGGGGCTGCCCGGGGGGAGCAGCGAGGGGAGCACGAGGCCAGGCTGCTGTATCCTGAGAGCTCGCTGGGTTCAGTTCACCGGAAAGAGTCTCGGAAAAGCCATTTCTCAATATTTTTTTTTTTTCCTTTTTTTCCTTCTTTTTTTTTCCTTTGCTTCCAAAAAGCAGCAGCACCGAGGGGGTTAAGGCTGCTGGGACAGAGCACACTAGTCGCACTGCCATTTTTCACTTGCCAACCTTCTAGAAAATACTGCACTGGGTCCTTGGGCAGAGTCTGTGGGACTGTGAGCAAAGCATGCTGCCCTGTGGGGGTAAACAGCCTCATGGTAAAGAGCCGTTTGACATTGTAAGACTTTTCCACAGGAGGAAACGTCAGAGCACTAGTATCTGGTACATTGCTAGAAGGTAGGCAAGTGGAAAGATTTATTTGTTAAAACAAACAAACAAAAATAATGGTTTTTGGGATCACAGTTTTGCCATGGCTATTTCCTGAGATGCCATGGAAGAAAAAGACATTTCATTCCATTCATCTTGCTTTCCTTTCCGTTTGTGCATGTCCGCAAAAGAGAGAACTGAGAAGGAGGAGCAAATGTATCCCCGAGCATGCTCTACGCACCAGCGGGATACATTTTGGTTACCCCCGTGCGGTAGCAGAGCCAGACCTGGTCACTGCGTCCCCCGTCGGCAAGGTCACACTCATTGGCACCAAAGCAGTGGGGGAGGACTCGCTGCCAGCCCCCCGGCCCGCGGCCCCCGCGCCATGGCGGCTGGTGCTGCCAGCCTGCGCCAACCAGGTCCGACTCGCTAACTCCAACGCCTGCATTTTTCAGTTCTGTTTCTCTTTGAGTTCATCCCGACCCGACGACATCATGGCACTAACGCTTTGCTTCCTCCCTTTCTTTTCCTTTGTATATTTTTTTTTTCCTTTACTTTTCTTTTTTTCTTCCAGTTTCCTTTTTTTCTTTTTGTTTTTTAGCCTGTTTTACTTTGGAAAACAAACCAAACCACCACCAACAACCACGTTCGGCTTTGCACAACTGCATCATTTGAATTTTTGAACACTTTTTTTTTTTTTTTTTTTACAGAATATTCATACAATGACTTCTCTTTCAATGCAGTCCTCTCTCTCTCTTGTGGCACTAGGATTCAGCCTCAGAAAAGGCCCTGAGCACTGTATTTTTTTTTTTAGTGGTAGGTGCAGCATCTCACGTCTCGGTCCAGCCAGGCTAGCGGTGGAAGCGAGGGGCAGGGCGCCAGGCAGAGCATCCCCAGGAAGCGAGGTCAGCTGTGCCGGCCTGGCTGCAGACACCAGGAGAGCAGGGCTCCCTCCCGGAGGGGTTCCAGCGCTCCGGACGCGAGGCCAGCCCCCCTAGCCCTAGCACTGTGGTGGCTGTGCCCTTGGAGGACTGGGAGTGGCAGAACACCTCCAGTAGCTTTCTCACCTAAATGAAGGCCATGACACGGGGCAGTATTCAAATAGATTTAGAGTTTCCAACAACACACTAGAGATCTAATTACTTATACATATTCATTTTAGGATAGAAAAAGTGGTAGAGCAGAACCTGACCCTAAAAAGAAAGCCACTTTTAGGTCCATCACCTCCACCCTGGCCTCCAGCTTCAAGAGACGTAGGTCCTCCAAGGATACGGTAAGAGGAAGAAGAACAATTCTGCCCTCTCTCTTTCTCTCTCTTTCTCTCTTCTGCCATCCCATCGACTGCCACACACCCATCCCGAAGCTGCCAGTGTACATGCATAGCTCATGTTCGTCACCAGTCAGTGAGTCAGTCAGTGAGTCAGTCATCCCGTGTACCTGAAAGGATGCTGGGATCCTGGAGGGCAGGCAGGAGGTGGCTTGGAGTCCTGTGATGAGTTGGGAGATGCAACCGAGTTTTTGTTTTGTTTTTTTGTTTTCTTTTTGCCTGGATGATTTCTGATGTTCCTCTCTGTGCTTCGCTCACCTAACCGGTGCTGACCTCTTGAAACTGATGACATTTTTTTCTTTTTCTTTTTCTTTTCTCTTTTTTTTTTGTTTTTTTTTTCTGTTCCTAAGTGTTCCTGTACCTGTTTGTCATTGTATGCCTAAAAACAATCACCCCGATTTAATTTGGGCACCGTGTCACCTCACCAAGAGCCATGCGTGTCACACTCTCTACATGTGATTTTTGTTTGTGACAATTAGCATTCGGAATAGTCCTCGCTCAGGAGTGACAGCTGTCTCTGGTTATCGTCAGCAGTAACACAGCTCTAGAAAAGACATGAAAAGGCTCCAAAGAGGAGGTTGTTAAAGACCCAGCCTTGGTCCAAACTTGTGTTTTCCGCTGCTCTCACATAACCAGAGAAAATTTCCAAATTGCTGCCTCTCAAAGCCAGCTGTTTCCAAATGTGCAAATGTGTCTGCTCGTGCTGGAGCTTCGGACACTTCAGCGTCAGGTTGGGCTGTTGGTCTGTCGGACTGAGCCGTGTCCCTCTGCATGTCGCCGTCTGTTGTATGACACTCTGCACTGTGGCTACTCTGTTGTCTCGTGTGGCAGCGCCCGCTGCGTTTTGCTGCCCGCCCTCCTGGCGCGACGGGCTTGCCAAAATCCCCTCCCCGGGGCGACCCAGGGCTCGTGCCCGGGGTTGCCCAGAGCAGGTCCCCGCCAGGCTGCCCGAGGGGGGCCGGGGGGACGGGGACAGCGGGGGACCCCCGTGCTGGGGTGGCCGTCCCCAGCCGCAGCTTGGGCGCCTCGGGGACAGCATGTGGTATCGCAGGGGTCTCGGGGCCACGGCTCTGTATGGGAATGGAGGAGGCTGCCTTTGACACCAGCGCAGGCTCCATACCGAGAAGCTCCTGGAGCACCCCTGGAACGTGGCCCTGGGGACAGCTGAGCCCTCGGCCGGGCTTGACTGCCACCATCTCACACAAAGTGCTCCTCTCACTGTCACCTCGAAGCCTGGAAGTCATGGGGGGGGACACCCACGCTCTTCCCACTCCTCCTCCATGCCCCACGGGGAAGACGGGCATCCCTGTCCTCTCCTGTGCTGCCTCCCTGCTCCCTAGGTGGCACCTTGGCCCAGTAATGTCCCATGCCTGGGGTCCCCTCTCCCCACTTCTGCACACCCTGAGCAGCTCTGCAGGGAGGTCACAGGTTGTGTCTTTGTGGCCTGAGCCATGACCGGGGCAGAGGAGGCAGAGATGGGGTGGGTGGTGCAGGGGGTGGTGCAGGACTGAGGAGGAGGAGGAGGGACAAAGTGGAACACACAGAAAAAAGAGGGGAGAAAAATTTGCAGAAGGATCTGCGTGTCCTGAGTAGATCCCCACGTTCTGTTGTGTTTGAACTACTCCACGAGTAGGGAACCAAGGGGCCCTGCCCTGGGAGAGCAGAGTCATGATGGTGCCCTGAGAACCTGGGGGAACCAGTGCCACCAGCGGGCAGAGGAGAGGGGGAGGACGCAGGAGCAAAGGGGCAGCTGGTGTGTGGCACCCCTGGTACCTCCCACATTGCTCCTTCTTCAGGGGAGCATCCTGCTCCTGATCCCGCTCCACGGTGGGATCCATCCTACACCGACCAGCCCACAGCCCTCTCTGCCCCGTGCCAGGAGCCCCCAGCACCCTGAGCTGAGCAGGTCCAGGGCCCACCTGCCCCACAGTTCCCACGGGCGGGCAGTGGAGCTGTTCTCTCCCGTTCCCCCACCTGCTGGGGTCCAGCACAACACAGGGCTCCCCACGTTTGGTCCCGGTCACACTCTCCCGGGACATTGTTCATGGGCGAGCTGTGGAGGGAGATGTCCCCTCTCACCCCAGAAGATGGTCCCCACTTTGGGGGCAGCTGCTTGGTCAATTATTCCCCGCTGCTCAGAAGCCTGTCACAGTGCTCTGCCTGCCAGGGGGTGCTGTGGCCAGAGCCCCAGCGACACATTCCCCAGGGACTGGGCTAGCTGGGTCAAGAACAGGCCCATGGGGTGAACATCCGAGCCAACGTGGCCAGCTTGGAGGCTAGCAGCTATTGCAGGAGGTGCGTGGTGGAGCGAGCTTTGTGGTGATGTTGGGCAGAGGTGCTGGTTGCTCCGCGGGGTGAGCAGCCAGCGTGAGGGGTGCTGCCATCAGCTCCTGTCACAGCCTGTGCTCGGTGACCTCCACGTCCGTGCGGCAGCCCTGCCCCCGAGACCCCAACGCCCTCCTGCTGGCAGGCCCCTGGGTCCGTAGCATGCTGGGGCACGTTGCCTGGGGTCCTTGTAAAGACGAGAAAGCAGCGAGGTGCTCTGTTTCACCATGCTCGGCGCAGCCGCGGGCCCACTCCAGGTCTTTAGATGGGCGAGGCTGGAGAGCCCACGGGGCTGGAAGGCCAGGCTGACCCCAGCCCCGCGGGCTCTCGCGGCTAGCGAGCGAAAGACGCAGACCTGGTGGCCTTGCTTCTTTCCTTTCCGTTGTCGGGAGTTTTAAAAATGGATTCTGCTCTGCAGCCCTGCAGAATGGTCCCTCAGGAGTGCCAGAGAGACAGGCTGGCACCATGGAGCCAAGACAGCCCTGGGAAGCTTCCACCCCACTCTGAACGTCCTAGCGCCCACCATCACCCGAGCTGCACAGCCTCTCCGCGGCACATCATCCCCACCGCCCCAGGAGGAGATGCATGTGTTCCCCATAGGCAGCTCCTGCAACTCGAGTAGCACTGGCAGAGCTGACGTGTCCATCCATCGCAGCCACCCATGATACTGCAACCCCACAGACGCCATGTGAGACGCATAAGCCACACAGACACCTCCGAGCCGGCACATTGCGTTACAGACACGTATCGAGGTGCTCAGGCCCCCTAGCCCCCGCAGAGCCACACTGCCAGCCCCGGGCACCGCCCTGCCAGGGCCTGGGGGTGGTGCCAGAGCTGGCCGAGAACCAGAGGGGCTTCCTGGAAAAGGTCACCTTTTCAGTGAAGGATCAGCTGTCCCAAAGCCAAACGCTTCTTGGCTGAGAAAGAGACTAGTTTTTGGCCCCAAAAGAACCAAAATTTCTCTTTTGACAACTTTTTTTCTGTTTTTTTCTTTTTTTTTTTTTTTTTTCCCCTAAAGGGAAGTCGATGTTTTCTACAGCAAGATCGCATTTAGCTGGAATCCTAATTTTTAATTGAAAAAACAAAAAAAATTCCACAACAACAAATCAAAATTCTTCCAGAAAATCTTCCACCAGCCAGGGACTACCATATGAGCCCAGTTAGGTTGAAGTCATTTTTAAAGACATTAAGTTCTTGTCTATATTTTCTTCCTGGTTGTCATTTAAAGTTTTTGGTGCCTTCACTTCACTTCCATACCTTAACATGTTTGAGTCTCTTCTACAGTTAATATTGATTAATTTCTTGGCTTTATAATGTTTGGTTTGGGGATTATTGCACCATCCCTGTAACATAATTTACCCTAAATTACTGATATGTGCTTCTAGCATTAGTCCTACTTTAACATAGTTTTGATATGACCGTTTTCTTGCTTTTTTTTTTTTCCTTTTCCTTTTTTATTTTAATTTTAATTTTTATTATTAAAAATTGCATGCATGAACTTTACACGAAAAAAAAAAAAAAAAGTAAATGAGAATGTTACCCTGTGATAACTCTGTGATTGGAGGAGATATGCTTTCAAATCAAAAGCCATGCTCTTGTATTTTAATTTTTCTGGCCAGATTGCCCATTTCGCTTGGTTGTTTTAGCGTTTCCCGCCCCCAGAGCTGTGCAGAGAGGCCAGGAGGCCCCAGCCTGCCCTGCTACACCACCACGGCAGCCACACCAGGGCACACGCACCCACACAGGCACACTGCGCTTCTCCCACCGCCCTCCAGCCAGGCAGGGTGTTTAACACAGGGCCTTTCTTCCGCCCAGTCATTTTTGTGTCTCCAGTTCCTCCTTCTCCTCCACCAGCGAGTCCCCAGCCTCTCCCTTTCCCCGCCACCTCCTCCCCGCGGGAGCCGAGCCCCATCCCACGGGCACGCACCTCCCTCCCGGCAGCTCTGCCATGGAAACATTGCCTTCAGCCGCAGCCCAAATTTTTTCACCAGGAGGGGGTGGCTGCAGCCGATTTTGGGAGAGAGGGGTGTTTTTTGGCGGGCTGATGGATAGCCAGGGCAGCAGGGTGACACCAGGACGGCCTCAGCCGCTCTCCGTGCCCACGGGCAATGGCCGAGCTGGTGCCCCTTAGCAAAGCCAGGCCATGGCCAGGGGTTCCCAGAGGCTCCATTGGAATCGTAGCCAGTGTCCTGAGCGGCAGGGTGACCCCGTGAGAGGCTCCCTGGGCGTCAGCACATCCCCAGCACGGGACCAGAGCACACTGGCTCCCGGCCCTGCCCCGGGGGTCCCGGGGAAGCACCGAGCTGGGCTGGGCAGGGCAGCCCCAAGGACCCCACGCAAGGCTCGGGGGACCCCAGCCCTGGCCTGGCAGGAGGCAGGGCGTGCAGCACACAGGGTAGCCACAGTGCCAGAGCCACCAGCAGCGCCGTGGAGGCCACGGCCACCATCGACCAAAGCAGGGCGGGTGGAATGGAATCCATCACCGAGGAGCCCCCCCAGGAGCCCCTCAAAACATCAGGGGGCAGGGCGGTGCAAGGGCTGGAAAGATGTCACTGGAGAGGGTCTGCGCTGCCCTACGTGAGACCCACAGAGAACCTTTCCTGCCCTGGCACCGGGTTAGGACCCTGGAGAGCAGCTCAGGGTGCTCCGGGCCACCTGCTCCCACAGCAGGGCTGGACAGGGCAACCAGGTCAGGGTTTGGAGTCAGAAGAGTGGAGATGGGACAGGAAGGGAGTATGGAAGGAGGAAGGGAGGAAATAACTGCCCAGATGTAAATTCCTGCCTGGGGAGGAAGGACTTTTTTTCTTGCCCACTGATGGAAATTTCTGCTCTCCCCTCGCACTTGCTGATGGGCCTGCAGCAGGGGAGGGCTCTCCCATGGTCTCCCCCATGCCAAGCCCCCCTCCCCATCCACAGGGCGCTCAGAACCCCAAATCCGGGCACAGCACAGGCCACATTTTCACATTAGCAATCAACGCCACACTTTATCACAAGCCAACCACACCACACATCTCACCTGCACGAAAGGACAGCCACGGCAGGGTCATCCAAGCAAGGAGGCGAAATGCCCTGGCCTCAAAGCACAGCTTGATCTGGCACCAGAGAGGTGCCAAAAGCCAGCCAGACCCTCCAAACACAGGTTCAGGCGTGGGCTGGGCCGATGAGTCACAGGCTTTGTTTGCCCTCCCAGAGCAGAGAGGGCCTGGCTCAGCGGGTGACGTGGCAGCCACGCTCCGCAGAAGCTGCGCCATGCTCCTGGGGTCCCCTCTGCCCAGCCCCAGGGTGCTTGGAGAGCGTCTGCAAGGACCTCTGCACAAGCACACACGGCGCTGGGAAGGGGACCTCAGCCAGCAGCAGCTTTCGGGGCGTTGCATCACCCCCAGGAGAAATCCTGTAGGGACACATGGGATATGAGTAGCAGCGGGGACAAGTGCCAGAACTGCCTAACACTTCTTTCTCCTTGTCTGTCTATTTGTGTGTTGCAGCAGTATCACCCCACCGACATCACTGGCCAGCTCAACCTCTCCGACCCCTCAGTCAGCACTGTGGTGTGACCTTCTCCCCGAGGGCCATCAGTCCTTGCCCAACACAGTAGGAAGGCACAGCCAGGACTGCCTTTCAAGGGACACTGATGGGTTCTTCCGGGTGAGATGGGAGGAAAGCATCCTTCATCCATACACAGTGACTCCATTGTATATCTCCCTCCCCTCCTAGGCCTGCTGCCATCCTCGTGCCCCAGGGAGCACGGCAGGACCAGGGCAAGGTTTGGACTTCACTGTACAGAGATAATCGCTTCCAAACAGTGCCACGATAATCAGAATTGCCACTGACTGGCTCCGTGCAAGGGGAAAGGACTGCAGAAGGCGCACGGTGCCTGCTCTCTCCCACGGTAGCAGGGAAGAGCTGGTGCCGCACCACAAACACGTGCTTGACCTGGCGGGCTGCAGCCTTCTGAGCACACACAGCCCCTCAGACGTGTGCTCCACGTCTCCCACCACCTGGAGGGCTCCAGCGACGTGCCCGCGGTCCTGAGCGGCTGGAGCAGCCGGCTCCTGGTGCGGCAGATCGGGCACTCGTCCCCGCTGTGTCTGCCGCGGGGGCCGGAGGATGTGTGCTCTGCCCCTTGCAGGGGATGGACCCGATTCCCTTCCCTCCCATCGGCCCGTGGCTGTGACTCAGCTCCCGTCCGTGGTCCGGCTGCAGCAGGACAGCTCCCGCCCTGCAGCCCTCGCCCCCGTGCTAATCCCGGCGCTCCCGGAGCGCCGCCAGCCAAGATCCCGGCTCCCACCTCTCCTGCACAGAAGACATCCCCAGGACCTGGCCACGGCCAGCATGTAGCACTCACACAGCAGCTCTCCTGGCCAGGGATTCTCCGCGGGGAATGGCTCTGGATGGTTGCACTGACCTCTACCCCAGCTCCACACTGCCTCAGCACCAGCAATGCAAGGAGAGATGCTGCTGGCCGGTCGCGGTGCTGCAGCGGTCACCCAGCCTGTCCGCACTGTCGGGGCCCCACGGCCAGCGCTGGCGGCTCCCCTGGCACCCTCACCTGCAGCCCAAGCTTGCCAGCAGCTCCCGCGGCAGCCCCGGAGCCCCAGCGCTGCATCTGCCTGGACCGGGAGGTGTGGGACGCGGATCCCAGCTCGGGAGAAGGGAACAGAAAGAGCCAGGCTGACGCCGTTCCTGCCCGCACCTTCCTCCCCTCGAGCCCACCCTGAGCACCCTCCCCGGGGGCTCTGGGGCAGGGTCTGGCACAGCCCGGCCGGGGATGAGCGGCACTGCACGGGCACGGGCAGCATCGCATCCTGCCGGCACGGAACAGCCACCCGCACCGTGGTACCCAGCCCCAGCGGCACGAACTGCCTCCTCCCCGCCCCGGGCTGCCCCCGCGGGCAGCATTTTCACATGGCAGCTGAGGTCTGTGAACATCGTCCCACTGACTGCTGTGGCTCCATCAAGTTCATCTAGCTCCAGCTGAGAAATCGGACCCATTCTACTTTATACGTCAATGTTACATTAATACCGAGTTTTTGCAAGAGCTCAGTAAAGTCTAGACTGGATCATGAAGTGGTTTATTCCAGAGCTGTGTGCCTCTTTCTATCTCTGACTTCTGGCAAAGCTGGCAGGGAGCCCTGTGGTGAATCAGAGCCTCACCCAGCCCTGCTGCAGGGTCTGCAAACAGTGGAGGGACAGGAAGGGATGGAGAAACCGGCAGGGAGAAAGGTCAGGGGCTGTAGGGGACACTGGGAGGGAAAGGGCATCCCCATTCTGGGACACTCAGGGGACAGCCAGGGTGGGGCACAGGCCTTGCAGTGAGGGGATGGGGATGGTCTGGAAGTGACCCAACAGCAGCACCATGGCAGCTGGCCCTGTCCCACCTCCACCCTGGGGAAACAGTTCCCTGCCACTGCTGGGCTCCCCTTCTCCTGGGGGCCAGCGTGGGGCCTGGCCACTGAGGGCAGCCCTTGGGAGCAGAGGCACAGAGGGGCTCCTGGGCTGCACCAAAAGGCAAATGGTGACTCCTGGCGTGGCCTGAAAGGCACCAAGAAGAATTTGGTGAGTCCTGGGATGCACGCAGAGGCTTCCAGGCTGCACCCAAAGGCACAGTGAAGCACTAAATACACCCTGAGGGGCCCGGGCAGCGCAGGGGGCAGGATGAGGGGAGAAGGATCACCTGGATGCCCCCAGGAAGAGGGTATGCAGATCTGAGGGCTGCCTTGGAGAGCCTCCCAAAACTCAGAGCGTTTGTGGTCAGCCTGTGCCCTGCAGGGAGCTGATCTGGAGGCTGCTCCCCCCTGGCTGAGCCAGCTTGGCACCACCTGGGGGCACTCTGAGGAAACCCAAAGCAATTCCAGGAACAGAACTTCCTCTCATGGTCCACAGGGATGTGTTTCCAACAGGTGGGCACAGGCACCTGGAGAGGGGCACGGATGGAGCCCAGGCTGCCCAGAGAGCCTGGCTGAGCTCAGTGCACCCTGCAGACGCGGGGTCTCCTCCAGCAGTGCGATTCCCGGCGCAGGCTGTGGTAGAACACCACGAGGGAGCCCAGGAAGGTGCAGAAGAAGATGCTGGCGATGAAGGAGAAGGGTCCGATGATGAAGAAGGCGATGTAGTGCTGGGAGGACAGCGAGGTGTCCTGGCATTGCCTGAAGGACTCATCCCCAAAGGCCATGATGGGATACTTGTTCAGCTGCTCTGGAACTCTGCACAGGAGCAAACTCTTCTCTGGAAGAGAAAAGCAGAGCTGGAGGCCACACAAGCAGCTGGGAAAAGCAGGTGCCAAGGACAGGGAGGATGGCAGGGATGGCATCGGGGCAGGAGGACAGGGGCCAGGGTCACCAAGACCACCTGAGTCAGGATACAGAGAATGGGAACTGTGAGGTTCAGGACTNATGGGATGGGATGGGATGGGATGGGATGGGATGGGATGGGATGGGATGGGATGGGAGGTGGGCACAGTGCTGGAGGATGGAAGGAAGATGGCTTTGGGGCAGGATGGCAGATGGGGCAGGCAAGGGTGGGGAAGGGACTGGCTCCCAGAAGAAAAATGTGGGGAGCAGTGAGCAGCCAGCCTGGAGACACCAGAGAAGGTCCCAGCCAGCACAAGTGCAGTCACACATCCGAGTTGGATGCAAGCAGGAGAGGGCAGCAGTGGTGGGAGAGACCTTGCTGGCAGAGCTGTCTTTCCCTGGGGCTCACGGGGGAAGAAACACGGGATCAGAACCAGCTTGGTGGAGGCTTTGGGGAAGGGGCTGGCAGCACTGCACCCCGGATGGGCCAGCGGTGACGTGCACCCCGACACATGGGCCCCACCTGCCCGCTCAGGTGCCATGTGGCAGGACTGGTGCCACTGCTGGGGACAGCTCTGGGTGTCTGTCACCGGGACATTGCCCAGCCCTTCCTTTCTGAGCAATCCCTGCTGGTGACCAGAACCAAAATGTGGCACGGGCTAAGGTGTATCCACCCAAGCGGCCACAGGAGCTGGCATGACCTAAGGACAGGTTCTGGGGAGCCTCAGCCCCAGGGCACTGACCATCCAAGCCCTCAGCCGGCTGGCAACCAGGGTGCTGGGTCTTGCCTCGGCCCCGGCAGGGTGCCCAGCCGGCGTGGAGCAGTTGGGGGGCTTGGGGACACAGCCCTCGGGGCACTCACCTCGCACTTTCTCCCTGTTGCGGCTGAGCCAGCGCCAGAGGGGCAGGATGCCGCAGCTGCACACCCAGGGGTTGTCCTGCAGCAGAAGTGCTCGGAGCTGGGGCAAGGCACCCGGCACGGCCGGCTCCAGCTCCCCCAGCCTGTTGCCGGCCAGGTTGAGCGTGGCCAGGCTGGT
>VZTN01031865.1:43382-56679 GCA_013400515.1 Erpornis zantholeuca | reverse complement strand
TACTCACCGAGCGCGGCTCCGGCCGCTGCGGGGCCGCTCTGCCCCGGCCGCGCTTCCTCCTGCACGGACCGCCCCGAGCGGCGCCGCCCCGAGCGACAGACAGACAGACAGACAGACGGACCGGCCCCGAGAGAACAGGGCAAGAACTCCCCACACCCAGCACCCACCGCCCCAGCCCACACCGGACACTGGCACAAGGCAGGGGCCATAAGGAACTGGGCACTGACACCAGGCACTGCATAATGGGCGCTTGGCAGTGGACAGGGACACTGGTCAGGAGGCACTGGGACCAGAAGTGGACAGGGACACTTGGCACTGGGCAGGGGGCAATGGGAGATGGGCACTGCACAGAGGCATTGGGCACCAGGCAAGGCCACCAGTACTGAGGCACCAAACCAGCACCAGCCACTGGTACCAGGACCGGGCACCAGGAGTGGATACCAGCACGGGCACTGGTATTGGGCACTGCTACCAGCACCACACGGTGCACAGTGAACACCACACAGAGGCAGTGCCACCATGCACTGTCACCACCGCCAGGACTGGGCACTGACGCCACCACAGGCACCAGTACCAGCCAGCAGCACTGGCACCACACTGGGCAGCAGGCAGGGGCTGGGAGGGGGGCACTGCACTCCTCAGGTCTGTGGGAACCAGCAAACCCCGAGCACCACGCACATGTCCTGGGCACTGGGCAGGTCTGCACCCTGTGGCAGCCCCCAGACCTCCCTGCCAGGCTCTGCCTGTCCCCATGGGCACCCAGGGGCCCCACAACCCCTGCCTGGCTTTGCCTGCCCCCTCCAGCCCTGAGGCCCTCAGGGGGCTCTGCTGGGGTCCCCACCCCTGCTTGGCTGTGGGCTCACCCTGTGCCCCCCAACAGGACCTTTGCAGGGGGGTCACTGCTGGATGGTGGCACACACGAGGCTGGGTGGAGTGAGGTCATGGCTGTGCCAGGGCAAGAAGAGGCGCCCTGGCACCTGTGCCAGTCCCTGCACCAGAAGTGCTGCACCAGGAAAGCTGCGAATTCCCAGCACTCTCCACCCTGCCCCATCCACGTCCCTGCCGTGGGACCCTGCTGGGATGACCTCAGCCACTGGCACTCTTCCCACCCCCAGGGCCCCCAAAGAGGCTTGTGCCGAGCCCCAGGCCCTTCCCAAAAGCAGAACCTGTCCCTCCCATGAGCCTCAGGGATGAAGGGACAGCATCCTCCTGGAGAGGCTGGGGACAGGTGCCCCCAACTGCAGCTGAGCCCTCCTGGGACTGGATTACATTTCCCACACACTTTGCAAAGGGAAAAGCCACTTCCTTCTGACAGCAGGAAGCATTTCTCACCTGCCCTGAGGAGCAGGAGCTGCCTGGGCTGGCCCCTTGGCACTCCTGGAACAAGCAGGAGGGCTCCAGAGGGCGATGGGAGCCAGCCTGCCCCTGGCAGTGCTGCCCCTGGCATGAAGCTGCCAGCTCCTGCGTGCAAGTGCCCAGCTCCCCTGCCTGCCCTCTGTGGCCGAGCCCTCTGTCCTGGAGCCTGCTGGGCTGGCAGCTCCCAGAGCGTGGTTTCCCTGTAAAGAGACTCAGTGACCTTCCAGGGGTGGAGGGAAAGGCAGATGGAGGCCTGGGATTTTCTGGGGGGAGAAGCTGACCCTCCTCTGACCAGCTCTGACATCGAGAGAGAGGCCTCATGCACTTCTGTGCCTCAGTTTCCCCTCCTAGAGCTGAGAGTGGGGGTGCAGCAGAGCTCGTGTTGAGACACATCAGCACCGCAGCACACAGCTCTGGGGTTTGAACACTGCACAACTCCCGCACAGAGCCCTCAGGGCCATGAACACTGCACAACTCCTGCACAGAGCCCCCAGGGCCATGAACACTGCACAACCCCCACACAGAGCCCCAGGGCCATGAACACTGCACAACTCCCGCACAGAGCCCCAGGGCCATGAACACTGCACAACTCCCGCACAGAGCCCTCAGGGCCATGAACACTGCACAACTCCTGCACAGAGCCCCAGGGCCATGAACACCACACAAATCCCGCACAGACCCTCAGGGCCATTCTGCCACCACAGGGTCACCTGGAGGAGAGCTACCAGCAGCCCCTGTCCCTTCACTGGGCCTCGCTGCTGCCCGGTTTTCCCATCTTGAGCTGTTTCCTCAGAGAAAAACTCATCTATTTGGCTAAGCGGGGATGGAAAAAGAGGCACCCTCCGCCCAGGAGTCCTGCGGTACCCCCAGCCCTGCGTGCCCGTGGCCGGCGGGTCCCTGCTCTCTCCAGCAGCGCCTTTCCCTCCCTCGCAGTGCCTCAGGCCCGGCTGCGTTCGTCTTTCAGCCCCAGATTTCCATTTCCCCCGTTCCTGAGCAGCTCTGCCTGCACGTCGGGCACAGCCTGGCTCTGGGGGACCCCGAGACCCTGCAGTCCCCCGTGTCCTCAGCCTCTCCCGGGGGGGCTCCCGCATGAAGGGCACCTCAGAGAGCCTCGGGGTGTTCTCGGGTGGGGACAACCCGCACGCTGCTGCCCGGGGCTGCAGGCGCTCGGGGCACAGTGCCAGCTGGGATTTGAGGTGCCTCCATGCCGGGGATGTCTCTCAGCTCCCTCAGCTCTCTCAGCATCCAGCCGTGGCCGCTGCCATCTCGCAGGCACCTCCCGCATGCTCTCATTCCCCGCACGGCAGATGTGCGGCAGCCGCAGCTGAGGAGAGTTCTCAGTACCGGCCAGGAGCAGCGACCCCGAATCTGGAGCCTGAAGCTCAAACATTTCCATTCTTGCCAAGAAATTCTCCAAACTGAGCTCCAAGGGCCCCATCCAGCAATTGTGTGTTGATCCTTGGAGGGTTTATAGACGATGGAGGATCCTCAGGTGGAAAAGTTGCTGCATCAAAGCTCGAGATGCTGGTTTGGAGCTGTCCCGTGTGGGAATGCCCGAGCTGGGAGCCGGCAGGTGCTGCAGAGCTGTGCCCCCTTGAGAAAATGGAGGAGCTGATCTAATGCGAGGCTTTTTGTGGCTGAAAACCAACCAATTGCAGCCCAATTTCCTGCAATTGTCTGCAGGGGGGAAAGAAATAAACAGAAAAATAAAACAACCAAAAGCTCAATGCCCACCCTGGAGATGTCCCATGCTGGGGGATGATGGAGAGGGAGACCCTCAGACATGCCACGCTGCTTCCAGAGGAATGCTGGTTTGAGGAAGAGCCGGGGAAAACTAGGAGAAAGAGATAAAAAAGCCAACCTTCACTATCCTGGGTTGGTTTTTTTGACTGGCCCATGAACATGCTGGAAGCCTGAAAATGAGGGAGCAGCCCGGTGGAGGGGGCTGGGCCTGGGTTCCCAGCATGGGCTGCAGGTGCTGCAGGGGCAGGAGGATCCCCAGCCGTGGGACATAGCCAGGAGGAAAGCGCTGGCTCAGGAATTCCTCGATCCCGATCCCTGAGTCCTGGTCTCCTAGGGATCCCCTGGCATGCCTCGGCTCGCTGGTGCTTCACACACAGCAAAAGGGACAGTTATTCCATTAAATAAATAAAACAAAACAAACAAACAAAAAAAAAAAAAACCCAAAACCAAAAAAAAAAACCCCAAAACCAAAAAAAAAAAAACCCAAAACCAAAAAAAAAACAACCCAAACTATAAACCCACAGGCACGTCCTGTTCCTGGGCCTCTTTCTGCTGGGGACAGGCATTTGTGTGGCATCCCAGCGCTGGAGCTTTCGCAGTTCCAGCTCCCCCCAGGGCTCTCCCAGGCACCAGGAATGAAAACCTCCTGCCCAGGTCTCGTTTTAAGCATTCCCTGGGCTCCCGGCGCTGCAGTGCCCGGCGCGGGCACAGGAGGGTGGTGATGCTCTTCCCAGCCCGCCAGGGCCGGAGGATGATGAAGGGCGGCGCTTCCTACAGGGAAAGGTTTTTCCTCCTGCCAGCGGAGGGGGCAGCTCGGTGAGCCCCCAGTGCGGGTGGTGGTCGCTCAGCAGAGCCTGGGGGCCGAAGGCTGAGCCCTGGCCGGTGCGCAGGAAGGACACGGGGACAGGCTGGGCCAGTGCAGGGATGGGAGGGCAACCCCCAAATTCAGGCTGCGTGAAACACACGTGGGATGATTCCCGCCGGGACATCACGAGCCCCCCGCCCAGGGGAGCACAGCCGGGCGAGGTTTGCTTCAAGGCTTTTACCTTAATCCTCAGCTACCTCCTCATTAAAACCAGAGTGAGGCCCGGGGGTAGGGAAGGAAAGATCACAGGAGTGAGCATCCCCTAAGGATCGGCGTCACCAGCACCGGGGCTCGGCTGGGCCCCAACTGAGGGGGGCTGGGGGAATGAGGGTGCCGTGGGGGGAACCCCACTGCTGCAGGTCGGAGGGGCGACCCAGGGAACACAGAGCAGGGCCCAGGGATAAAGCTGCCAGAGACAGGGGGTTTGGGGGCTCAAACCCAGTGCAGGATTTGGTGCTCTGTGCCCCGCAGCAGCTCAGCCCTCACTGACGCCCCAGGGTGGGACACCTCAACACAAACCCCAGGCTGCGTGGCCAGGCCTGTGCTCAGCATCCCACGTGCAGAGAGCCTGCCCCGCTCGTCTCCACGTCTGCCCGGGGCATGCAGAGAGTTTCCACAGCTCTTGGTTCCCTCTCGGGGAAAGCGATGTGTCCCAAAGCACGGCAGCAGCTCTTAAAGCCCAAACGGAGTCTGGGAGTGAGCTGCCAAAGCCGCTCGGTGGCAGGGATTTCCTGTGGGGCCGGAACGTGTCCCGTCCCTCGGCTCCGCACCTGGGTGGGCACACTGGGCTGCCCTGGCCCCCGCACCCATCCTCCAGCGGGCCAGACCCTGCTCTCCGTGCCAGCTCCTGGCGCTCAGCTCTGCGGGGAGGGGCAGCACCGGCTCCGCCCGAGCCCCCTCATACCCCACAGCGTCCCTCGGCAGCTCCCCGCGCTCTCCCGATGTGACATCTCGGCCACCCTGCAGGCTCACGAGTGGGGACGGAGACGCTGAGCTGGGGCACACTCGCTCCTGTGCCTCCGCACCGCTCCTGCCCGGCCCTCCCGGTGCCCGCGGGGACAGGGACGCTGCAGAGGCACCTCTGCCGTTCCCGGTGTGCCAGGGCCGCTCGGAGCTTGCGCTCCTGTCGGACGCCCGTGCAGGGATGCTGAGCTGCAGAGCCTTTCCAGCTTCACGCCAGGCTCTTCCCCCGGCAGGAGGATGCCGCGCTGGATCCATAACCCAGTGTCCCGGCTGGCACGGCCCCACCGACATGGCAGGAGTCGGCCGGCGCCTGGCCCGCTGCCGGCCTCTCCCCGGGCCGCAGGAACCCGAGAGGAGCCGGTTTCCTTATCGCCCTCCCGCAGCCCCCTCCGTCCCTCTCCCCCGCGGCTCCCGGCCCGGCCGCCCCCGGGTCACGCCGGGGCTTGGCAGCGGCGCGGGGGAAGCGAGCATTGTGGCTGCCCACTGCGGCCCGGCTGGAGGAGAAAGCAAGGATTTCCTGGCCTGGAGCAAGTCCTTCCCGTCTCCTCCCAGCTGCCGAGTGCTTTGGGGCTGAGGGTGGGCTGTTCCCAACGGGCTTTGGACCAGGAGCCAGGGCCTGCCCCTGCCTGGAGCTGCGAGCCGAATGTGCCAGGAGGCAGCACTTCTGTTGGCAGTGCCAAAACTCCCCCTCTGCTCCATCCTACCCATAAACAAAATCCCTGCTCGGGCAGAGCCTCCGGCCAGCACAGAGGTGTTCCCCTTGCTGCTCGTGCACTCTCACCCACCGTGTGCCACGGGGACAGCGGCAGCAGGGTGGCCTTGTGCCATCACACGGGGACTTTAGGAAGGACAATTCGCCCGTTGCCAAGCTCAGCCCAGCCCCATGACGGATCGATGTTGTGGGATCTGTGTCCACGGGCCATAACCTGCAGCTCCCGGTGCAGAACCAGGCAGCAGCGAGCAGCCCGGGATGCCTTCCAAGGCTAAACCCTCACACAGACAGCAGAAAAGGAGCTGTAGGAGCCCAGCTGGAACACGGGCTTGGGCAGCTCACGGACACAGCCGCGTATCTTCCTGCTCAAATGTCACTTCTCCTTCCTGCGGAGGGAGCAGCCGAGGCGGGGGCAGCTGCTGCTCCCACCCCCGCGGGCTCCACGTGGGCGCTGCCGCAGCTTCCGCCGTGCCACGACCTTGTGCAGTGCCTGCACCTGCCGCTGATGTCTTTAGGACGAGGGCTGCTTTCCTGCTCCATTTCCGTGACTGAAAGTTTCCAGGCCTGGGGCTGTGGCACTCCTCTCCTGGCCTGGGGCATCCCCAGAATTTTGCCATTCTCTCCTTTGGCCGCTGCCCCGGGGATGGATTAGGGATTGGCACCATCCTGCCCCGAGGATGGATTAGGGATTGGCACCATCCTGCCCCGGGGATGGATTAGGGATTGGCACCATCCTGCCCCGGGGATGGATTGGGGATTGGCATCATCCTGCCCCGGGGATGGATTAGGGATTGGCACCATCCTGCCCCGCGGATGGATTGGGGATTGGCATCATCGTGCCCCGGGGATGGATTAGGGATGGCACCATCCTGCCCCGGGGATGGATTAGGGATTGGCACCATCCTGCCCCGGGGATGGATTGGGGTGGCACCATCCTGCCCCGGGGATGGATTGGGGTGGCACCATCCTGCCCCAGGAAGGCTTGGCCTTGGCAGGCTGGGGCTGCTCCCCACACCGGGAGCCGGCAGAGCCTGTGCAGCGCCCAGCTCCCAGCTAAGCCCTTGGCTCCGGCTCTCTCCCCGTGGAGGTCTGGTTTCTGTCCTGCCGTCTGCTTGTCCTCCCTCGCTCCGAACAGTCCCCGTTTGTTTGGCTCTCGCTGCCGGCTGGAGCCGGGGCCGCGTGCCTGGGCCGCCTGTGCACAACGGCTCCTTGTTCACCGCCTCCCTCCCCGCTCGCTCCTCGCCTGCTTTAGCAATTATCGCAATTAGCTGTGCCCTCTCCTTGCTCCCCAGCTGCACCGCGGACCCTCATCCCTCCTGCTCCGCACCGGTGGCGGCGGCGCTGGGGCCACCCCCGGGCCGGAGGGGTGCGGGCACCGGGGCGATGGTGCAGCCTTCATGGGAGGGAAACAGGCAGGCTGTGCAGAATCCACGTGTTCGTGGTCCGCGATGAATCCCAGGGCTCTCTTCAACCCTTTTTGGCACTTGAGGAGGGTGAGGAAGCTGCGCCTCTCCCTGCAGCTCCCGGGGTGCCACTGGCATCTGCCCTGCTCCTCCGCACCGCCCGGGTGGGTGCTGCCCATCCTGCCCAGCCACACCGGGTGCCCCCCCGCCTCGCTCCCCGGGCGCAGGGGTGCTGCCAGACGGCTTCCTGCAAGCCACGGCCCTCGTGCCACCGCGGCTGCACCAACCTCATCCTCCCACAGCCGCCGGCTCAGCCGGCGCCGAAGGTTGAGGCTGAAGGTTGAGGTTTCCACCCGCTGACGAAGCTGGGGCAGCGGGGGGGCTTTCCACAGCAGTCCCCGGCAGTGCCGTGTTCCAGGGCCACCTTCTCCTCTGCCCCCCGAACCCACGGAGAAGCCGGAGTGCCATCCCAGGGGAGGTGCCGGCCACAGGAGCATCCCTGCCGGCAGAGCCCAGCGAGAGGAGCAGGACCAGTTCTTCCTGCACGCTGGCAGCGGCCCGTGCTTCTCTCAGACTGGAAATCCAGGACAGGCAAACCCCCGGATCCTCTGCCCGTGGCCACGCCGGCCCCTGCAGTGGTGACAGCAGCACGGCAGCAGCGTGGGCAGCCCCTGCCAGCATCCTCGTGCTGCAGCCACGCGGGGACACGGAGCCTCGGCAGGGCCAGCAGCAGGCAGGGCCAGCGCCGGGGCTGCCCCTCCCGGGATGGCTCCGAGCGCCCTGCCCGCGCTGACAGCAGCCCCGGGCTCCCGGGGTTTGATCTTTACCGCTCGAGCCGGGCTGTCTGCTCCCATTTGCGTCTGCCGAGGGAGGGATGCGAGCGCCGGGCTGGCGCAGGCTGGCAGCTCCGTGCTGGCACGCAGGCAGCCGCCGGGCAGGCAGCCCCTGCGCTGCTGCAGAGCCTCCTCCGCAGCCCTGCCAGCCCCAAAGCTCCTGTGCGGATCAGGGTCCTGCAGAAGCCAGGGCTGGGTGAGCCCGGGGCAGCGGGGGGCTCCCAGGGACCCCGTGTGCCTTGCTGGGGGACAGCCCGCAGCCTTGAGCCTGCACCTTCAAAGCAAAAACCTTGAGCCTGCAGCCTCAGAACTGCCCCCTCTTCCCCATCCATGGGACCGTGGTGGCTCCAGAGCACCTGGGGGGGAGCTGGGGGTGCTCACTGCCCTGCAGAGCTTCCCGTCCCCCCCCAAACACACACGTGCCCCCAGCAGACAGGGACGGGGCTCATGGTGGTCCAAGCTTGACCCACACTCCTTCCAGCCTCCCACCCCCAGGCCTGTGAGCCGCCCCTCTTCCCCCGCCGCAGCTCTCCCACCGCACACTCAGAGCAAGCGTTGGCTCAGCTCCCCAAGCTCCGAGAGCAGCAGCAGCTCCTGCTCCGGCAGCCCCACAGGGCCCCGCAGCCTCTGCCGGGGCAGGAGCCGTGCCCGGGGCCAGCTCCCAGCTGGGCGCTCACACAGCTCCCCGGGAGGGTTACAGGCACGCAGGGAAAAACAAAATCCTTCGCTCAACGCTCAAATTCACCCAACTGACCCAGAAATGCAGCCGTGGTGCTCCAGACGAGAGCACGGTTGCCCAAGCTGAGCAGAAGGGCCAGCGGGAGAGCCAGGGGGTGCTGCCAGCTGCTGGGAGCGGCGATGGGAGAGCGCACGGTGCCCTCAGGTCCTGCCGGGAGCCCGGGGCACAGTTACACGGGGACAGCAGGGACCCACCGCCTGCAGGCACAGCCACAGCCTCGGCCGTGGGGCCGTGTCCAGGGCAAGGGGGGCAGCAAGGAGCCAGGCAGGGCTCGGTGGGTCCCATCCGCTTCCTTCAGGGAGGTTTTCCTGCAAAAGCTGAAATTATACTGCAAAAACAAATCGCTGCTCCAGTCTGGGCTGCCGCTCGGAGCTGTGTCCCGGCTGAGGCAGCACCCGCGAGGGAGGAGTAGGACTTTGGGCACCTCGTCACCTGTGCCAGGACCACCGTGTCCCACCGGGCACCTCGAGGGCACCCGCGGCCGCCGCTGCTGCTCCTCCTCCTCCCTGACCCAGTTCGTGCCCAGGCGAGCAGCGCAGGCAGGTTACGAGCGCCGGGCTCTGCCGAATGCCACCACAATTACAAGGCGCCTGCCGCAGCCCCAGCGGCGGCACCGGAGCTGCCCCAGCACCCCTGCACCGCCCAGCCCCGAAGGAGGGCAGGGACGGCGGCTGGATCCCAGCGCTGGCACATGCTCTGGTTTCTTCCAGCCTCAAATCCCTCGGGCTCTGTTAAACCCGGCATCAGCTGGGCTGCACGGGCTGGGGGAAGGTTTCTGCAGAGCTCCACTTCTATTTCTGGGCCTGCCCTGTCCTGTTTTCCTTGGACACAAGGTGTTTTCTAAAGGAAATGGGTCTTTTTTGCACCCTCTCGCCCCTGAAATGCAGCTCTAGGGCTTCGTGGTTGCCCCCTTGGAATCTGTTGGGGCTCTAAGAGCATCCATATCCTTCAAGCTGATCAGAGCACCACATGTGCGTCTCAGGGTTTGTGTGTGGCTTCAGACACCTTGGGGATCTTCTAAGCACCCCTTTTCTCGTGGTGGAGTCTCTGTAGACAGCTGCAAACCTAGAAACCCCCACATGAAAACTCCCACCAGGGCCTTAGGATCAGTGGTCTGGTCCTGACCATGAGCAACCCACACTCTGCCTCAAACAGCAGCCAGGGATCAGCTCTGCAGCAGCTGGGGCAGCCTTCAGCTACCAGCTGGCACCAAGAGGCTCTGCTGCTTCCTTGGCAGATATTTCAGCAGCATCCTTCCTTCAAAATGGTGTTTGCTCTGCCTGGGCAAGCTGCAGAGGCAGCTCCTCCTCTGGTGCTTCTGGTGGAGCACTGTGGGAGAGGAGAGCTGCCCTGCTTTCCTCTTCTCTTGGGGTCTGTGCTGGGCTCGTGGCCACCTCAGCCAGGCTGCAGGGTCTCAGCCTGGGCTGGTGCTGATCGTGGCACTTGGGGTCCCTTCTCCTGCTGCTCTACCCTGGCCAGGAGAGCCAGTCCCAAGGGGATGGGCACAGAGGATGGAAACACGGGGTGTGGGCAGCACGTCCATCCCTCCAGGCAGGCCCTGGCGCACAGACCTGCAGAGAAAGCTGCTCTCTGCAAAGCTGGGGAGGAGTTCATGTTTTTGTGGGTGAATTATCTGTGTGATGAGTGATTCACCAGAGCAAAACAAGACTGGTGTGAGAAGCAGACAGGGTTTGGGGAGAGCGAGGGGTGCTGGGGTTTTGCAGACCTGGAAAAGTGAAGTCGGTAATGGGAGCAGCAAGGAGCAAAGAAAGGTGACCTGAGGTGCTGCCACCAGGAGCGGGGACAGCGTGGATGGGGGTTTGGGTGTGGGATGGGAGGGTTTGGCACACAGGGAGCTGTTGGGGTGGGATGAAAAGCCTCGGGTGCCATCACAGCACAGGGATGGCACCGAGCGAGAGTGGGGCCTCCTCTCCCAACATGTCCTTCCCACAGGACTCAAAAATCCAGAAAGGCAATGCAGTGCTGAGTGAACACCCGGATGGCTGAGCAGGTGATGGCTGATGGTGAGGAAAAAAACTGGGGCCAAATTATCTTCTGGCTTCACCGTTCGTCTCAGCAAAGCCTGGCCAGCAGTGTCACAGCTCCCAACATATTTACAGAGCAAAGGTTTAGAACTGCTGCAGCCATTACACTGGGAAGGAATGAGCTCTGCAGAAAGAAGCTGTGGTTTCACACAAGGCCAACAGCAGCTGAATTACAACAATGACCTCCTGATTATAAACAGCAATACCTTGTTCATCTGGGACAAGTGAAGGGAATCCACTGGCAAATCTCCTCCTGCACATCTGTACGAGGAGAGCTCAAAGCAGGACCCGAGGACAGCAGGTTCACCAGAGCTGAGGAGCAACCTCTGAACCCAGAGGTCTGCTTGGCCTGCTGACAAAGTCCCTGAAAATGATAAAATACATCAGTGCTGCTTGTGAAACCCAGGAGAGCACACACATCACATGGGCACAGCTCAGAAGGCACTCTGAGAATATCCACACGCAGCCAAAACATGTTTATGATAACAGCCAATACAACAGGTCTTTATAAAAGATAACACAACACGTATGTTTACATGCCAAAGGTAGGTGTTAAACCCAGGAGTAAGAGACGAGACTCAAAGGCAGAGATTAGAGGTGGTCATGGGGGCTGAGGTTTGGTAAGGTCATCACTCGAGCCTGAGCCTCACAGGGCCAGATGGAGATGCAGGGTCTGGGTTTTGAAGGATGAGATTGTCTCAGTTTGGGTAAAAAGCCGAGATCTTGGTGGACCGACTCAGCAGAGGAAAGGGAAAGCTCTGCATTGAGCATGCAGAGCAGAGGCAGAGCCATTGGGGCAACAGGAAGATCCCAGCACCTTGGCACAAACACACTCTTATTCAGCAGAAAAGATGCCCAACGTAATTTATGATTATTTTTAAATAGAGCTGTTTCCTAACTCACGGAATAGCAGCATAATAACACCGTGTAGCTGGGTCAGCACGGGGATGCCATATGAATTAATAACAGAAAATAGCTCGTGCTCGCTCACTTCCTGCAATTTCCTCTGCTCTGGGAGCTCAAGCGTAAGATATCAGCTCCTGCTATCTGCACCCAGGCACGTTAGCAGGGAAGGCAGGAGCACCTGACACAGGGAGGATGGGGGAGATTCAGGGAATCCCTGTTCGGCAGGGTTGGAGTGGCAGGCAGCAGCAGCCTCACGCTGATTTCGGCAGCAGAGCACATCAAAGAATGGTGCCCAGAGGGACGAGAGGCAAAGGCATTTGGAAAATCCCTTAACCAGTGAGAGAAACTCAGAGAGTACAAACTCGACCATTGTCAAGAAGGGAGCATGGATTTCCAGGTGGAGGTGGTGCTGCTGGGGGAGCCACGCTCTGGGGTCACTCTGGCCTGGGAATGGAGCACAGCTGAGCCCTTGGGGTGCCAGGGCATCCTTCAGCCCGGGCAGCTTTGCTCATCCCTTCCAGGTCAGGAAGAGATGCACCTGGGTGAGACTTTCAGCATCATTGCCTGATGTGGGGGTGAGGAGATCATCTGTGGGCTGCACAAGGTTTGTCAGAGCTGTGAAATATGGAATGTGTAAACTCCAGTGTCCGTCCCACTGATGGCAGGGCCAGAGGACAGCGAGGGCGTGAGCACAGTGTGGCTGAGTGGGCACAGCTCCAGGACCATGCAGACCCCTGGTACAGGGGCTGGAGGGTCAGCAAGCAGCTCTGGGCAGGGTAACCTCTAGGGAGGGCACAAAAGTCCAGGCAAAATCCTGGAGGAATGTAAAAAACTAAACAACAGCAATGGGTGACACGAGCAGGGAAAGAAAGACCAGCAGCACCCAAAGGAGCCTGGTGAGCCCCCAGCAGCACCTAAAGGAGCCTGGTGAGCCCCCAGCAGCACCCTGCCCCAGCCTGGGCTGGATGGGGTGGTGCAGTGGGTTTGGATTCGAGCGTGCACATGCCTGGGTCACTGTGGCTGGGGTCGGGATATGGGAGCTGGAGGGCTCTCTGTGGGGCTGCCTGCTCATTTTGGCCATTTGCCTGTGGGGTCTCCGTTCTGGAGGCACCCAGAGCAGGAGGAGAAGGTAGCCTGGCCTCTCACCTCTGCCAGGGAGCACCCACGCCTCTCACATCTGCAGGAGCCAGGAAGCACAGACCAGGAGTCATCCGCTCAGGGCACCTTGTGGGGTGTCCCCAGCCGTGGGGCACAATCACACGGGGACAGCAGAGTCTGCCTGTGCCACTCTGGGGGTCACACCAGCAAGCCCATGGCCGTGAGCGATGCTCCCCAGTGCTCTGCAGGGAGCTGCCAGCACTGCTGGGACCCAGCGGTGGTGTGACCCCCACCCAACATGCTGAGCCCACCGTGTCCCCGGGGGCCAAGGAGCCCCTGTGCCCGCTGCCCCGGAGCTCAGCAGGGACTGGGGGCTCTCAGGGGACTCCCTGTGCCCCCCAGACAGCCACTGGCCATGGATCCCAGGGACGCGGTGGGGTGCATGGCTGATTCGGCAGCGGGAAAAGGCAGCAGTGGGGATATTCCCGGCTGTCCGACCTCTTCCCAGCCCCGGGAGCTGCTGGCAGGGCCCCGCACCCCGATGCTGCCCCACGAGCGCGGCCCCGGAGCGGCACCGCGGAGCCTCTTGCAGCGGCGCTGGATGCTGAGTCACCGCGGGCCCCTCGGAGCGAGC
>VZTN01031865.1:17139-32174 GCA_013400515.1 Erpornis zantholeuca | reverse complement strand
CTCCTGCCGTGGGCCAGGCAGGGCCGGGGCCGAGCCTGGCTCTAACCAGTCTGGTTTGTCAGCTTCTGGAAGCGGCTCAAATGCAGGGAGCCCGGGGCAGGCGGCCATGCCCGCGCCAATCAGCTCCCGCCGGAGCTGGGGAGGAGNGCTGCCCACACCACTGTCCCTGGGCCATGGCGGCATGGCCCCGTGCTCCACCGTGCTCCAGTCAACATGGACCCCGCTCTGCAGGGCAGTCCCCCAGCTCAGACCCCAGTACAGCCCCCAGCATGGACCCTGCACTGCCCCAGTACAGCCCCCAGCATGGACCCTGCACTGCCCCAGTACAGCCCCCAGTACAGACCCTGCACTGCCCCAGTACAGCCCCCAGTACAGACCCTGCACTGCCCCAGTACAGCCCCCAGTACAGACCCTGCACTGCCCCAGTACAGCCCCCAGTACAGACCCTGCACTGCCCCAGTACAGCCCCCAGTACAGACCCTGCACTGCCCCAGTACAGCCCCCAGTACAGACCCTGCACTGCCCCAGTACAGCCCCCAGTACAGACCCTGCACTGCCCCAGTACAGCCCCCAGTACAGACCCTGCACTGCCCCAGTACAGCCCCCAGTACAGACCCTGCACTGCCCCAGTACAGCCCCCAGTACAGACCCTGCACTGCCCCAGTACAGCCCCCAGTACAGACCCTGCACTGCCCCAGTACAGCCCCCAGTACAGACCCTGCACTGCCCCAGTACAGCCCCCAGTACAGACCCTGCACTGCCCCAGTACAGCCCCCAGTACAGACCCTGCACTGCCCCAGTACAGCCCCCAGTACAGACCCTGCACTGCCCCAGTACAGCCCCCAGTACAGACCCTGCACTGCCCCAGTACAGCCCCCAGTACAGACCCTGCACTGCCCCAGTACAGCCCCCAGTACAGACCCTGCACTGCCCCAGTACAGCCCCCAGTACAGGCCCTGCACTGCCCCAGTCCAGCCCCAGTCCCCCAGGTTGGTCCCTGTGCTGGGCCCCCTCTCCTTGCCACGTCCCACAAGCAGCTGGCAGGGTTTGGAGGGAAGTTTCCTGCCCGGACAGTGCCCCAGACGAGGGGACAGTGGCACCAGGGTGACGACTGCCCCGCAGCAGCTCTGTGCTGCCCCACTGTGCCTGGCACACGGGGACACTCAGCCCAGCCAGGGGTGCAAGAGCTGCTCAGAGCACAGCAATGGCATGGGGAGCCCCCAAACCACCTCACTGCGGTGTCAGAGCTCCAGCAATGCCCCGGGCACTGCTCGCCCCTGCAGCACCCCATGACTCGGCCGTGGGAGGGTGGCTGGGTCACAGGCGTGGCGTGGCACCGCTGTCCCTTCCTGTCCCAGCCTGCTCCCAGGGAATGTCCCTGCTGATTCATGCCCTGGACCCTAATTGCTATTTACACGCTGGCACCCAGTGCGCTGAACTGGGGGAGGAAGGCGGTGGCACTGGTCCCACTGGGGCACGGGCTGGGCCAGGAGGGTGCATGGCCTCCAGGCTGCAGGGAAAGGGCTGGAAGCAGCTCCCAGGATGGGGTGGAGGAGAGATGCAGCTGAGCAGGCACTCGGGGAAGGGATAACTCAGCAGGAACTCGGAGCTCAGACCTCAGCATTAAGCAGGCTCAGGATGATGAACTGGCAGCAGAGAGAGGCATCGAGGCTTCCTCCTGTGCCTGTCCCTGCTGGCCTTGGCCACTGGAGACAGGGGGAACAGGTCTGGCCAGGCAGCTTCCTGCAGCAAGCGCTGCTGAGTAACGCCGGGGTGGAGAGACTCCCATGCAACACTTCCCTTCCTCCAGCCCTGTCACGGCTCCAGCGACGCCCCTGGGTGCCACCCACCCTGCACAGAGACCCCCGGGGCTGTGCCACGCCGATGCCAACCAGCAGCACCCCCAAGAGCCCTCTGGCCCTGCTCTGGTGGGGCATGGGCACAGGGAGCCAAACCCCCCCAGGAGATGGGGTCCCCCCACTGCCATGGCCCCGCTGCTAGCAGGGAGGGGCTGGTTGGGTAAACCCCCCCTGCCCTGGCTGGGGTAATCCCAGCCCCAGAAAGATGCCAAAGGCAGACAGATCCCTTTGCCAGCTCCTTTATTCAGGCAGTCTGTGGGGCGGGGGAGAAGGGAGCTGGGTCACGACCACGTTTCAGACTGGAAGCGCTGGGACCGTTCCAGGGCTGTTAAATGCTCCTCTGCTTCCGAGGGGGACAGGCCACCCTCCAGCTGCAACACCGACTGCAGGGCCTCAGCCACCGCCGCTGGCATCTCCTTGGCATTCCTGGGGCAGAGAGCAGGGCACCATGGAAGGCGAGCAGGAAAACGGGACAGGGCTCTGGGATCAGCAACCTGCAGTCCCTGTGGTCAAGCCCAGCACGGGCAGTGGGAACCTGCCTCACGCTGCCACATGCTGCCTGGCACGGGGTAAATGATGGAGCCAGCGCTCCCTCGAGGGCAGGGCCGCTATCCACGGGGCATTTCCAGGCCATGGGACACAGAGCCCAGCTCAGGAGCCCAAACCCCAGCCCCACACAGCTCTCATCCTCATTAGACAGCCACAGGCAATGTGCACGGCTCGGAATTCACGGGCAGGAGGGCAGGGACCTGTCCTTTCATCTGGGGAATCACTCAGTGTCAGACATGTCTGATCCTCAGCTGGGCAGGAGCAGCCGCTCCCGTCCTGCTGCTGCCTGCTCTCAGGAAATCCAGAATCATTGGCTTGGTGGTGACATTTGGAACCAAAGCCAGTTCAAACCTCAAAATCAGAGAAATGCTGCAGAAAGCATTGAGCCCCTGCGTAGAAAATACCCAAATAGAACTCAGCCCTTTCAAGCACAATTATTTCTTGGGGGAAATCAGAAATTCAGACTTTTTTTTCCTGGAGAGAGTTTCATTTGATGAACTGCCTGTGCGACAAAAAAAACCATCTAATAAAAAATTTCCCAGGCTGCTCCAATTGGCACGAGCATCTGGCAACGTCCTTGCTGTTTCCCAAGAACAAGGCAGAATTCTGACTTGCGTTTGAAGCTGATTAACATCCCAAAATACCCAGAAAGGAGGTCTTCTTTTTTTGGAAGAGTCGCATTGTTTCTGAGTCAGGCACTGATATGTAAGTACAAGATAATGGAGCTGGGCTTTGTGATGGAAAACATGTCAAATTGCTGTATTTTTTTTTTAAAAAGAGATGTTTTCAACCTTTTTGCCCCTGAGTGAGACAAGCTAGAAGCAGTCATAGAGCAGATCCAGCCCTGGCTCCCCAGAGCCTGCCTGGCCTGGGAAGGGGAGGCAGACACCAGCGTCCCCATGGCCCAGGGCTGCTGCTTAGGGTCACAGCTCAGGACTCACTTCCCCCAGCCTTCTCCCAGTCTGGCTGAAACTGTGAATTTGGGGGGAAAACAGGATCATTTTCACCCACCTGCACCTTCCTGCCTGGCACCCCACTGGACAGCTCAGCCTGTGGGCCAGGGAGGGGCAGGGAGTGGGCTGCTCAGGAAAGGAGGAACAGCGTCCTGGGTCATCGGGACAGTGCCACTCGTACAGGAGGGATGGGGTTCTAGGATCCCACCTGCCTGATGGGGGCTCAGGGACAAAGCCCCCAGCAAGAGGAGTCTCGGAGCAGCCGTGATGTCCCAAATCCCATCCTCAGGGCCACACAAAATCCACCACGGGGACAGCTGTGCAAGCCCTGCTCTTTCCAAGACCCCGACCCTCTTGGGGGATCTCCCTCAGCACCAAAAAGCAGGAAAGAGAAGGGAAGAAGGAGAGAATAAAGCCATGAGCCAGCAGCTCAACAGTGTCAGCGTTTGGGCTGTGGATGGAGGCACAGCCCCAGGTGCTCCATGCCCAGATGCCAGCAGAGGAAGGCCCAGGCCGGGTGAGGAAGCTGCAGCACTGGAGGATGGAGCAGGGCAGCCTGGCCTCTGCTTCCCGGGAAGTGGAGTGAACAGCAATCTCCTTGTCCCAGGAATGCAGCGAGGCCAGTCTCGCCCTGCCAGGCGCCAGGGCAGGTCCTGCTCTCCTCAAGGACAGGCAGGAAAGAACCTCCTGCGATGGCCCAGGCCTGCAGTGCCCAGGTCACGGGGTGCAGCACCAAGGCCACGGCCGGGCTCTGGCCAGCTCCAGCAGCCCAGGGCATTTCCCAGGCCTCGCCCTGGCAGCAGGGAGCAGCCTCTCCCTGCAGGGCAGGCAGGTCAAGGGCTCTGCCCAGGACACGGGCACAGAGCTCAGAGCAGAGCTGCCAGTGCTCTGCCCCCACAGGCCAGGCCCCACCGCTGGCCAGCAGCTCCAGATGCCCAAGCAGCCCCAGACAAGCACCTGGAGAGGGCCTGTGCTGTCAGAGGGGAGTGCTGTGGTGAAACAGGGCTCGTCCCTGCCCTGGGAGGCAGCTTTGGGTGCAAAGAGGCAGACAGATCGTGCCAAGGCTCCCAAAGCTGCTCCTGAGCCCCAACACCAGCAGGGATCCTGCCCACACGAGAGGCCACAGGCACCACAGAAGTCTCTTCTCCAGTTTCATGGAGGACAGAGCTGTGCAGGGCCCGGGGCTCTCGTGGGTGTGGATGTGCTGGGGGACAGAGGCCAGGCATAGGGAGGGCTGGGCAGGTGGCACTGCCTGCAGGAGCTTTACCAGTTCCAGCTGTGCCCCTCCTAATGGGGTAGGTGACAAAGGTGCCCCTCAGCCCAGGGCTCCTGGAGCAGGACATACAGAGAGGAGGAATGAGCTGCCCCTCTGCAGCAGGGGCTGAGCCCAGGAAATGCCTCCAGGCGGGCGGAGGAGCAGAAATGTGCAGCCCTGCTCCCCCAAGGCCTGCACAGAGACCTCTCACTCACCCAGCCAGGTAGACATGAGCATTCCCAGTGCTCAGCAGCTCCCACAGCAGCCTCCCGTTCTCCCGGATGCGGTGCTGGACATAAACCTTCTCCTCCTGCAGGGGAACAAGGCCCTGAGCCCACCAGCTCTGGAGCAGCCCCAGCCCCTGCTGCCAGGCCTGTTCCCAGGGCTGTTTGCAGGAGCTCAGGGCAGCACAGCCCCCTGGAGCAGTTGGGTCAGTGACCCCACAGCGAAGGGGAGCCCCACACCCGAGGTCAGCACTTGGGATGGGCTGCTGGGAGATGGGAGCAGCACCAAGAGCTTCAGTGGGGAACACTGGGCCCCAAGCATCCCCCAAATCCTTTAGGTGTGCACTGGGCAGGGCTGTGACGTGGAGAGGCCCTGTGAGGGTTTCCCTCCTGCCCTCTCCTCTCTTCTCCCAGCACGGGCAGAGGAGGCTCTGTGGCCCCTCTGTGCCATGTTTGCTGCAGGACAGAGACCCTTCCCCACACCCCTGACTGCTGGAGACCTGCAACAGCTTGGAAGGGCAGAAAGCCTGGAGGGACAGCCTCAGTCCCAGTCCCTGCCCCTCCACTGTGCCCAGGGACTGGATGAGGACTGGCTTTGGGCACAGTAGGGCCCACTCAAGGAGAGCTCCCAAAGGGTTAATCCACAAGACTTCAAGCATCTGAGCAACTGCCTACAGCCCTGGCTCCTGCCCAAGAGAACACCATTGCCAACGTGCCTGAGCTCACTGCTGGCCCAGAGGGCTCCTGTGACAAAGGTGACACTGTGATGAAGGCCAGGCCCCGTGCTGGGCGTCCCCCCCACGCCCCATTCTGTGCCACGGGCACAGCCCCCTCCCCACAGCCCCTCTCCGAAGTGCCTCAGGTCCTGCAGGCTGCAGATGTGTGTGGGAACAGTCCTGATTAGCTCCAGCCCCGGCTGGCATGGGGGCTGTCACCGTGGGTCCCACAGCGATGGCGGTGCCAGCCCAGCCTGGGCACGGCTCTGACAGGGCAATGCCCCCAGCAGCACGGCACAGCCAGCCTCAGCTTCATCAGCAGTAATGAGCTCAGTGCTGCCAGAGGCCCTGCAGCCAGGCTGGGACCATTCTGAGCACCTGCAACCACCCAGAAACCAGAGCAGCCCAGTGACAAACTGGGGCCACGACATCTCAGGGCATCCCTGTCCGGCTGGGTGTGATGGGACAGGGGTCACTGCAGAGCGACCTCAGAGACAAGAGCAAAACCTTGCTCAGCCATGGAGCACCCCAGCCCCTGCCTGGCTCTCTGACAATAAACTTTTTGATGAGTTAAGGGCTGTGGTATCCCCTGAAGCCAAAGGAACAAGAGCCCAGTGTGGCTCATCCCACCGGGCTGTGCTCCCACTCTGCCTTGGGGGCAGAGGGCTCTGGCCTGTGCAGCAGGAGAGAGGGGACACTGCAGTGGAAATCCTGTCCCACCAGAGTCAGCAAGAGCAGAAGGTGCCTCTGGCTGCTCTCCAGATTCAGGGAGGTCTCCTGGCCCTGGTCTTTCATCAGCCCTCTGCAGTGCTGCTCCTGGGCATCACAGCCTTGGAAAGCCTTCACAGAGCACCCAGCTCATGCCTTACAAGTGAGAGGATAAAAGATGCTGAATTCCTGTCAACACATGCACACAGCCAGGAGAAAGGGCTGGGGCTGGTGCAGCTGAGCTACTGAGAGATCCCCACTCCCTTTTGATCACATCTCTGTTCCAAAGGCAGGCTGAGCTTTCAGTGCCACCAAGGGACAGAGCAAGGCAGTGAAACACATCCCCAGCTCAGGGAGCCTCCCCGGCAGCACAAAAACCCTGCGGCCCTAAGGGGATGAGAGCTGCACACCAGAGACACTGCCTGGGAAAGCAGGCAGCCAAGTGAGCTGCTGAGTTGTGGGGGTGCTCACACCCACGGGGAGCTTTCTTCTGCACATCTGGGGCTCAGAGAGAGCTGGCACAGAGGCCAAGCTCCTCAATATCAGCCAGGGTGCAGAGGGGCACTGTGGGGAGGGTGGTACTTAGCCAAGAAGTTATTGCCTGGTGACCCTCCGAGAGGCTTGGGAACCTCTTATCACTCACGTGGTCCAGCCAAACAAAGCTGGGTAATGCCTTATCTGCTCTGCTGCTCTCCAGCCTTGTCCCAGCAGCCTTCCCAGCTCAGCTTAGGCAGACACGGCCCTGCAGGGCAGGGAGGATCCCAGCCAGCACCGAGGTGTGTGGTGGGGGTGAGGTGCCCACTGTGCTACCTCACAAGTTCCCTCACAGGTCATGCCAACGGGTACAGGGGACAGACACACTGGCAGAGTCCCAGCAGTGCTGTGCTGCCTGAGATGTTTCTGCACCCACCCTCCTCCTCTGGGCACTAACCTGGTCCCTGGAGAAGGCTGTGAAGAGTGTCAGGAGGCCCTTTGTCACCAGCTCTTCCCACTCGGCCTGGCAGTAGAAGTCCTTGGATTTGTATCGGCAGCCGAAGAAGAGGCAGTTCCCTGCAGGGGCAGAGCACCAGGGCTGTGCTGGGAGCAGCCAGTGCTGGCCACTGCTGGTACCACCTGGCTGACAGCCCCGGCCTGAGGAGCCATGTGAGCACAAAGTCAAGTAACCTGTGGCAACCAGAGGCCCCTGTGTGCTGCAAAAGCAGGAGGTGGGGGGCAGGAAGGGCAGGAAGTGTCCCCCAGGGCTGCCTGTTCCCTGAGCCAAGGGAATGAGGATGGGACAAGGGGGCACAACTCCCTGTGCAGCAGCAGCTGAGCTCAGTAACCCCTGTTCACTCTTGGAGAGCCAAGAAAGAGCCTCTGCAGAGTCCTACCCACCCGAGGAGCTGCCCTGAATCACCACACAGACTGCACACAGCAGGCTCTGGGCCCCACCTGCCCCAGAGCACCTTGCTGCTGCTCAAACACAGCAAAGGCTGACCTGGTGGGACCCCCAGCCCATCCTTCCATCACAGACACAGAGCTGTCTGTGCAAGGGGCACCCCCAGCGCCCCCAGGACTGCCCCTCACCTCTCCGTCCCAGTGCCACCCGCTCCTGTATGGCTGCTCGGAAAGGGGCCACCCCTGTGCCAGGCCCAATCATGATCACGGGGGTGGCAGGGTCAGCTGGGAACTTCATTCCTCCTTTCTTCACCCAAAGAGGCACCCGGACATCACCTGGGAAACCAAGAGACCAACAAACATCACCCCACCAGCAGCGCCCTGTGCCTGCCCGCGAGGCTGAGCGGGCACCCTGCTCTTCCAGGGTGCTCCAAAGACACAGACAGACCTGGCTCATCACCCCCAGCACCAAGGGCACACTGTGTGTGTGTGAAAAGCACTTCAGCTGTTTCAGCACTGCCTCCACTGCGAGTTCAGCCCATCCTGCCAGGCCAGTGTGCTCCCCACGGAGCTGCTGCTCCAGCCAGGCAGCTCCTGCACAGGGCCAGCACCCACCCAGCTCCGTGTGGGCCCGAGGGGTGAGCGCTGTGTGCTCTGGGACTCTCACAGAGCCCAAGCACTCACCTTGCTCCGGGTTGAGAGAAGCCAGCCAGGTGGAGCAGAGCCCTCGGCGGGGTTTGCTGAGCCGTGTCTTGTACTGCACCACGGCCACGAGGATCTGCATCCGCTCGGGATGGGCCTGTGCCACACAGAGCCATGAGCACTGCCCGGCACAGCTCCCAGGGAGAGCCCAGCACCTCCTCCAGGGACACAGCCAGGGTGTCTGCAACACTCGTCCCAGTTTGGCACAGAGTGGAGCACACCCCTGCTCAAAGCCTTTCCAGTGGGGAAGGGGAGGGTTTTCCCGGAGACCTACTGCTACAGGAGTGCTCTGTATTCACCCGGTAACAGTGACAGTGGCTGAACAAGCCAGGCGGCCCCCGTGGAGGACAAATCCAGCCGTGCCTGGGCCGAGCCTGCAGGCGCCCGGGCCGGGCCCGCTGCCACCTCCCGGCAGCAGCAGGGAGCAGCACTCCCCTTCCCCTGCTCCACGTCCCACTGCCCCAGGGACAGTGACACCAGACCCCCGGGACAGTCCTGACCCTCACAGGGCTGCAGGACAGTGAGTGTCCCGATGTGAAGGCTGGCACAGCCTGCAAGCTTGCATCCAGCACATCAGGCTGCTGCAGGCTCAGTGCAGGGCAGGGATTTGGGTGGGCTGCTCCAGGGGAGCGCAGCACCAACAGCCAGCCCAGACCCTGTTCAGAGCCTGAAATGAGGCCAGAAAGGCTCCTCAGAAGAGGAGAAGCCCCTCAGAAGGGCTGAGCTCTTACCAGCAAGGAGGAGGCGATGGAGAAGGCGCGGGGTCTGATGCGAGGGATGAGGTCCAGCAGGTAATCGGCTGGAATGGCACACGTAGTGTGAGGGAAATCCCACAGGGCCTGCAAAGACAAGAGGGTGAGCCTGGTGCACCCCAGCACGCAGCCTGAGAGTGCACCAGGGTGTCTCACACAGCTGTGCCACGCTGCCCAGTCACACACTGGGCACCTCTGAGCACCGACCACCCTGTCCCATTGCCCTCTGCCCCCCAGAGCAGCACAGAGCCCAGAAGGATCCAGAGCTGGTCTGAACTGCCAGTGGAAATCCACAGACACTTCACACTTCTGGGTCACTTCTGGGTGACACAGATTAAACTCCTCAGCCAAGATGTGATGGCTGACCATGTCCTGGGTGCTCCCAGCCTCACCTCCAGCGTAGTCCTGCGGGGTCGGTTGCAGTAGCTGTACAGCTCCTCCTGGCCCTGCGCTGAGCTGAACTCCTGCAGCTTCTCCCGCTCCAGCTCATCCGTGGAGAAGGAGGCCAGGAGCTCGAAGAAGGAGCGCCGTGGCACGCAGGAGATGTCCAGGTAGTGTGTGACCAGGTACTGGACGGTGCAGGGCTGTGGCAGAAGGGGAGGGAGGGCTGTGCCTGCAAGGCGAGGCAGCAGGGACAGTCAGGGCCAGTGCCCGCTTGCTGTGCCCAGAGCCTGCAGCACCACACGCTGCACCCACTGCACCCAGCCCTGCTCCCACCACGGGTCTCCCTCATGCCCTCCCACTCTCCCCAGTTCACTTTTCCAGCCCACGGGTTTGCAGCAGAGGGAGCCAGTGGTGCTCGACCATCCCTTACTTCAGGCAGTGCTTTGGGATAACACCTCACCCACAGCTCCCACCCTGCCTGCACACTGTGCAGTGGAAATAACCACCAGTGTCATGTGTCAGGCCTGGCCCTGGCCCCACATCTCTTCCCTTTGGAAGCAGCCTGAATTTCTCTTGGGTTTGTCTGCCAGGCAAAAACTCCAGCATGGACAGACACAGGGAAGTTGGAGGCAGAATGGGTGCTCAGGGGCCAGGAGAAAAACTCTCCCTGTTCCACACAGGCACCAAGAGCTCTGGGGGGTCTCCAAGGGGTTTCTCTGGTTGCTTGTGCTGGTTTGTGGGTGCAGAAGCCCCTCAGGAGGTCCCTGGGGCACAGACAGAGTGGGGAACCCATGCAAGGAAGCACAGGACTCCCAGCTTGGGCCTGGGTCCGAGGAGGCTGCAGGATCCTCCCCACTCTGCTGGGGCTGCCAAGGCACAGGGCCCAGGTGCAGCTTGGCACTGCTGGATGCCTCCCAGTCACACTGCACAGGGCCCAGCACACACAGAGCACTGCAGGGAAGGACAGCCTCTGCACTGCCAGGCAGGCAGGTCCTGTACCCATCCAACACTCCCAACCAGCTCTGCAGCAAAGGACGAGTGGAGCTCCAGGCTGGGCCGGAGCTCAGGGGATGCCCTGTCTCAGCAGGAAGGGGAAGGAGCAGCAGGCAGGACCTACCATGCTCTGTGGGCTCCAGCACAAAGTGCCTGTGCGGCTCCAGGCGCAGGAGCTGGCAGAACTGCTGCACATCCTCGGGGCAGTTCTGGGGCTGGATCATCACCACGTCCCCCGCACTGAACCTGTGGGTGTGGTGGGAGCTGCTGAGCACAGCCATGGGGCAGAGCCACGGGAACAGCCATGGGGCAGAGCCATGGGGCAGAGCCACGGGCACAGCCATGGGGCAGAGCCATGGGGCAGAGCCACAGGCACAGCCACGGGCAGAGCCATGGGGCACAGCCATGGGCACAGCCACGGGCACAGCCATGGGGCAGAGCCACAGGCAGAGCCATGGGCACAGCCATGGGGCAGAGCTATGGGCACAGCCACAGGGCAGAACACCAGGGCTGAACCACAAGGCAGAACCACAAGGCAGAACCACAAGGCAGAGCCCGGGGGAGTCAGGAGAATGCTCACGTGATCCCTGAGCCCGCGATGTCGAACTCCATGAGCCGCACGTCCTGGAAGTGGGACTGAGCCGTGACCCTCTGGTTGGAGAGCAGGCGGGCAGCGAAGGGGTGCAGCTCGCAGGGAGCAGCCCGGGGGGCTGGGGGCTGGGGCGGGGCACTCTCGGGGTGTGGGGAGTCCTCAGGCAGGAAGTGCAGGGTGTATTTGGGGGGCAGGCTGTGGAAAGGAGAGCAGCGGGGTTACCTCCGTGCCACAGCTCCCTGATGATGCAAGGCGAGAGGCAGGGGGAGGCTTGGAGTGTCCCACTGTATCCACCAGCCCTGTCCCCTGGAGGTGGCCTGGGCACGGGAATGCGATGGAGACTGCCAGGAGAGGATCCCAAAGGCTCCAGAGAGGGCAGAGGCAGGCTGGCTGGGCACACACGCTCTGCCAGGACAGCAAAATGGGCAGAACCCTGCTGGGGCAGCTGTCACAGCCCCCAGGGACAAGGGCACATCCATGCAGAGAGAGATGGGCCACCAGTGGCCAAGCACAAAGGACACTGGGGACACCAGGCGCTGTGTGGGGAGGGTTCCTGCTCCAAGCAGAGCACAGAGAAGGGAACAGAGCATTCCAGCCCAGGCAGCCCCAGCAGGCCCTGCCCGCCCTCCGCACTCACCGCACATCAGGACTGATGATCTCGAGGCCAGCAGGGAGAGGATACAGGGCAAGGATCTTGTCCCATAAGGCCACGAGCCAGGGATCAACCACTGCATCTGGCCTGCAAGTGGGAAATTCAGGCTGCAGCAGAGCAACATCGCCCCTTCAGGGCCAAGCCCTGCTGCCCCTGCACGTGCCCAGCAACCCAACCACAGTCACCCAGGCCATTCCCTTCAGCTCTGGGAGGAAACACATCTCAGCCTCTCTAAGCACTCCCTCGCCCTCCAGGGCCCAAGCACTGACACCTGAGCAGGATCTCCAGCCCCCAAGCAGCACCTGTGGGTCACTGACTCCCTGAGCCATCTACAGCCTTCGCCCCGTGCCAGGTGAGCAGGGCTGAGGCTGCTGTGGGGACAGCGCTGTGTGACACAGCCATGCCCTGCTCTGAACAGGGCTGGGGCTGAGCCAGGGCCAGTGGCCACATTCTGGGGGTCATGGGACACCCTGGAGGAGCAGATGGCCCAGGTGCTGGCACAGGAGGGTTATGAGCAGAGATGAGCACGTTCCCAGAGCTGCAGGAGCAGCCCCGTGGTGGGAGCAGCATGCTGCCAGGCCCAGGCTGGGCTAAGGCACACAGGGCCCTGCCATCAGCCCAGGACAGGGCTGCAGGGCACCCCGGGGCCCCCCTGCCACCCCTGCTCTGGGCTCTTACCCCAGGTCGTGCTGGTCGTCTCCCAAGGCCACGGGCAGCAGCGGGTTGCCCCCGAGCTGTAGCAGCCGTTTGTGCAGCTTCTTTGCAACGAAATTAAACCTGAGCAGAGAACAGCACAGGGCAGGGCTGCTGCCACAGCACCAGCACACGCTGCCAGGGCCACCAGAGCAGCACGCAGGCAGAGCCAGCACCGTGACCCAGCCCATGGCCTGCCCAGCCTGGGCCAGCCCACGGAACCAGCTGGGTGCCACTTGCTGTCCCTCACAGGTGGGACAAGGGGAGGTCCAGCTTCCCTTCAGGGCAGCTTGTGCCCTGGGACATTTCCTTCCCTCCAGTGCCCCATGGACCAGGCACACCCATCCCTCCCACAACAGCTCTTGGGGCACACAGGAACAACCTTCTGGGGGACACCTGGGACCAACAGGGCTGGCTGCCACCTCTGCTTGCTGTGTCCTGTTGCCTTGGCCCATGGCTGTGACAAAAGACTGACACACCATGTCTGCCCCACTGCAGCAAAGCATCCTTGGCGAGGTTGGCAGGAAAGAAAAGGGCAGCAGCCTAATTCCTGGGCATGAGGAGGGACACAGGCTGGCAGGACAAGCATTTTTGAGGCTGGCAGGAATTACATTTTGTCTGAGCTGCTGCTGCAGAGTCACACTCTGTCTGCCCTTATCCCCCTTGCTCTCCAGCCACTCTGGAGCCAGAGCTGTGAGGAGCAGCTGCCCAGGAGCTGCAGAGCTGCTTACTTGGGGTAGGAGGAGTCTCCGAGGCCCAGCACGGCATAGTCCAGCTGGCACAGGGAGCCGGCCGGGAGGTTCCTCCGGAACAGGAACCGCCAGAATGCCTGCGAGGGACAGAGCCAGAGAGTCCCGCACCTCCCTGCCCGCCTGGCCCTGCCCCCCTGCTCAGCCTGCTCCTGGCTGCCAGCAGGGTGGGGAGCACAGCTCTCTGCAGTGCCCACCTGCCTCCCTGCTCAGCCTGCTCCTGGCTGCCAGCACGGTGGGCAGCACAGCTTTCTGCAGGGGTGCCCCCTGCCAGTCCCCTCACCAGCCCCCTGCCCACATCCCCTGGGGCGTGCCTGGTGGTGCTGCAGAGCTCCCCCAGCAAAAACAATCCCTGCTCCAGCTGCTCCAGGAGGGAAGGCTCTGGAGCAGGGATGTAAAAGCAACAGGACAGGAGCACGTCCTACCTTCATGTTGTCAGGAGGGTCTCCCTGGCCCGTGGTTGCACACACAAACACCACCAAAGGCTCGTGGATGAGGTTGGCCTGTGGGTACAAACACAGCACAATCAGGTCAGCAGCCTCCAAAGGGCTCTGGAGCCAGGCTGGGAGAGCCAGGGATGGTCAGCACGGGGAAGAGAAGGCTCCAGGGAGATGTCAGAGCCCCTTGAGTGCCCAACAGGGCTCCAGGAGAGCTGGGGAGGTATTTTGGATAAGGGCCTGGAGAGACAGGACAAGGGGGAATGTCCATAAGCTGAAGAAGGGCAGGTCCAGGTCAGACACTACGGAGAAATCCTTCTCTGTGAGGGTGGGGAGGCAATTGTGGGTGCTCTGTCCCTGGAAGTGTCCAAGGTCAAGCTGGACGGGGCTTGGAGCAGCCAGCACCAACCCTGTGTGAGTTCAGCAGTGCACAGACATTGCTCCCAGGGACAGGGTGGGATTGCTGACTCCATGGTCCTGGTGGGCTGCTCCCAGCTCAGCTCGTTCTGCGATTCCATGGTCCCAGGGAGGTGTCCCTGGAGATGGAGCAGGAGCAGCAGTGTCCGGAGCCCCCAGGGAGTGTCCCACTCACCACATCACAGCTGTCCAGGGCCTCCACCCTGCACTGCAGGTGCCGGCGCTTGGCTTCCCTCCCGACCCTCTCCGCCGTGTCCTGAGCCGTCCCAGTCTGGCTGCCAAACAGCACCAGGAGTCTCCGTTCTGCCATCTGCAAGGGACAACAGCAGGGACCTCACTGCAGGGAAGGGAGAGGAAGGGAGGCTTCTCTTCCCCGTGCTGCCCACCCCCAGCTCTCCCAGCCTGGCTCCAGAGCCCTTTGGAGGCTGCTGAGCAGATTGTGCCGTGTTTGCACCCACAGGCCAACCTCCCCCGCGAGCCTTTGGTGGTGCTCGTGTGAGACCCCCCCCGACACCAGGAAGGTAGGATGTGCTCCTGTCCTGCTGCTTTTACATCCCTGCTCCAGAGCCTTCTCTCCTGGAGCAGCTGGAGCAGGGATTGTTTTTGCTGGGGGAGCTCTGCAGTGCTGCAGTGCTGTGCCAGGACCTGCCCACCCTCCCAGGGAACAATTCCTGCCCAATCTCCCATCCAGCCCTGCCCTCTGGCACTGGGAAGCCATTCCCTGTGTCCTGTCCCTCCATGCCTTGTCCCCAGTGCCTCTCCAGCTCTCCCGGAGCCCCTCTGGGCCGTGGCAGAGGCTCCCCGGGGGTTCTCCCCCCGGCCCAGGGCCAGGGCCAGGCCCAGCTCCGCGGCACTCACCGCGCACCGGCCCCATCCCACCGTGACGTCACCACTGCGCGACCGTTCCGGATGACGTCATCGCCACGGCTGAGCCAACGGGCCTCCCCGGGCACCGTCCCCCCGCCCGATGACGTCATCCACTCACCGCCTCGCGCCGTGACGCCATCGCCCCGCGCCGCCGGG
>VZTN01031865.1:0-17112 GCA_013400515.1 Erpornis zantholeuca | reverse complement strand
CGGTGCCGGTGTCGGTGCTGGGCCCGGGCCGGTGCCGGTGCCGTAGCCCCGGACGATGCTGTTCTCCCTGCGAGAGCTCGTGCAGTGGCTCGGCTTCGCCACCTTCGAGATCTTCCTGCACGGGCTGGCCCTGCTCGCCTTCTCCGTGCTGCTCGTGCTCAAGGTGGACGGCGCGGCCGCCGCGCTCTCCTGGTGGATCGTGTTCGTGCCCTTCTTCGCCGCCGACGGCCTCAGCACCTACTTCACCACCATCGTGTCCGTGCGGCTGTTCCAGGACGGCGAGAAGCGCCTGGCGGTGCTGCGGCTCTTCTGGATCCTCACCATCCTCAGCCTCAAGTTCGTGTTCGAGATGCTGCTGTGCCAGAAGCTGGTGGAGCACACGCGGGAGCTCTGGTACGGGCTCATCATGTCGCCCGTCTTCATCCTGCTGCAGCTGCTCATGATCCGGGCCTGCCGCGTGAACTGAGCCCGGTGCTGGGGCCGCTGTGCCCGTGCGGAGGGCAGAGGACAGGCTGGGGACAGGCGGGGACAGGCGGGGGACAGGGGCCGTGCCCCCACTCGCGGCCGTGTTGCAGAGCATCACGTTCCTCCAAAAGCTTCTCCTCCCTGTTCGTGCTCCCTCCGCTCCTGCCCTGTCCTGTCCTGCAGCGCTGCTGGGCCGGACACTTATTCTGTTTTAGAATAAAAAGGCGTTGAAGGATTGGGTTTATTTATAAGGTTATTTATGCCTAGAGAGCAGTTGTACCTAAAACCACTGCCTGGAGAGCGGGAATTGCCTGGAGGGTGAGCGGCTGCTGTAGATCTCCTGGTACAGCCCAGGTTGCTGCCCTGCCCTGCCCTGCCCTGCCCTGCCCTGCCCCTGGCTCATGGATTTCCATCTGTTCCCCCACCTCCCTGAGCACTCCATCCCTTCGGTGTGCTGACAGGGTTTTGTAAGGTCCTGTCGAGATCACTGATGTATTTTTGAACAGGAATGTGATTTTCCTTCTTTGTATTTCCCTCCATCTCCTGGATGTGGAAGTGGGGGTGTGGGAGAGCAGGAGTGCACGGCTGATGCTGCTTCTGTAGGGGGGGGTCTCGCTGCCCTCGGACCCCCCAGAGAACAGGAGGGATTCGGGATTCCCTGTGGAAGTGCAGAGCAGTGTGTGAAGTGCCAATGCCACGGGAATGCACAGCCTGGGATTGTTGGGGTGTGAGTGCAGGATCCCCGTGGGTCTCTTCCAGCCCAGGAGATTGTGTGATTCTCGCCCACCCTGAGGTGGCACTGGCCCTGCCTCACGGGGGCCCTTCAGCTCCTGGTTCCTGTTGGGATGAGATCTCCCGGGGCTGGGTGTCACTGGTGAGTCTGCTGGGAGCCACTCCTTGTCTCCCCTGGGCCAAGGACACATCACCTGGGCGGTGGCAGCTGCCAGCTCCTGTCACCTGCAGCTCACAGCTCTGTGAGCTCATCCCTCTCGCGGTGCTTGTGCCACACGGCCCCGGTGACCCTGAGTGGCCACGGGGGTTCTGTCACCTGCTGCTGTCCCTGCTGGGGGGGGAGCTGCGGGGTCAGGGTCTGCTGCAGCAGGGGAGGGACAGGACAGGAGCAGGATGAGCAGCAAAGCCTCTGAGTCAGGAGAGGACACTCACCGAGTGGCCCTGGGGACCCACGGTGCCTTTGGACACTCCCACAGCTCCCAACCACCAGCTAATTAATAAACTAAGGAAGGGGCTCGTCAAAAGGAGATCAAACAGATGATGGCATCGCTCAGCCTCGCTGCACGGAGCCCTTTCCTGCTGCCCAGCCCCTGGGGCTGCCTGCGCCGTGAGTCCCAAACTGACACCAGCCCTGTCACTGGGGAGTGGTGTCTGAGACAGGGGGACATCCCCCCGTGTGCCACATCCCTGTGTGCCACATCCCCTGTGTGCCACATCCCTCAGGTGCCACATCCCCCGTGTGCCACATCCCCTGTGTGCCACATCCCCCAGGTGCCACCCGCCTCACCTGCAAGTGGCTCTGCCAGCGTCTTGCTGCTGCCTTGGGGACAAACCAGCGGTCAGCACGTCCCAGCTCTGCTCCTCCAAGGTAAGGCAGCTTCCCTGGGGTGTGTGGGGACACAGGGGTGACATGACACTGAACAGTGGCACGGGGGTGCTGGGGTGGAGGGGTGGTCTGGCAGCCAGGACCACCCCATGTCCCTTCCCAGGACTTGTGCCTGAGTCGCCTGCTTTGCCCAGGGCTTCCAAGTCCTGGAACAAGCACACCTTGCCAGCGTGCAGTGCTGGCACACCAGCCTGTGGCCACCCAGGATTCCTTCTGGGAGCATCCCCTTGGGGAAATCCTGCTGGAGCCTCCACCTGCTGACACAGTTGAGGGGACCCTGACACCCAGTCCCTGCCCGGTGTGAGCGTGGCGTGGGGTGGGGACTCCTCGAGTCTCAGGCCAGCGCTCTCTCCCATGCTGGCATACACCTTGGCAAGGATGGAGATCTCACCTCTGGGCTTGTTTTTGCTGCTGTGGCTGCTGGGTTGGGTACTGCTTCCAGCTGGGCCTTTCCCAAACGCCACAGCAGGGTCTGGCCACGTGGATACGCTGGGGGAGAGGTGCAGCTTCCCAAGGCTGGGGCTGCAGACCCCAGCCCCGAGCCCCTCCACCCCTGGGCTGGCAGGGAAGGAGCCTCTGCAGAGCCCAGCCCAGGTGCCCAACCAGCAGAACCAGCCCCAGCTGCCACCCTTCCCTGAGTGTCCCAGCCCCTGCAGGGACAGGAGCAGCCCTTGGAGAGCCATCTGAAACTGGGGTGGGTGCACTGCAGCAGAGAAGGCAGTGCTGCCGTGTCCATAGAGGGCACAGCCTGCCCAGGCAGCACAGCTGGGCTCCCTGCGCCGGGAGGACACGGCTCCAGCATGAGCTGAGCCTCCAGAGGGGCAAGGGGGCTCCCAAAAGGAATGGGTGGGCCAGGGGACCTCCATCCCTCCCTGCAACGTGACATGGGCAGCACCCAGGGACAAGGAAGCTTCAAATGGCCCAAACTCCACCAGTCCCACTGGAATCAGAGTGGGAGGGAGGGATGGATCTGGTCCCTGCTGGGACAAGTCACAGCAAGAGCCAGGGAACGTCTGGCAGGGGAACGTGGGGCAGCAGCAGGTGGTGCAGCTCACCTGGAGACAGGGGACATGCCCAGAGCCTGCACCTCCCACCCGGGACTGGGGTGACCTCATGGAGCAGAAACTGAGTTCTGGGAAATGAGAGACTCCTTTTTTAAACCTGAGTCAGGGTGCTTTCCTTTCAGAAGGCACCAGGAAGGTGTTGGCGGTGGGGGTGAGGTCACTTCACAAACACCAGTCAGCCCAGTCCTGGCAGGGGGGGCTGGGCCAGAGCCCCACCGAGTGCCCACACCAGCCTGGCAACTCCCTTCTGGGTCTCAGAGTCACTGCAAGGGCCACGGGCAAACAAATACATGTCAAAAGCAGATCAAACAGGGGCGTGTGTGTACTCTAGCCACACTTCTCCACAGCAGATTTGTCTGTCACGAGTCAGAAGGAGACATTTGGTCCCTTTCTCAACTGAAGCAAACAGCACATTTCACTGTCACCAGAGCACAGCCCTGAAGCCAAACAGGGCTGGGGCTGATGGGCACAGGGACCCGAGGGCAGCAGGTCCTGAGAGCAGGGGGGGTCAGGCACCCTGTGGCCCTTCCAGGTCCTGGGACATTCAGACACCACGAAACCCCGAATTTTAGCAGAGACACCCCCTGGGTGGGATTGTCTGCAGGAAGGTGGCGGCAGGATGCAGCACAGAGCCGGGGCGGGGCTGGGGAGGGTCGGGGCCATGAGGGCTCCCCTGCACAGCATTTCCCTCCTGGCGTTGTCCCGTTTGACTCGGCTGGGATAAGGCAGCTGGAATAGTGTCCTCGCTTGCAGCTCCTTGTGATCCTTGTGGTCCGCACCCGGAGCCGGCCGGGGCAGCATCGCCTGGCAGAGCTGCAGGGCCAGCATGGGCCAGCAAGGGCGAACAGCGCCTCAACACAACCCCTGCGACTATTTCTGCACCACAAAAAGGGACAGGGAAAATAAAGTGAAGAGTTGCTCCTCCTGTGTTTGGACTTGGAGGTTTTGGTCAGCTCTGGGTGCACTCAGCCACTGGCAGTGCCACATGTCCCCCAGGGACCAGCGCTGGCTGGAGCCTCTCTGTCCTGAGTGGGGACGAGAGCCCCGTGCTCAGAACAGCCCTGTGCAGCCAGCAGGGGCTCACCCCTCCCGCTGAATCCAGGAGAATCCAAGGGTTAGGTGTTGTGTGGAGGTGGGGATGCAGGAGTGGTGGCACCCATGGCAATGCTGCAGTGCAGTGCCATGAGCCCTCAGAGTGAAAGGGAATATGTTTATTGGCTCTTTCAGGTAAGAGTCAGCTACGATTTCCAAAAACAGGGTGAGACTTATGGGAAGTGCACTGTGGACATTTCCCTGAGTCTCAGAGAGGGGATTTGCTGAAATGAAGCACCATGAGAAGGTTAAAAATTCACTGCAGTACAAGACAAACAAAAGAACTTACGAAAGACGAGGGAATAATCCTGCAGGAACCGAGAGCCATGACCCGAGAAGTGAGGAGCAGGAGGGCACTACAAATCAAATTACGAAGCCAAATAACAGCTCTGTGTGATTCCTGTGCTCATTAGCACAGTAAAATCCTCGCCCACAGGCTGTGATCGCCCCTTACTCACATAAGCCCCTTCCCCACAGAGCATGCACAGTGAAAGAAGCGTGCAGGGTGTCTGTAGACGAGGCAGAGGCTGCGGAACCAAGGGCTGCACTGTTTGCGGTTAGCTATAGGGAAATGCTGGCTTCTGTTGCTTCAAAAGTGCAAAAACGCGCACCTGGCACACCGAGGGTGCGCCAGCTTGGTTGATTCACCACGCAGCACCCACCTAGATGTGAAATAAAACCATTATCTCGAAGCAGTGCGTGATCTGCTCCCTCCACACGGGGTGAAAGATCCTAGATCGGGGACGGCAGGAAGAGGGAGTGACCCGGAGCTCTGGGCAGCACCCGGGGAGTGCTGGCCCTGAGGTGACAGCACGGTGACACTGCCAGTGCACGCAGCGGGAGCTCGGGAACACCGGCAAAGGTGCTGGGCAGGGGCAGGGGCGATGGGAGCTCCGCAGCACTGCATTTCCCTCCCGGCATTGCTCCGTTCGAGTCGGCAGAGGCAGCTGGAGCTGGGTCTGTCCCACGGCGATCCTTGCGACAGCCCCGCCGGGCTCTTATCGGGGAGCGGCATCGGCAGGAAGCAGCTCGGCTCCCGAGAGAGCAGATCCCTGTTCCCCAGCCCTTCCGTTCCCAGGGCACTCCCCCAGCTCCCCTCGGGGTCTGCAGGGACCCCAGGGGCAGCACAGAGCTGGGTCAAACACGGGGAAGGGGTGACCACAGTCGGTGGTCACCTGGCAAAGGGCAGCCAGCGCTGCTGAGACCCCTCCGGGCAGGGCAATCCTGCCCCCGGCAGGGCAATCCTCCCCCTGGCAGGGCAATCCTGCCCCTGGCACGGCAATCCTGCCCCTGGCAGGGCAATCCTCCCCCGGGCAGAGCAATCCTTCCCCCGGCAGGGCAATCCTGCCCCTGGCACGGAAATCCTCCCCTGGGCAGGGCAATCCTCCCCCCGGCAGGGCAATCCTGCCCCTGGCACGGCAATCCTGCCCCTGGCACGGCAATCCTGCTCCTGGCAGGGCTGTCCTCCCCCTCTGACAGGAGTTTCCATCTCTTCGTAGGAAAACTCATAATCCGGTACCTACACTCCGCTAGATTCCAGGGCATTGGATACTGCAAATGTCGCTCTCGCCTCTCTCGGACCTTGCAGAGCTCGTAAAGGAATGTTAAGGCTGGGGAGAGCAGAGAGAAAACAGAAATGGGAGGTGTGACAGCACAGAGAAGCAGAGGGCGAGGGTTAGAGGCAGATATGTGTCCTTCATCTTGTTGCATTCAAATGAGGAGGAGGAACTAATTGGTGAAGATAAGGACAATGCCGAACCGGGCCATGAATAGACACCGGCAGCACCAACAGGAGAACAGATTCTCCAGAGTTTCGACTGCGGCTGATGAGCTCTCACACTAAATAATGGGGGGAAGTTTTTCCAGCCATCTCCGCTTCCAAAGGATATAGAGGGCAGGTCCAAGCTGGGATTGCTGCGCCCGGAGGAGCACAGAGCCAGCCCCGAGGGGGCACAGCCTGGGGCAGGGCTCGGGAGTGCGGGCAGGTGAGCCGAGCTTGCCCCCAGCCCGGGAGATGCAGTCCCCTCACGCTGGGGCCTCGCAGCTTCTCTCTGCTCTGCTCCCTCCAGGGCTCCTCGTGCCCCTCCCAGAGGGGGATCCCAAACCTGGGGGATTGTTGTGATCCCGGCATTCCAGCTCCCTGCATTTTATGCTAATACTGCTTTTCCCAGGAGAAGATCTGATTATTCGCCAGGATTTCTGAGTGGCACGGCGTGAGACCCTGTCAGCTTTCGGAGAGGATCTCCTCGCAGCTCTCGCTGACACACCTCTGTTCCCGGGTGCTCAAGCACCTTTCTCCCGTGTTTGGGTTTCCAGGAGCCCCCGCCCCAATGCTGGCTGAGAAGAAGCCCTGTGCCGGTGCCATCATCGGGGCACTGGTGGCACTCTCCATCGTCGCCCTGGTTCTCAGCCTGGTGAGGGTTGAAGATGTGGCGCTGCCACCCACGGTCAAGGTGAGCCCTGAGGAGGTCCCTGAGCGCCTGTGGTGAGCCCAGGCACCCTGGGCAGGTGCCCAGAGGCAGCAGCTGGTCCATGGGCTCGGAGGGGACGTGGGCTCAGGACCTGCCTGGCAGGAGCAGGGTGGGTGTTCTGTCCCCACCTCGAGGTGCGGGCAGGAGAAAGTCAGAGGGGAAGGCTCCTCTGGAACTCATGGCCAGGTTTGGAGATTACCTCGGGGCAGGTGGGTCGGGCAGAGCCCTGCCCTGCCAGGGCACCTCCGTGTGCCCTTTGCCAGCTCCCCCCAGGCCATCCCTGTCCTCACACCTCCCCCTGTGTGCCCCGGGCACACCATCCCACCCCAGCTGCTGGAAAGGAGCAGGGTGTTGGGGTGGGGATTTCTTTTCTAGTTTCTTCCTTTCACTCTCTGTAGTTGGGATGAATCACAGCAGACGTGGGATTTTTTTTTTTTTTTTTGTTTGGACTCAGTTGTTTATTAATTCTTATCTATGTTATAGTCAGCATAACATAGATAAGTTATGCACAACATGTGAGTTGTGCTAGCAAGGTGGAACAAAGCTATATAATGGAAGTTCTCTGGCTCTGCAGAGATCTTTTCAAGGACAATTAGTTCAATAGTGATTTGTCACTTAAATTATTTTGATTTCTAACAATATTCAAACTTCTAAGTTCAGCAGTGTAGATTTTCCTATCTAATTATAAGACACTATCTAAATCTACAAAGAAGAAGGAAGAAGAAAGTGAAAAAGAAGTATGTAGCCACTACCCTAAAGCTTCATCTTGGTACATATATATTACTACATTCCAAAATCTTAAATCTCAAATTTTTCACCCTGTGACACCACACTTTCTATTCTAACCACACAAGAGTGATTTTAACGTTATCACTCGATTTCGTAAGCCTCTCTCAAGGCTTCAGATTAAATGTAGTGTTTTCTTGTGGAACAGTGCCTTTCAGCACAGAGAATTTAAAATTCTCAGTTTCCAGGGTTCTTGTAGCAGGGGCTGGGGCTTCAGGGGGCGAGGCAGGCGGCAGAGAGGGGCCCTGCTGTCCCTGCCCAGGCTGGGTGCAGCACGGGAGCACGGGGGTGGGAGAGCTGCAGGCCCCAAGGTGGGGCCAGAGTAGACACAAAAGGTATGTGACCGTGAAAGAAAATAAAAAAGCACGAGGAAACAAGAGGAAATGTTTGTGTGAGCTGGCATTGCAGCACAGGCCTCGCAGGGGGAATGGCAAAGTCCCTTTGTCACTCTGGGGGGCTAAGGGTGCACGGCACAGCTGATGGGTTTTGTGCCTCAGACAGGGGTTCTGGGGAATCTCCTGCCCCAGCAGGGCCACAGTGGGGCCAGGGCCAGCCTGCTGCTCCTCCCACTTCATTATTTCTTGATTTCCCTTCCAGTATGGGCTGGTGTTCGACGCGGGCTCATCCCACACCTCCCTGTTTGTGTACGAGTGGGACTCAGACAAGGAGAACGACACCGGAGTGGTCAGCCAGACCTTGTCCTGCGACGTGCAGGGTCAGTGTCCCCATGGCTTCTGTCCTGCCCTGCTCCAGGGCTGGCCTGCTGGGACAGCCCTGTCCCTCGGGCTGGCACCGTGGGCACAGGGGAGCTGTGGCTGTGGCCAGCTGTTCCCTGAGCCCCTGTGGTGTTCCCCAGCTGTTCCCTGAGCCCCTGTGTGTTCCCCAGCTGTTCCCTGAGCCCCTGTGTGTTCCCGAGGTGTTCCCTGAGCCCCTGTGGTGTTCCCCAGCTGTTCCCTGAGCCCCTGTGGTGTTCCCCAGCTGTTCCCTGAGCCCCTGTGGTGCCCACGCACTGGGGGGACTGAAGTACCTCAATAGTGAATCACTTTTAGTGCTTCCCCCTTGGGGTGTCCCCAGCTGCTGTCCTGGCTGGAGAAGGTGTCACTTACAGGGACAGGGACACTGCTGGAAGCATGGGAGGCACGGGAGAGGAACCAAGTGTGGGTCAGTCAGGTCTCAGGGGACCAGGGGACCAAACAACCTTTGTTGCTAAGAGGTGACAGCCCTCACTGCCCCGTGCCCTCTTGCTCCCACAACCCTGACCCAAGCCATGCCCATCAGCCCAGCCCATCCTGACTCTTTTCCAGGGCAAGGCATATCAAGCTATGCCAACAACCCCGCTGAGGCTGGCAGGTCCTTACGGGAGTGCCTGGACAGAGCCCTGCAGGTTGTTCCTGCTGAGAAGCAGAGGGATACCCCTGCTTACCTCGGAGCAACGGCTGGCATGAGGCTGCTGAGGTACTGCTGGGGGCAGGGGGTGACAGCAGGGACAAAGCTGCAGTGGCCACAGCCAGGACAGCTCCTGCCCAGGGCCAGCACCCCAGCTCCCACCCTGCCACGGGCAAACCACTGGGGAGGGGGAGAAGGGGACAAGGCAGCCTGGGGGGGACACAGGGATGGCTGAACTGTCCTGGGCAGTGTCTGCTGGGACGTCCCAGGGTGGTGCTGTGTCCCAGTTCCAAGCAAGAAATGCTTTTCACAGCTTTATTTGCTCTTCATTATTCCTTAAAAACAAGGGGGCTGGGAGGTCACCTGGAGTTGTGCCACCTGCCCAGGTGAGTGGGTGCTGCTGGGGCAGAGGTAGGAGGGGAGGAAGTGCTGCAGGTCCTGCCCTCACCTTTCACCAGCCCCTATTAGCTCTTTTCAAATGCCAGCCTTCATTTCATGGCTCTTGGTTTTACGGCTGCAGATAGCTCACATTATTTCTGTGCCCTGGCAATCAGACCTGGGACAGAGCTGGGGCATAGCCTGAGGGTTGCTCACTTCAGAGAGCAAGAACAGCCCTGAGACATCTCTGAACCCAGGCTGGAACCTTCCCAAAAAAACCCTGGAGGTCAGCAACCAGCCCTGCCTTGGGCACGGCCAGTGGGGGATGCTCAAACCCAGGCCTTGCAGCACAGCCCCCTCCAGCCTCTGGCATTGGGCAGGGAAGGGTGGCCTGGGAAAGCTCTGGGTGACTGGGATCAAGCCTCACTGGAGGGAGAGGTTACTCTTGCTCCTAGGTTGGCAATGCCAAGCTGAGACCGCTGGCATTCACCCCACGTGAGCCACTCTGACAAGTCAATGGCAGGGGACACCCGCTCCAACAGATGGCTTGGTGCACAAAGGAACTGGGAGAGAGCCAGGCCCTTTCCTTGTGTGTCCCCTGGTGTAGCTGGGTATGTGTCCTGTCCTTTGCACCCTTCCCAGGGAACAGAACAGCTCAGCAGCAGAGCAAGTCCTGGCCGAGGTGGCTAAAACCATGCAGGGGTACCCTGTGGCTTTCAAAGGGGCTCGAATCCTTACAGGAGAGGAGGAGGGGGCTTACGGCTGGATCACCATCAACTACCTGCTGGACTCCTTCACCAAGGTGGGGCAGGGTGCAACACCCACTCCTTGGCCAATACAGCTTTTCTAATTCTCCTTAAGGAGAGTCCTGACTTGTGGGGATGGTGGCTCAGAGCCAGGTGAGCCCACAGCACCTCAGCACCTGCTGAGCACCAGAGAGCTCCCTCTGTGTCCTGGCTCAATAAATATCTTCCTGTTGGCTGGGCAGGGAAGGTGGCAGGGGGCTCACACGCAGAGGCCCATTGAATTTAATAACAAAATCTTGTCTTCAGTGGGGTGAGGATTCTGCTCAGGGCATTCTGTGCTACTCCTTCCTCTCCTGGCTCTCCTTGGCAGTACTCGCCCAAAGCGCGTGCCTGGCTCCGTCCGGAGGCAGCCAAGATTTTCGGGGCACTGGATCTTGGAGGAGCATCCACTCAAATCACCTTTGTGCCCGAAGGTTCGGTGCTGAGCCAGAATGAAGCCTCTACGTTCACCCTGTATGGGTACAGCTACAACATCTACACCCACAGCTACCTCTGCTACGGGCAGAACGAGATGCTGCAGCGGCTGGCGAAGGAGTTAATCGTGGTGAGAGGCAGCCCAGGGGTAACTGGCCTGGGGTGTCGTGGTGCCAACCACAGAGCTGCCAATGCAGAAACCAAGGACAGGCAGGGCTCCTCTGGAGTCAGCAAGGTCTGAGAGCAAGGACAGACTCCTTGGAGCAAGGACAGACTCCTTGCAGCGTAGCAGGGCAAGTGTGGAGAGGAGCATGGACACCACGGAATCCCAGACTGGTTTGGGTTGGAAGGGACTCTGGAGCTCATCTTGTTCCACTTCCCTGCCATGGGCAAGGACACCTTCCACTAGACCAGGGTGCTTCAAGCCCCATCCAGCCTGGCCTTGGGCACTTCCAGGGACGGGGAGAATGTCAAAAGGGGCACTTTGGGATCTTCTGGCTTTACATGGTGTGTACAGAAGTGCAGGACCAGGCTCTTCTCAGAGGTGCAAAGTGCCTGGAAGGGTCTGGAGGAACTGCAGCTGCATTTTGCTGTCCGCAGGTGTCGTCCCCCAGCACACGAGTCCAGCACCCCTGCTACCCCAAGGGCTACAACGAGACGCTCTCGCTGTCCTCCTTCCGCGCCAGCCCCTGCACCGACGGCGACCCGCGCCTGCCCCCGGGCGACAGCAGCGTCACCCTGGAGGGCAGGGGCAACGCCAGCGCCTGCCTGGCAGCCCTCAGGAAGCTCTTCAACTTCTCGGCGTGCGGCCAGAGCCAGGACTGCACCTTTGACGGCGTCCACCAGCCCCCGCTGCGGGGGCACTTCATGGTAAGGCAAACCCGTCCTGCCACCCCTCGGGAGGGCTGGGGTGTCCCTGGGGCTGGGGTGTCCCAGTGCTGGGGTGTCCCTGGGGTGTCCCTGGGGTGTCCCTGTGCTGGGTGTCCCTGGGGCTGGGGTGTCCCAGTGCTGGGGTGTCCCTGGGGTGTCCCTGGGGTGTCCCTGTGCTGGGGTGTCCCTGGGGCTGGGGTGTCCCTGTGCTGGGGTGTCCCCGTGGCACTGTCACCTCCCTGCAGGGAGCTCCCGGGGATTGCTGCTGGATGGTTTTCCAGCCAAATCTCCAAACGGGACTGTGTTGAGAATCATCAAACCCCAGACTGGTTTGGGGTGGGAGGGACCTTCAAGCTCATCTCAAGCCACGTCCTGCCATGGGCAGGGACACCCTCCACTATCCCAGGCTGCTCCAAGCCCTGTCCATCCTGGCCTTGGGCACTGCCGTGGGTTTGTTAATAAAACAGGGGTTTGTCAAAACCCGAGGGTTTGGTGACAGCCCAGGAGCTGAGACCGCAGCCTTCAGGGAAGGCTCTGTCTGTGCTGCTGTGGCCAGCAGGCACCAAGCCCCAGCCCAGCACTGCTGGGACAGGCACAGCAGTGCCCAGGGACTCCCTGGGCTGGGGCAAGCCCTGTGAAGGGAACCCCCCTCCTGCTGCAGGCAGCTGCCCTGGGCTCCCCACTGCAGCTCACCAGGGTTTCTGTCTCTCCTCGCAGGCCTTCTCTGCCTTCTACTATAACTTCAAGTTCCTGAACCTGACGGAGGGGCAGCCTCTGGCCGTGGTCAGAGAGGCCATCGAGGGGCTCTGTGCCAGGAGCTGGGAGGATGTACGTGCCTCTGGATGGAGGCTGCAGGGAAGAGTCACAAGGAAAGGGGTCCTGGGATGGGGGGTGGGACTGGTGACCCCCCCAGAGCAAGGTTGCCTGGTTCTGAGCCACCCCCAAGCTCTGTGGGGAGCTGGGACTGTCCTGGATCCACTCCTGGCTCACACATCCCTGGGGAAAGGGCAGCCAGGGCAGGCAAGGGCAGCAAGAGTGAGCTCATCTCCAGCACAGGGGCTGGGGGTGGGGGTGAGGAGGGAGGTGGGTCTGTAGCAAGGGAGGATGGTGAGAGCAGAGCCAGCTGCTGGCACCATGCTGGGGACGAGTCAAATCTTGGAGTCATAGAATTCCAGACTGGTTTGGTTTGGAAGGTTCATCTCGTTCCATATCCCTGACATGGGCAAGGACATCTTCTACTCTCCCAGGTTGCCCTAAGCCATCCAGCCTGGCCTTGAACCCTTCCAGGGAGGGGGCAGCCACAGCTGCTCTGAGGAACAAGTGGGGGTGGATAAGCCCAAGGATGTGCCAGCACCACCAAGGGCAGAGAGCAGGAGCTCCTTGCAGGAGGAGGCTGAGGTGGGAGAGTCTGGGGCAAGAGGAGCTGCAGTATGTCTCAGTTTCCACTCAGGATCTCCACTCTCATGTGGAGTGCAGATCCTCCCCAAAGGAGTTGTCCTGTACAGACAGGTCCAAAATCACTGCCTGGCCCAGAAGGCTCCCTCTGGATGCTGGTGGCTGTGGGGCCACTGCTGCTCAGGCAGCACATGGCAGGGCTTTGTCTCTGCACAGAAATTACCTGGGAATAACTTCCCTCCATCCCCAAACATTCCCCACCCCAGCTGTCTTCCAGCTACCCCAAGGAGGATCCCAAGCGACTCCCTAAATACTGCACCAACACCAACTACATCCTCACACTGCTGCTCGACGCCTACAGGTTCAACGAGAGCAGCTGGAACAACATCTTCTTCCAGATGAAGGTGGGCAGCGCTCCCAGCCCGACAGGGGAGCAGAGGCGGTCCTGGGGGAGAGCCAGCCCCTGTTTTGGGGTCCTGGGGGAGAGCCATACCCTGTTTTCGGGTCCTGGGGGAGAGCTAGCCCCTGTTTTGGGGTGCTGGGGGAGAGCCATACCCTGTTTTGGGGTGCTGGGGGAGAGCCAGACCCTGTTTTGGGGTGCTGGGGGAGAGCTAGCCCCTGTTTTGGGATCCTGGGGAGGAGCCAGCCCCTGTTTTGGGGTGCTGGGGAGCAATGGTCCCGGGAGCCCTGGCTGCCCCCATCCCGGGGGGGCACTGCCGTGGGCACAGCCCTGTCGGGGCTCAGCAGGGGCTGTCCTGCAGGGCTGACCCCCGTCCCTCTCTCCGGGGCAGGCGGGCAGCGCCGACGTGGGCTGGACGCTGGGGTACATGCTGAACCTCACCAACATGGTCCCTGCCCAGGCTCCGGCCAGGGTGAAGGGGCACAGGCCTTCCCTGTGGGCCGCGGCCATCACCTTCATCATCCTCACCCTCGTGCTGGGGCTCGCTGCCCTGCTCCTGCTGCTGTGGGTGTAGGGGCCTGGCCGTGCCTGGGAGCCCAGGGCTGTGCTGGAGTGCCCCGGGCAGGACTGGCAGCCTGGGGCTGCCTCCATGCAGGAGCACATTCACCTCCGCAGCTCCACGGAGCTGGGGTCTGCTTTTCCACGGGCCTGGCCCCAGCATGCACACAGGCACGAGCTGAGCTTTCCAGAGCACACCCGAGGGGATGAGCCTGCATCCCCGAGCCTGCGAGCCTCCTGTCGCTGCTGCGTGTGTCACACACATGGCTCTGTGCCACCAGTGTGGCCGTGGGGCAGAGGAGAGCCAGCCCAGCTGTGGGGCAGGGGACAGCCAGCCTGGCCATGGGGCAGGGGACAGCCAGCCCAGCTGTGGGGCAGGGGACAGCCAGCCTGGCCATGGGGCAGGGGACAGCCTGGCCATGGGGCAGGGGAGAGCCAGCCCAACTGTGGGGCAGGGGACAGCCTGGCCATGGGGCAGGGGAGAGCCAGCCCGGCTGTGGGGCAGGGGACAGCCAGCCCGGCTGTGGGGCAGGGGACAGCCAGCCCGGCTGTGGGGCAGTGCCAGCATGACCATGGTCAGCAGCGAGGCAGGTCCCTGCCAGCCTGGGGGACGCTCTGGGGTACCCCAGCTGGCCCCGAGGAGGGTCTGAGGCTGGGGCTCATGTGGGGATGGTCCTGGAGAGAGCAGAACTGACACCCGAAGGTGGCAGGGTGGTCCACGCTCCCACAGAGGGTCCATCTCACCAAATAAACATTGTCAAAGGCAGCACGTGGGGAAATGCTCGATACTCTGCTCCCAGACTGTTGTGATTTCCTTCCTTCCTCCCCAAGTAAGGGCTGGGGATGATGGAGACTCGGGGGAGAGGCAACACGGCTCAAATCTACAGTGAGGTGTCTGCTGGGCCTCGGAGCGGAGCCAGCAGGGCACAAGGATGAGCCTTTTCCTTCTCAGAGGAGGGGTCTCAACCCACCCATCCCTTGGCTGCCAGTGGGACTCCCCAAAAACACACGGGGGGCCAGGGGAGCTGCCTCGGCCGTGTCCCAGCAGCGTTCCCAAGTGTTGGAAAGGGAGGATGAGCTCTCTGCCAGGCACGAGGTGTGGCTGGACCAGAGAGGAACCTCCTGCAGGAGGGCAGGGAGCTGTGCCATGCCCCCTGACAGGGCTGCCCTGTCTGCCAGGCCAGTGCCCCCCACACCCCCATGGCCCCTGGCGCTGACCTGGGACGGGGCAGGACACGTGTGCCCCACTCTGCTGTGGGCTGTAGCCAGCCCTGTGACAGCCCCACTGCTGCCAGACCCCCTCCATGCCCATCTCCAGCCACCCCACAGCACTGAGGTCCCCAGGCCCTGGCGCTGAGCCCCTGCCTCCCTCCTGGAGCACCTCCAGCCAGCAGCGCAGGGAAAGGAGACCCGGAGAGCACACTGAGGCTCTGAGGAGGATGTTTTACAGCTCTGCCAGTTCCAGCTCACCAGGCCACGACTCGGGGCCCCCCAGGACACGTCCATGGGCACAGAAGGGTGATGCCAGGGAAGCAGCTCCTGGCAGAGGTGTGGCAGCAGGGCTGGGTGGAGGCAGCGCTGCTACAGATGCTCATAGCCCGAGGAGTTGCTGTGGCAGCACGTGGCAGTGAGCAGGCCGAAGGTGAGCAGGAGCATGATGGCCAGCAGAACCGTGGCTGCTATCCAGCTGCAGCTCGGGAGCCCTGTGACCGCCACGGGGGGCTCCGAGGGGATCAGGTTGGTGAGATTGAGCATGTAGCCCAGAGCCCAGCCCACGTCTGTGTTGGCAACCTGTGCAGACAGAGGAGGGAGAGCAATGGGAAAGGCTGCAAAGTACCAGGCAAACTAGAGAAGAACCCGCACCCCCAGGTCCTGCTCCACAACCACCATTTCTGTGCCCACCTGGGGCTGCAAAGGCCCCAGCAGTGACATAAACTGGGGAGGGCATAAAGGGCCGGGCCAGGTCCTGGCAGCTGTGTGAGGGTGGCTCAAGAGCAGCCCTGGGTACGGGTGGTGGGGCTGTGCTGCCATGGTACCCCCTGCCACAGCAGCAGCAGAGTGGGCACGAGGCACCTCCTGGCACAGAGCGTGGGGCTGGGGGCTGCCGGACACTCTGTACTTGCTGGTCACTCAGGTACCTGTTGGTCACTCAGGTACCTGCCGGACACTCTGTACCTGTTGGTCACTCAGGTACCTGCCAGACACTCAGGTACCTGCTGGACACTCTGTACCTGCTGGTCACTCAGGTACCTGCTGGACACTCTGTACCTGCTGGTCACTCAGGTACCTGCTGGTCACTCAGGTACATGCTGGACACTCTGTACCTGCCGGACGAAGCGGATGTTGGCCCAGGTGGTGTGGTTGAACTTGAAGCCTTGCAGGAGAAGGGTGAGGCTGTAGGTGCTGGCTGTGCAGGCATCACGGAGCTGNTGGTCACTCAGGTACCTGCCGGACACTCTGTACCTGTTGGTCACTCAGGTACCTGCCAGACACTCAGGTACCTGCTGGACACTCTGTCCCTGCTGGTCACTCAGGTACCTGTTGGACACTCTGTACCTGCTGGTCACTCAGGTACCTGCTGGTCACTCAGGTACATGCTGGACACTCTGTACCTGCCGGACGAAGCGGATGTTGGCCCAGGTGGTGTGGTTGAACTTGAAGCCTTGCAGGAGAAGGGTGAGGCTGTAGGTGCTGGCTGTGCAGGCGTCACGGAGCTGGGTCCTGCTCGCCGTGGGGAGCAACAGCTGCAGCTGCAGAGGGGGAGAGCAGGGGGAGGCTGAACAGGAGCAGGGCTGGGTGTGCCCACACTGGGAACATCTCCTCAGCACAGCTCGGAGCAAAGAGCGGCACAGCAAGGAGGCCCCAGGGGCAGGCTGCTGTCCCATCCCTCTCCAGGTCCAGAGACCTTTGTGCTCTTCCAGGCTCTCTCCAGCTGTCCACAGCAGAGGATGGGCTGTGGAGGAGCCTTCAGTGCCCAGGTGAAATGCACTCCTGAGCAGGATCTCACCTGAGCCCAGCTGCTGGCACAGATCTGCCCGATGGTGGCATTGACCGAGCTCAGGGACTGCCCTCCTGTCAGGTTCAGAAAGTGAAGGGTGTGATAGAACCCCGAGAAGGCCTGTGGGTGTTGAGACCAAAGGTGACAGGTTAGTGAAGCACTCAGGTCCCTGTAAGGCCCTGCTCAGCCCTGCCCCGATGGCAGTGACCCTGTGGAGGGAGCTCGGGAATGCTGCAGGCCGGGCAGGGACAGGTCTGGGAGAGCTGCCTGGCACACAGGGCAGCACCCAGTGTGTCCCCACGCAGCAGGCACATCCCAGCTCCCAGGGCTGGCACTACTCACACACTCCCAGAGCAGTTTTCCAGGGGTTATGCCCCAAACTCCCACTGCCCCCCCCAGGCTGTGCCCCCC
>VZTN01031863.1:16760-34021 GCA_013400515.1 Erpornis zantholeuca | reverse complement strand
GATACAAAATCTGAGCTTCTTGGAATAGTTCACACATTAAAATCAAATTGATGAGGCTGACAGTTTGTTCTAACACGGGAAATAATAAAAAAAGAATGTGTTTATCATTACAAGTTCTCTGATTGGTGTTTATGAAAGTAGCTGAAGTCACTATATTAACCTTTTTTACATAAAAATACCCAATATTAAGTAAGACTTTCAAATACTGTTAAACAATAAACAATTACAGCACTTCTGGTAAAGCTCTAAAACAGTGGTTCTTGTGCATCTTATGTAAATGAGGTTAACACTTGCAAGACTTAAAGTATGTTTCAACAGAAATCAAGACCTGCCAGGAGCAAATGCCTCCACCTCAGCACATCAAGTGCAGCTAACTAAAGAGGACACAGCGTGACAGGATTCTTGCCTAATAACAAGCATGGTTAATGTCAGGTAGATGGCAGGTCATTTTTAAGATGATCTTAACCTTTGCAAATACAAACAGCAGGCATCTCTTCATACAAAAGTAAAATTTCTTAAGAAGGAAAAAAACTATAAACCCAAGTTTCTTTTCAAAACTAGGATGACAGATGACTAGCTTACACAATTTGAAGAAACAGTTAAAGAGAAAATAATAATATTTTTCGCAGCTAGACATTTCCCATTTTCATTTTCAATAAATTCTTGGCAGAAATTCTTGCAACCATTTCTCATTTGACTGAACAGACGAAGACTACACTGACAGCTGGAATCTGATCCCTCTGTTAGATACCTGTACCACTTATCCCTGCCCCTCATGGTGACATTTTTGGAAACAAGTATTCAGAAAAGATTATACTGTTAAACTAATACAAATTTGAGTCACCTTAAATATTATTTTAGGATTAAAACATAACTGGAACTAGTCTACCTTTTTTTTTCTTTTTAAAAGAGTATTATAAGACCACAGAAAGCAAGAGAGGTGGATGAAAAGCTTTGTCTTCTCCCCACCCTGCAACTCAAGCAGCTAAGCACACTGAAGAACTATCAAGGCAGCAGACAGTGAACTCAGAAGGCATTAATCTAGGCACAAGAGTTTAGATGTCATGCACAGACCTCTGTGAAGATGAATTTACCACATATCTCTGTTTATGGCAGTGTACAGACCTAAATAAGCACATCCTTAGGGTAAGCTTAACAAATCAAGTGGGGCTGTGAATGAAAGAACATGAAACACTTCTGTGCATTCTGGTATGGAGAATGAGAAACCTGGCTTCAGCAAATTAATGCTACTTTCTCGAAAGCATCATCTCACAAGACTTTAATGTTCTCTAATTTCACACCTTTGGTTAATTAGTTTTTACTTTCCTCAGAGAAACATATCCTAAGATTACAAGCTCCTCCTGGAGAAAAGACAGTTTTGTTCACTGTTGCCTTTTATCCAGTCAGTCAGATTCTTACATGGCCCCAGTGCCAATTTACAAGCCCTTTGCAATTAGTAATAGATCATTTGCTGACTAATTTGCTTCCCAGTAAATTAGGCAAATACCATTCTTGTTTTTACAAATGAAAAGTGAAACACATATGAAAAGATAAATTTAATACCTTGCTAAGATCACAGGAACTTTCACTGAACCATCAATTTACTGCTTTGTGCACTGTATCACCTTTCTTTTTTTTTATACACTTGTGCTCAGGCTTCCTAATCTTTGTCCCAATGAGAAATTTAAGTTATTAAGTTAACTTAAGGTGTTAATTTAGACTCAAACATCTTCATGAGTAGCTATTTCCTAGTAACAAGGAGAAATGAGAAAAAGCCTATGACCGGAGAACACACCCCAGCTGGATTTTTCTTGCTATATTAATTCAATTATAAAAATCACTGGGCAGGCACAGTGACCAGCACAGGACAGGAACATAGTTGAAAATGTTTATTGAATGATGCTGAGAAAGGAAAGCATAGCAAAATAAACTATGTTCACACAAACCATAATCCCCAATGCCCAATACCATGTAGATTTAATTCCAGTCCCTAGACAGGCACAGTAAAATGCTAGCATTAGACAAGGATATGTTTAATGAAATTATGAATTATACACCAATGGCTTGCTTCTGACCTGCTGACAGAAAAAAAAAGAAACTCTTCTCTGATTCAGCATGAAACTATTTTTAACAGGATTACTGAAAGTTTAAAAAAATGCTTAAATTTATTTACCTGAGCTACTAGTGACAATTGCTGGGCTCAATAGCTTTTTCCAAAAATAAATTTCCTCCATTTATCAGTAAAGGTATGTTTTAGGACAGAGATTAAAAAAGTGTAAGAAACAAAATGCATATTTTCCCACTATTCCACCTAGAGATATCCTTTGTTTTGGTTGAATTTAACAATTCTATAAGGTCAACAGAGTGTAAAAAAAGATATTATAGTAATGTAATTTCTGAAATTCCAAGTTGAATGAGTATTATTTTAATTGTTCTTTAGTACATTATTGAAGACATAAAGTTGCAATGTACTAAACATTCAGAAGATGGTGCTAGTCCAATATATCCACAAGCCATGAGTGGATCAGCTTTCCTTCATCTCTTTCAAATATTTTCTCTAATTTTCATGTATCTACTACACCATCACTGAATTTATCAATATCAAGACAACATATAGTCATCATCAGTTAAATACTAAGAGGACTACTAAATTATACCATTCTAAAATTCACAAAAATGTACTGGATTGACAGGCATAAAATATAAAGCTCATTATATTTCATAAACTCAAGGTCTTGGGATCTTTATGAAAAGTTATACAACATTTCTTACATCCTGCCTTCAGTCACCCACATCTGTCTCCTTCTGCAGTCAAAGCAACACTTTCTGGTCACAGTTTCAAGACCTACTGATGCCAGCACCAAAGTTTGGAAAATCTCACCTGTCCCACTCCTGGCTCTTCATTCCCACCTTCATGCCACTGAGTAACTATTCTCTCCTCACCTACTTAGGAGGCCATGCAATTCGCGTGAACTTATGAAGCTCAGTGAGCTGATCCATGTTAAAAATAGATGTTTCTTTTTGACTGCTCTGTTTAACCCAGATCAAGTCTCAGATCCGATTTCCCACAGAGCAGTGGTGGTAAGTTCAAGCTGCAAATGGGCTTCACCCCAAGGCCAACTGATAATGGAACTGCAGCCTCCTCGAGCTTGCAAGGGCTGAATTCCTTATCAGCATTGAAAAGGACTGGAAGGTTAACAGATTCAGTCTCATTACTGCATATGAAAAGCTAATTTTTTCATATTATTAAAGACATATAACTGCTTATTAAGATATTACATGCAGTCTGTAGCTATAGACAGAAATCGAAACTAATTCCATCTGCCCTCCCCCACCAAACCCCTAAAAATTCTTGGAACCCATTTCCAATTCTGCCTATAATTCAAACACTATACAGCCCCTTCCAGACTGGATACAGTTGTACAAGTAATTTCTTCCAAAAAACAGTAAATCTGGACATATTAAAACATCAAGCAAAAAGCCTTATCCTTACCTAGCAGTTCCTAAAACAGTGTTTTCCAAATAATGCATAGGAACATATCTCAGAGTAATATATTTCATGAAGCCATGGAAATGAACTATTAATACCAAACTTATTTCTATAAAAAGCATTTACCTAATAAATAACAATTCCTCAGAGGACCCATGCCAGCATTCTTGATGGCTACTGCTGCATCCTTCTACACAGACTGTTTCCACAGGTATGCCTCTGTTGACTTCAGGCCAACAGCTATGCTTGGCTATCCTCTCCAGTGTGATGCTTTTATCCAATACTCTGAATTACTTGCTCCTACCAGAGCCAACCCAGGTCAACTCCAGGGCCCTTCCATGCCTGATTCCTTTGTGCTTCCAGCAGATGTAATAAGGAGTTGGAGACACTTAGTGCTTCTCCAACATACCCCTCTGGGAACTCTCCCACAACAAAAATTATAAATGAACGTGAAATCATTCACTGGGATATAAAAGCAAGCCTTAAATGTTCAAAGATCAGGCCAAGTCAGTATTACTGTTATTACAATAAACCTCCAGCATTAAGCAATTTCAAACATCAGTTCTTCTTCCAAAATTTTTCAATGTAGAGACAAGATTGGCACATATCTGAGTGAAATTACTCAGTTACTAGGCAATTTATTACTGCTTAACTGTTCCATGTGTATCAAATCCTGTTTAACAGCAGCCCAGTTTTTCTTCCATTTGGAAGCTTTTGTAACTAATTATTACCAAGCCAAACTGATTTCAACTGGCAGTTAAAAAATTAACAGTGCAACTCAACTTTATATTAAATGACTTTTTATAAGAAAAAAAGTAAGGCTGCCTAGTAAATAAATATACTTCAATTAACTACAGAAGAAGAAATTAAACCCAAGTACATTCAGATCAAATATAGTAAATTTATCAGGTAATTATTAAACTGAACCACAGCATTTCAAAGACTATAAAGAACTGAATTCATACTATTTATACTTAACACTATGACTTCAGAGCAGACATCAGAAGTGGAACTATACAAACCTCTTACACATTTGCCAACTCACATATTTCATTATCACAATCTAGTCATCCAGGCAAAAAAACCCACCTGAATTTTTATCAATACATCAATTGGTTAATCATAGTCTTGAAGAACTGTTCTTGCCTCTGAGTAGAGTGAGTATATAGCTCACTTCTCACTGACATAAATTTTTATCATGATGTGAACTTGTGGTCCAGAACTTCATTAGCTTAACAGAAAGCTATTATTGACTCAGATATTGAGGAAAAGCTACAAAAGCTTTTTCCCAAACAAATTTAAAACATCAAATAGTGGACACACTAAGACGGATTATACTAATATTGCAAGTTTACCATGCTAACCAGTCTCAGATAAGCAGAAGGAACCAAGTCATCAGGCTAGCTATAAGGGTTTAAACAAAAATCATTGACAACCTTGTCCAAGACTTAAAAAGTGATAAAATGAATAAAGGAACCAAGGGAATAAGATAAGTACTTTATATACAGTTTGTTACAAATCAGGGCCCATACTCTTTTCAGAGCTAAACCTGCCATCTGCCTATGTAAAGCACTCCAATTCCCTGAGTTTCTCTCTCACTCATAAACAGAAAAAAAAAAAAAAACCAAACCAACTTCACACCAAAAAGACTTCCATCAAGAAAGTAGATGGTTCAGCAGAAGAGGCAGGCCTAAAATCAGTTAGAAAAATGATAGTTTCTTTAGCAGCTTAAGCTACCATAATTGCAAATCAAATGGATGGATGGTCCTGGCTTTTCCTAGGCTACTGGCTGAGAACTTCCAAAGCTTCTCATGTGATAGTACCATTGTAGAAGAAAAGGAACCCACACATTCATTCAAAGATGAACTCCTCTTTGTTCTGTTCATTTGAGGCTGGATCAGTGAACAGAACTCACTCCATACAGTGCTACCATGACTACAGATGACAAAAGTGAAAGTGAGTGAAGTCAGTCATGAAACAATCTCAGACCAGGCTGTGTTGTGGGAAATACAGCACTGAGAACAACTAAATTTGAACACATGTACATACTCTTGTAAGTTTTTGTCAGGATTCATTTTGATTTGAAAATATTAAGCGAGTACGTTAGCATTCAGCTGGAACTTCTTTTTGTAAACTTTTTAAACACTTTTTTCCTAAAACTTCCTAAAACCAAAGGTGATTTTGAGAGTTTCTGCTTCATTCCATTTTTGTTGAAGTTAGAGAAATCAGCTACATCTGACTTTAAGAATTTAGTTGCTGAAAGCATATTTTCCCGGACTGTTTGGTCAGTCATGACCGCAAAGAGCGAAACAAACCCACTCTACTTTTTAGAGTTTGGAGTCCTCAAGGATCCTCATGCAGCACTTCCTTTGCTTCGTTTGAAAAAGAAAGGGAGAATATGTGTCAAGAAGTTAACAAGTCCCTTGTAAATAACCTCAAGGGATCATCTACTAAAATTTTTGCACAGCCCTGCTGATGACCTAATTTCTTTGTGACTTAGAAGACTCCTTCTCTTCTAATACAAATTAAGAGTTTCCACAGACACAAGTTTTCTGAATTAGGATAGTAAAGAAGCCTTCATTAATGGTTAAACATTTGTTTAGGCCATCACTGACTATTCCTTGACAAATTTATGTCAACATCAAAATTCCATTTAAAATATATTAATAAAAATACATTAAACAACACATTAGATTTTTAGAACTTTTTAGTACCACAAATTCAACATAGTCTAGGCAAGAAATAGGATTTTCAGAAGGGTTTGTAAGATTCTCACAGCTGGACTGGTTAAGAGCAATTGAGAAAAAAAAAATTTGAAGAAAGACCTTGAGGGCCTAAAATTAATCACCAGGGACTACTGAGATACTCAGAACTTCTCTTTGTCCCCCAGACTTCTTAATTACTTTATCTAAAGACAATTGTATTGAAAAATAAATGAGACTGTGGAGCAACCACCACAATACAGATCACATTCTCTCATCTGCACTGTTCCAACAAACCAGCTACAAAGTAATACACACAAATACATCTACACAACCTAAGGCACTGAAGTCAAAATTGCAAGGATGTTTGGAGGTGTTTTGTTCACTGTTCTAGAGGGGTTTTTGGAGTTGGAGTCGGGGAGAAGGAGTTGTAACAGCTTGAGATCGTGAATTTAGGGTTTTTATTAAATCCAGTAGTTTAAGGTCTATATAGCCCATGCCCTTCCCTTAAACAGCATTCAGCAGCAGGTACTAAGGCAGGAAAATAAGAAACAGTACAACTACAGTGATCACTCCTAGATACACACCCTACTTTGAGGCAGCCTGAGTTCCTCAGCCTGACACTCCATCTCCAGGTGGCCAGGAATACAGCTGAAACGTTTTATAACCACAGGTGGGCCAGCCCTTCACAAGTCTCTGCAGTTCTTTTCTGAAGCCATGTGCACTTCTAGCTTCTACAATGAATAGGACTTCCACAATTTAATTGTGGAACACAACTAAAATTTAGTTGTGAAAAAGTAATTTAATCTGTTTATTTTAAACTTGCTGTTTAATAAAAAGGCACGAGATTTCCTTGGGTTTGAATTGAAAAGATACCATATAATTGTTCTCTACCCTTTTTTCATGGTTTTATACACCTGTGTTTTATACACCTGTCTGTCTTTTTCTGACTGTTAAGGAACTCGATCGATTTTGTCCCTCCTCATATAAAAGCTTTTTCATTCCTCTTATCACTATTGCTCTCCTGTGTAAACTGGGATCACCTAAATTTTCCCCAATTCCTGAGGATAATTCTGAGATTCATCCCTGTGGTGATGTGGCCTGAACTGTTAATGTTTGGTTGCATTTGATTTCTCATTTGTATGGAATGTTAAATTTAAGTTACTGTTTAAAAGTTGGTATGTTCTGTTACCTGCCCCACTCTGGCTGCTTCCTCAGTAAAGTGTTCTCCCCAAACTCCTTCCCTCCACCCTCCCACCTCCACCAGATAAGGAAGAAACCCCTCCTGTGTTCCAGAGAGATCCCTGTCAGTCACCCAAACCCTTTTCTCTCGGGCTTGTCAATCCCCAGAGTCCCAGGCACTCCCCTTGGAAAATCCCCTAAAACCTCGATGCCCCTGTGGTTGCCCTAAGTATCAGTCACCTTGGTTGTAACCCCGTTGGTCCTGAAAAGTGTAATCCCACCCTGCCCACCGCCCCTAAGCTAGCCAGATTGGTGCCTGTATTGTGAACACTGCTTGTTCCCTCTTTGTTTAAAAAGCTGTGCACCCCTGTTCTGTTGGCTCTTTTGGTGCAGGTTTGTTCTGCTCCCCCCGAGACAATAAACTCTTGGGACATAGCAGCAAAAGGATCTGTTCTTGTCTTTTGCTTCTATCCATCGGTGCAACTGCTCCACAGCCTCTAAGGACAGCTGAGCTACGGCAAGCTGAGAATAGTGCCGGAGAGAAGGCATGGAGAGATTTCCCCAGAGCGGGAAATCGTGGGAGAACTTCAGACGCCGTGATCGGCACAGAGCAGTTTCCCCCCAGAGCTGCCGGGCAAACCTCAGAGAACTGTAAAACCTCGTTGCGTCACATACCCAAAATTCTAATCCCAGTCTCACCAGAGCTTTGCAGTTTGGCACCAGGGACACACAATGTGTTAGAAGGAAATTATTCACTTGGCATTTTGCTTCTCCTGCTTGTTTCTTCTTTATATTTCAGAAATGATAGTATGAAATTTGTAGGGAATTCAAACTAAACAACATAAAAATGAGACATCCAAGAAACTGGAAGTGATAAGAGAGCTTTTTGGGTTCTTGCTTTCTAATAATATTATGTCAGAACATACTCAGACACATAAGGAGAAAACAATGACCAAGTAACTTTAAACAAATTTACATTGCAACCCAACTTATCTTTACCAGCTGCCCAAACAAAGGAAACAAAAGCATATTGCAAAGACAGATGTGTTAAATGAAAGCCACACCAAACCCTTGAACATGAGACATTTGGCTGCACACCACAGGCCACACTGTTGGGAGCAAAAGTGATACTGAAGGTGTTTCCTTCAGCAGTAGTGTGGAAACTCCAACAAAGCAGCTGGAAGTATAACAAAGCAACAAATACCAAGACCAGTGATGGCACCAGTTATGACAGGCTGTAATCTGCTAAGATTAAAAGCCAACAGACACCCCAACAACCTCAATTTAAAAAAAAAAAAATGCAGCTTTGAAGAAACTTCAATAGCATCTCTGCTGCCACACAAAACAGTCAAAGACTACGGCCACCTACCTGACATGCTCCCAAACTGTCTGAAGGCAATTCCACATCTAGATGCATGCTCTGAATGAGCACTGACACACTAAGCTTGAACTAAGTGAACTCAGTGTGCCCCTACCACAGGGTAACCTGGTGGGACAAGTCACACCTGCTCTGAGTGCCACTGGACATCTGGGAGGGCCTTGCAGCCACCATGTCTCGCTTAAGGAAATGACCAGCCAGGACAGGATCAAAGAAAATTGTTCAAATTCCAGAGATATGTCTACATGGTTATTAGGTCACAGAGAATTTTACACTCTAGCCCCACCAACACAACATCAATAAAAACAAAATTTTCTTGAAGGAACTACTTTTTTTCTTTTCCTCTTCCAGAAGGTGGATTGAACAATAAGTAGTCTAAATCTTGATTCTTTCTTTTAAATATTCAACATCTGATAAATTCTTTGCCTGTTTCTGTCCAACTGATTAAGCAGATTTAGTAACCTGGACTAAAAAAGAGAAATCCTATGATTACCTCAAAATACTTAAATCATGAGCAGAACTATAATGCCTGCAAAATATGGTACAAGGGAAGTATTATCCTTCTCAGCTTAGTTTTGGAACTTGGGAATTTCAATGAACAAGATCCCTCATTAGAATCAAATGGGGGCAGATGTACTTACATGGTGGGTGGGCACGGGTGGACATCAACCCCTCCAACCTCTCTAATGAGCAATTTCCTCAGATTCAAAGAAAAATTTCATAAAAAGTTAAAGAGAAATGGCAACTTGCCTCCTATTACCACTGGCCTAACTGCTTGGGCTGCTGGTTCTATAAAAAAGGTTTTTTTCAAAGAAAATAATTGTTAAAACCATTTGGCTGAAAGTGAAGAGCTATTGAAAAGTACAGTCAAACTGGCAGCTTGCTCTTAAAATTCCCCCCACCACTTTTATAAGTATCGTTTTGTTTGTGGCTTTTAACAGCTGTTCACACACGTCTAAGCTAGATGTGAACTTTTATTTTCCCAAAACTAAATGGGAAGCTTTAAACAGCATCTGATTTAATTTTTTTTTAATTAAAAGCGGAGGTTAAAAGGACTGTGGAAATGGATGATGCAGCTGCGCTGATGCTAGGGAAAAGAATTCCAGAACAAGAAGTGAGGTAGAGTAAACACACAAAGTAAGTTTCCCAACACTAAGTGCACACCACGCTCAAGTGATTTTATGAGCTAAAGAGAAGTTAACTCTATGTTTCTTCAGAAACATTTTCAAAAATTAAACTAGATTATATTTGGCAAATATAATGGAATTGTGATGTCTGCTATGCTTTTCCCTCACACCAATCCTAAAATCAATTCCAGAATGAAGTGGCTTCACAGGTTCCAACGTTATTCCCAAATTCATCTAGAAACTCAGAAAACTCAGACACTCAAGTCAGAAATAGCTCACTAATATTGCCATATATTTATTGGTTTGGTTATCAAAAGAATTGAACTTCCCCTCCATTTAGATGTTTCTTGGAAGAATTAAACATTTAGAGTCACATTTGCAATGGTGCTGAGAGAATGAAAGATGAAAGCAGGCATTCCGGGGGCACTTTTTAAAGTACTGGTCAACTAGGCAATGGTTCAACCACATTTGAAAATGCCACCACAGCACTCTACATTCTTAAGCACCAGCATACTAACAAAAATTCTGCCTTCTTGGCCTAATTACAATACACAGAACCAGATTCAAACTAAATTCAAACAAAATCCCATAAAAAGAATAAAAATGTCACAGTTTATTTCTAGTTGTACATGTTAAGTACGAAAGATGACACTTATGCACACTATGACAATATAAAAATTCTGGATATCAACACGTATTAAGGGTCTATTCTACCAAAGTTCTTACAAAAAACATAAAAGCAGAACATAAAAGTTCTAAGGCAGAAAGTTCATAGGATTATGAAGAAAATGCCACATTAATTCACATGGATTAGGCACCCTGTAGACGGTAACAGCTCCAAAAGAAATCTTCTTCAGTACATTAGTAGAGCTACTACTTAAACCAAAAGAATTTAGTAGTTCAGCCATAGAGTTTATTCAAAAAAGCTGTTAGAACTTCTATGTCTAATAGAGTGAAAAAGTATGCAAAGTAAACTGCACTTCTCAAAACATAACCATTAAAAAAGAAAAAGAAAAGAAAAAAACCAAAAACTTGATGTCTATATTGGGCTGATGAAGAAACACTTCCAGGTCATCTATGGATGAAAAGAAAACCAACAACACTAAGAGATTCCCTTTGCACCAAGCACAAGTGCCTAGGTACAAAGAGTATGAAGATGAGAAAGTGGAAGAAGAGAGACAAGTAATCCAGCCAGGACAGCTGAGCCTAATAGAGAAAGGCAGATGGAAAATTACAGTGATGCAGTCATTTGTTTGCCTCCCTTGTCCACCCACATACAACAGGGTCACTATAAATACGAAAATCTGAGCTAATCAAAACCAGAAATCCAGAACATTCTAGTCAGGTCCAATAAAAAATATTGCAACCTGGATCCCTTCCTGGGTTCCCTTTGGGACAATATCCTCTGGCGTATTGTCTTTGATGATACAAAGCCTTGATTTCTGTTGGGTTAGCTCCTTGCTAAATCCAGGGCACAGATTGAGTCGAACAAATGAAAACCCAGTCACAGGAGAAACATTTTATGCAGGTGCATATAAATCACATTTGTGCACTTTAATAAATGAAAAGTGGAAAATAAAAATTCACCACAGGTAAACACAATGACATAGCAAATATAGCATTAATGTTTCTGACCCTTCTACAAAAAAACCCTGTGCTTTAAGAACTGATATTAATATACTGTACACCACTTGCGGATAAAATGATTCAGAGTGCACCAATTCACATGTTTTGTATTAGTTCCTAGTAGTACTGTCCTCAGCACTACAAATATAAACTAATTATAAGAGTATCACTCAACGAAAAGACAGAAGGAACTATCAATGACCAATATACATTTTGCTGAAATAAACAGTTTCCTAATATTCCACAAGAGAGCTGGAGAAAAAATTGGCCAGGCAACTTCATAAATGGGTACACACTACCAATAGGACAGAGATGTACCCATGCTATAAAATGCTCTAAAATGGATGGCATAGAAAAAGAAAATGCCTTGCTACTACAAGACATTTCTTTGTCCAAATGATACCAGAAATCTTTTTTTTTCCCCTACTGTCAGTTAGTATGAGCCTAAACTTTTGAGAAGGTGTCTCCCAAAAGGTACACAGAAATTTTCTGTCCTGAGAATTCTTAGCTGGAAGCTAAACAACTCAGGTTAAACAACTACAAAAGCATGTGGTTTTGCAACCTAGTAAGTAAGGCATAACACAGTGAAAGTAATCAAATTCAAATGAAAAGAAAGCATTCAAATGAAAATAACCATTTCCATCAATAAAGCAATATAATCTGTTAAGGACAAGGAAAGTGGTTTTACTGTTTGTTTTACTACTCAGTCTTCCTTCTACACGTTGGTTTCCTAATCACAGACTTTGTCAAGAACCTGCCTTTGTTTACTAATGGCAGCTGGGCTTAGGATGTTAGCAGTCTGTACAGCATTACAGAAAAACTGAAGGCCTTTCAAAATTATCTGTTCTAGTTCAGTCTGAATTATTGGACATGAAGCAAGAGGCAGAGAACAAAATATTATGACCTGTGCTGTACAGATCAAGCCTGATTATAAAACAAGGCTTGTGGCTAAAATCTCTGAAACAAATCTTGGTCACAACTGATGTCAAAGGCCAAGCAGTACCACTATGGAACTAGACACTCAGTTTTAAAGTTTGGATTCTTCAGTTCCCTCTCAAAGAAGATCAAATCTTAGAGCTTATCCTCACATACCTGTCAATATGACAAGTCAATGTAAACATCACAACTAAAAGAATCTTTCTATGATCATTTATTTCAAGAGATAAGGGAAGTTATCAGTTATGAGAGATAAGGGGAGTTAACTGTTGTTTTGGTAACTGTGAAAGACCAAAACAGTGGATCTGTAAATATGCTTCAATTTTAGAGAAATTATACAAGATATTTTTCTGTCCGGTTTGCTCTCTAGTGTCTTGCTTCCAATACCAGTTCATTGCCATGCTCTAAGCTTAAAAATATGAAGGAAACTGAAGTCTTGTTTCAGTGCTTTTGAAGGCAATGAGACTGCTTGGAAGAAGTGAGGATAAGTGTATTTGGTGGGATTGTGACGTTGCTATAGTACTCTTTCATGAATAGTAATTATTCTGCAAGTGTGTAAAGCAGACAGGCCCAGTTGCATAAGGATCAATGCAAGTTTTATGAACTGCAGAAAAGCACGATTAGTATGGAGGGAAAAACATGTTTCACACTTTTATTGTAAAGAACATGAGAATATCACAGAAACTGCCAGAACAGATGTTCATAAATTGGGCCCTTAATCTGCAGCACTTTCCAGGTTTTAAGCTATATTCACTGGTCTGTAGAACATATTCCTCTCTTTTTAATATAATTCTTCTGTTTAGTTTTTTTAATAAATAAGTTTATGACCTTAATAGTGTTGCCAGCTGTTCCAATTTTGATTTACTGTCAGAGTCTGCTTTAATATATAGTGGCTTTTGCGGCTTACCCATATAGATTACATTTTAAGCTTCAAGATATCACTATAAAGCAGCTGGAAAAAGTACTGGCTGTGCTGAGAAACCAGCTTAGTTGCCCTAGTGATCAACCAGGGCAACTGAAACATGCAACTACACCAGCAACCATTCCCTAATAAACTTTTGTATACACCATTCCCAAAATAAAACTGCAAAACTTATGGAGTAAGAGCAGGTCATCTTAACACATGTACCTTAAAAAGCCAGGCAAATAAAATTGCTAAATTATTAATTAGACAATATATTAGCTGGCAACAGAGATCTCTACAATGACTGCTCTTTATTCTTTCTTTATATTGTTTCCTTCACTTCTACTGGGCAGCTTGAGACAACATAAGAAATAAAAGATTTTAGAACTGCTTTGTATAGAACTGCTTTCTAGAAATTTTCTTTAAAGCAGTGTTTACTGAATAATACTGGGAAAGAACTGTCAGTACTCTTTACACTGAGCCCTTTTCAACCTCGCAGAATTATAATACAACCAGCTAGGCTTCTTTTCTCCAGCATCTGCAAGTACACAGGGTAATGTTATTAAAATAAACTACCACAACAGTATACTTAGAATTAAACAATGAATTAAACTCAAAAACTCTGGAAATTCTCTACAACTGAACTAGTTCAGAACCATCAGTCAGAACTACTAGGGCTTTTTTATTACACTGAAAATTACTTTTTCTGCTCAAAAAGATTCCTTTTTCCATATAAAACTAACTCTCTAAAATAAATTCCAACCAAGAGAACCAAACAGTTTGATTCAGATAGATCAGTATGGTGCCACGTGAGAGGGGTTTTTTTACTTGTCTTACACTGCTATTTTCTCCTAAGTTTAGATTTGCCAGTTGGACAGTATCCATGCTGCATTACTCTCATGAAGTCCTATCATACCTAAGGGGAAGGCAGACCTACATCATGGAAGATATTATGGGAAAAATAAATCAAACACAAAACCAGCCTTTTTACTCATAGCATCAGGAGCAAACCCGACAGGAGAATAAAGAATGAAGAGAAGCATAAAAAATGCTCATCCCATGAGACATCGCAGTGGCACCTCCACAACAAAATATGTCAAGATTTTCCATAATGCATTTGAAGGGGGATTAAGAAGCAGACTCCAAAATGCCACCATTTTCTATGTCATCAGCAGAATATCAAAATATTTTTGAAACAGTTCAACTTAACAGCATGACCAAGAACTCCTACATACACTGCTTTCTCCCTTCTGCATGCCTACAGCAAATTACTTTCCACAGTCTCCTGTAAATGTATAAAGAAAGGTTTTAGGAACTGAGGGCCTCTCTTTCTGTCCACAGTATCAAAGGTGTGCTATATGTACAAATCTTGGGTTTTCCAGCCTTCATGTTAAATTACCTACCACAAAAAAAAAATGCTTGGTTGCAAAATTCATCAGCCTAAAGTTGCCCTCAATACACACACTGACTATATTCCTGTATTTTTCCAAAGCAAGCCTTTCTCAAGAAAGAGAAAAACACACAATTTTTCTATTGTGTGTTCCATTCAACTATTTAGTCTGTAGCTTTTTCTGAATTACTGTTTCTTCAGCATTTGAAACAAAAAGCAATGGTCTTGATGGCAGTTTTTAAACGGTATAACATAGCGATGATTGAATTCTCCAGTCAAAGTCAGAAAGAGCTAATGTTATTCCTCTTTCTGTACATGTATTTCAAAACTTTAATGAATTCTACCATCATATACTAGTATTATATTAGTGTGATATATTCCTGGTATCACACATAATTACGTAAACATATTGGACAACACTTATAGACAAAGAAAACCCTAATAGTATAAAGATTAAAAAAAGTAATCCAAAAGAATATTATAAACTTTCATGGGGTAGCATGAAAACACCGGAGGAAACTTGGAGGAGCTCACTAAACATGCTCTAAATTTACACCCATGTAAACAACAAAAAATTTTCTCTTAAGCACTACTTCTGAAAAAAAATGGATTGAAAAAATCAAAAATATATCACAAAAGTTTCATAGGGAACTCAATATTTTTAAAACATAAACTATGTGCAATGTACATAAAATAAAGCCCTCCTCTTTTAAGACCTTAAATTAAATAAATAAATTAGATTACTAATTTACCATTCACCTTCACTCCACCCTCCTTAACCAACACATTTCAGTAAATCTTAATTGATTTTCAACTGAATTTAATGCTACAGAGTCTTAGATCTCTCTTCAGAAAACAATCATATTTTTAAGTTATCCTCCAAATCACAATAGCTGGAAGCACAGAGTATAAATAACAACAGTAACAACAATGCTGTCTGTGTTTAACCACCAGACTTATCGCAGTGATCTGATTGATACCGGCTTAGTAGTTACTCCCATGGTAACACCTCCATGGTCTCGTATTACGCACACAGATGTAGTGAAATACCTTTTTCTATTTTTTTTCAAATACCATTCTCTCCTCAAATAAACCATGATCTATAAAATACACTAAAGTGGACAGCAGACAGAAACTGCAGCCCAACTGGTACTTCCTAAAGACATACCTTCTCAAATACTGGAACAATGAAGAACTCGTAACCATAAATGCTTAATATGCTCAAAGCTCTATCAAAAAAGCCACACATTTAGCAGAGTACACATGTTCCTGAACTGAAATGGGCATCATAAATCCACAACACCTCAGGAATGGAGCTGTAACTGTGGACTAAACTTGAAATGGTAGCATTAATTTCCACTTCTCTTGCAATAAACATGACAATTACACAATTTAAAAATACACATACAATTCATTCCCCATAATTTTTCGTCTTTGTTCTTAAATCTGCATGCACATCATTCATACTATACCACTAAAAGAGTGAAGGTTATTGATTATTATTATTCCCATATTAGCATAGACTATCCCTCATTCTTTTAATCAGAATAATGACTGCTTACTTCCAATAAAAGTCTTTTCTTATGTTCACTGAAATAAATAGAAAAAGTGTAAGTTTTCCCTGCTGATTAGAAATAAATTTCTCTTCCACACTTCCTGCCCATACAGAGTATTAAATATATTCAACTACTACATGCATTTCAGTTGAAGTTGCAGAGTACACATAAACATTGTACAACTGTTACTCTATTTATCAGTCTTACTCTGAAACTCTGAAGCTTTAAAAAAAGATTAGTTTACTGACTTATCTAGCTTTTAAATAGAAAATAATGCTACAATAGGGCTTGTCTTTTTCCTCATTTTGTCCAAAATCCTAATACTAATGCCGTATTCACACTCAAAATTTGGTTATCCTCTCTCATCAACTTCCTTCAATAATAATATATGAGAATATATTTCCACAGTAGCTAATGGACACATTCCTACAAATCAATGTGCTGCAGTGATACAGAAATAAAAGCTTACTTCACTGTAATGATGCTTCCAGACTTCCCTCAAGTCAGGTGGTTACTTGCAGTTAATGATCTGTGACATACCACACAAGTAGTCCTAAAAAGACTTATTATCCACTGCATGTGCAACAATATTTGCTTTATGGATGGCTAAATGAATGAAGACATTCAACATAACTGTAAAAGTAAAATCAAAAGAAAACTTACGAGTAACATGTTTTCTTTGAGTAAAAGAGCTGTGAACATTTTCCATTAATACTTAACCTTTTGCTGGAGCAGTGCAACCACATATAATGCTTGAATCCATAAAGCCCAAGAGCTGCTCAGGGTTAATACTGATTAACTGTCCCCAGTCAAATGTTGTAACTTTTAAAAATTTCAGAGAGCTTCCCTCCATTAATGAAATCCAAATTGCATTTATGTCATGTGGCAAATGTAGGAGCAGGACTGCTGGCAAAAAAAAAAAAATTCTGTCCTGTTTTAAAAACTGGTATTTTTTCAATCCAATAAAACA
>VZTN01031863.1:2688-16659 GCA_013400515.1 Erpornis zantholeuca | reverse complement strand
AATAGCAAATTAACCTAAAAGTAGCTCCAATCCAACAGCACAATATCTCCCATGACTCTCAGACTGTGCAGACATTCACACATTTTCTGTTTATAATTTTTTTCATTTACTAGACTCAGCTTTTGTCCACCATATGTCCACCGTAGATTAACTATTCCCTTAGGTACAATTAAGGGCTTTCCATTTGTTGTAAGAAGACCTAAGTATGAAGGACGCAGCCAGAAAAAACATTTCTACCTAAACCAAAAACAGAAGCACATTCAGCCCGGACTATCGTTTATGCAGCATCTTCTTTATTGGACGTATGTCTACACTGCTAAATAAACTACAGACAAAATCCATGGAAACAGTAAGAGATCTCTCAGCATTTCATTTGTGTATTATTATAAAAATATAATACATACACTGTTCCAACCTTTGTATATAAACAGTTTACCTCTATTTGCATTTTTCAGGGACATTTCTACAGATTTTTCTGAATTTATGCATAACAGTTAAGAAATGAGAATATATCGTTTACTGACACTTCTGTCACACTGATCTTTGAGTTCCAACTACACTAACAACAGTCTACCAGGTCCTTGAACTTGGTTGTAGTTCTTGGTTAGTCATAGCAGGCAAAACTCAAGTGCATAAAACAATGACATCAAGTGCAGCCTCAAGATTTTACACGTAAGAAGAAGAAACCAGTTTATTCGTAGTCACTAAAATAAAAAAGTGTGGCATAGGAACTGTTTATTAGTTGGAATAGTTCACAACTATTCTCACTTTATTGTTAAAGCACTGTATGACCCAAATGAGAAAATATTTTCTGCAAATAGTTTGCACATATCTAAACTGCCCTGGTTCAAATAAATACAAATTCATTGATTTTCATAGAACTACACCTGTTTTTGTCAGGGCTCTGTCAAGCTAAAACATCTCAAACTCAGGCAAGTGGCACAACAGTAATATATATTCTGTGTGCAAGTTGTGTATATTGTTCAGCTTCAACCCTGAAACGAACCCGACTGCAGCAGAACACAAATGAGAAAACAAGCTCGCCACTAACTAATGTTATCTGGGCTTAATACAGGCATTTGATAAAGATTATTAGTTACCTTTTGAGCAGCATGAGAGAAACGATTTCCCCTTCCTACTCTTTTTTTTAATGGGTATTCTGGCAGAGGCCACTTGGTTTTTAAGAGCCACCATCAAAACCTATGCAGTATACAAGCTTCAATGATGGCTACAGCACTGTAAGAAAGTCCAGAAGTCTAAAAATTTGCCTTTAACTGGGTGTCCACTGCCTTCCCATCCAAGAGATCATTCTGTGAAGGATTCTAAAGAAGGCTCGGAGTAAAACATGGGCTAATTTGCAACCCTTTGCAACAGATATATTTATCACACCAAATCTCATGACGACTGGAGCCAGAATGAAATACATATGCACAGATCCTTGTGATCTTTCCCTGCCAGGTGTTTTCCCTTCACAGCCAAAAGAATATGGCAAGGTAAATACTACATAAGAGCAATAAACCTTTCTTCTTTTGTTCTGTATAATGTTCTGTGAGCTCAGATCATTTCTAAAGAACAGTACTTGAGGCTCAAGCTCTGTCTACTAATCACAGTTTAGTAAACTTGTCCACATGGCAATTTAACAGACATAATTAAATAAGATCTCTTCAGCATGGATGGTAGCCAGCACTATTAATGTTAAACCAAGCATGATTTAGGATCAAAATCTTGCAAGAAAGATACTTTCTCAGACAAGCAAGGTAATTTCCTCACTCTAATTATGTGTGTTTCTACATCGCTCCCACTGCTAAAGTAATACAGAGCACATTGAGACACTGGGTTGGAAATACAATATTATGGTGAATAAAAGATAATTTTCACCTGTAGTTTTACCTTCCATTAAATTTTCTTGTTAAAAGTATTTTTTAATAAAATTACCTGGCCATTGAAACAAACGAATCTGTAAGACTGCAATTTTCTATTAATCTTACAAGTTCGTTGAGACAAACATTCTATACATACTTTAAAACAGGGTATCATTCTACATTTATTCAAATGAGTTGGTAAGTGTTGTACCACAGCACAAGGTTTTCTTTTTACGGGAGTCTCTGCACATAAGCAGTTTACCCTCCAGTCCCAAGAGCGTGTGTAAGGCTCAGGTGACCAGATCTGCTGTCAGGCATACAGGAACTTTAGTTTAATCAGGCATAAGACTCTAAAGAACAGGGGTCTTTGCATTAGCTGCTCAGCATTTGTCTTAATTACAGGTGAAGGACCCAAAAAGGCCAACACCATGGGACACAAGAACAGAAAACTGGGGATGGAAGGCACAAGAGAATGAATGCATAGCTCTGAATTTTAATAAGCCAGAATACCAAAGTGAGTATTAATGAAGAAATTTTCTGAGTACAACTAGGGAGACTAAGTATATAATGCAGCAACAGAGCCTTAAAGCAGACTGGGCAAGTCCCATGACCAGCCAGATTCACATTAGTACACTGTACACCAAACACTAATTTGTATCTGGGCTGAAAAATGTTTCTTTCTATGCTCAGATAAGATAGCCAAAAATATTTTATGTTGTATGTAAAGGCAAGTTAAAGGGTACACTAAAATGTAACCTTTAAACTTCACAATGTAACAGCATACCACTTCCTGTTCAGAGATAGCACTCCAAGATCAATTAATCATGGCTAAGACGAACAAACGGTCAACATTCTTAATTAGTGTTGATGCATTCTCTTCTGTGCCCTCATCTGTCATGAAGACTGTTTAAAAATCTGAGTTATTAGTCTCTATTGAGTAGTGGATCTGGTTAATATCTCTAAAAACAGAAATCATTCATCTAGCCACTACACACCGGTACCTGATAATTCCTACCCCCTACATAAGCTACAGATAACCACTGCCCTAAGACCATCTTGGTAGCTATAAATCAAAATGAGTATAGCTCCCATGCAACCTGGGTTAATTTTTGTTTACAATATATCCACTGAAAATGCTGGTATGACACTTGAGGAGATTGCTTATAGATTAGTGCAGAAGAAAATATAAAAAACAGTCAGGGTAGAAAGGAAGAAAACACATCACTCATACAAAACATGGTAAACCCTCTCTAATTCACACTTAATAACTAGAAGATCCATTGTGATCACTGCACTTTATCAATAACTAATTTAAGCAAAGATGCTAAGTGCACAAAACACAATTTATTCACTTGATAACTATAGTTTCATTTACTATACAAATCAAAGTATTTGACAGCAACACATCTACAAAAGTTTTAAGTTATCACATAGAAACTCAAAAACATAAGTTAAAATTAACAGTAAGGTTTACTCCCCAATTAGCAGTGCAAAGCAAGTGGTATTAGCAACACAGAAATAAGCACACTTCAAATATACTTTGTTTTGAATAAGAATAAAATGACACAACATAAGTTACTATGAAGGTCAAATTTAAGATTCAATACCAGCTGTAAAGTTCAAGATTATTAAGATCTTATGACTTATAATTAATAGGAAAAAATAGTTCTACATTAAATTTTATCATTCCTTCTGTTGTTCACCAAATGCTTAGACAAAAATCTGTGGAAAGACAGAGAACTAACTGATAATTGAACATAGGTGCAGAAATCAGATCTGGGCAAGATCTTGATTCAAATCAGTTTTCTACTCTCCCTGACCAAACATGTAGGACAGGCTATGGAAAAAAAAGAAAAAATGAACAAGAAGGAAAAAAGAATGAAAACTGAAACTAAGCACCCAGGAAGAAGCCACCTTAAATAAAGTACTGGTTTTACAATGGAGGTCTGCATCTCTGAAGCTCTTCTTCTCCCAATTATTTTTAACAAATTATTTAAATAAATTAACTTTTATTTAATAAAAATAAATTAGGGCAATGATAGTCCTTCATTTTATCTACTACTGAATAACAAAAAAAATTTTAAAAAATAAAAAAAAATTAAAAAATAAAAAAAAGAGGTGAGAAGGTCTAGAATTTAGATGTCAATTCATATTGCTCTATTATTTTCAAATAAATCTCTGATGGATGAGAGACCAGCAACTGATTGGAGATTTTTAAGTAGAAATTACTTTTCCAATGTTTCATGAATAAATCCTAATCTCTTACAATCACAACAGAACATTTTAATAGATTTACACCACTCTGAAATTAATCATCATGCTTTAAACAGACACAGCAGCTTACTGTGTTCATGCTGCTAATCTATTGCAATTTACAATTAATCAGAAAAGTGAAAACAAACACTGATTCATTTAAATCAGCACTGAACAATTTCTTCAAGTTTTATGGAATACTAGAGAAATCCCTGCAACCTTAACATTTAACAGAATGAGTACAAATTGATACAAGAAACCACTAATAAATTATCTATTAAATTACATGACTTAACAGTAGTAAACAATTATGCACCATATACTGCCATATATAAAATAATTTACTTTCAATGATAAAATTACCCAAGAATATTATCTTCCTTTAATAGAATTTAACTGTATAGTTTTCTGTATCATATTGCGTAGAAAAATATGTTTGTTTTCTTCCAAGCTATAGCTTTATTCCTAAAAAGAATCCAGGTATATCTCCCCAAAAATTGAAAAAACGCACATGTATTTCAGACAGTATTAGTAAGAGGAAACAGACAAAGGACAGTCTAAGCCCAAATTAAGTAACTAACTTTAGGCCGAAGTTTCAAAAGAGAAGCTGAGCTTCCAAATTCTTATCAAGGTATCTAAATACTGGTCCAAAGCTTTCCAGTTGCTATGAATGAAAATAACTGCATACTTGGCAATTTTTAAAAGCTTTTATCAGAAAGAAAGTTAGGTGTTAGAATAAGTTGCCTGTGGATACTGACATTTCTAGTCTTTCAGTGAGCTTACCTGGATATTTTCCTAAAAGAGAAGTACAGCTCAAAAAAACCAAGTACAATTCTGAGACAGAAACCACTCACTGGAGTATTTCTCCTAAATGATGCATGAGGTCAAGTAAGTTCATCAATTCATCAAATGGCTTTTCCTGGCTCTTAACCTATTATTGCTCTTGCTTTGCATATGAGTGTCTTATCACTTACTAAAGTAAAGAAGTTAAACAGAGTGATTACTCCTTAATAATTTGTTAGTACCAGTAGTTTTATCCTTTCATAATATGTGAGAGTCAACACCATGCTTCTATATAAACACCTTGTTTTCTATTTATGTAACAACAGGAGCCTGACAACAGTTTCCTCTCACAGGCCATTATTTTTTAGCATTGGGGTGGAAGCCCTCTTAGGTGTTCTTATCCTACTATAGAATTCAGAAAAGCAATATGCTTCTAAAGTCTACCTTTTATCATGCTGAAATAAAAGTAAAGCAAAAAACCCCTCTGTAAACAGTATCCCCTGCATGCTCAACACGTGCAACATCAACAAACATCCTTAGCATCACATGAAATAGATTTTTTGCTGTTTTTCTTTATACACAGCTTCTGAAGGAAAACAAGGCAGCAAGCACAGCTCCTTCAGCTGCTCTTTTCATAATGAGAAAGTCCTTTCACTAGTCAGTGTCAGCCTTTATCTGAAAACTCACCTAGGAAACGAGATTCTATTTCCAGATGTTCCGAAGGAAACACTTGGATATTAAAGATTTGTGGGTTTGTATATGTGAAAAATAACAGAAATAAAACTCCTCCAAATGGAAACCAATATATTGTTTTCTACATCTATTGTCTTCAGCAAAGGAACATTTTTTATCCTATGTTACAGTGCATCTTACTGCAAATACTTTGTAAGATTTACAGAACTCCAGCTGGGAAGTCAAATTTTGGGGCAAAATAGAAACCAGGGGAAAATTTAAATTTCAACGGAATCTGTATTATTGACTCTGGTCTGCTAGAGTACAACACTGTCTTTGTTATGCTTTCAGAAGTGCTATTTATATATTGTAACTCTAAGACCTTCTCTGTTTTCTTCACAGGAAATTAGGCTTTCATAATTAATGTCATAAAATGTTACAGCATCACTGCAGCAATACTATAATTAATGGTTCTGAATGAAAGTGTTGTCTCTACATTGTTTTCAAATGATTTTAAACAATTCTAACTTGCTGGATAAGGTCCTTTTCCAGGTTTGTTCATGACATGGTCACAGTAACACGGAAACAAATAATTGGAAAGTGAAACAAATCAAATCTTTTTCTGTTGTTCAAATAAATGCATTTACACAATTTAAAAATTATGTATCTGCTTCTACCGCTTTGTTTCTAAAATTTTTATATGTTGTTTTTATCATCTTCAACAGAAAAAGGGATAAGAGAGCCAGGATCAAGACATCAGTTATGCCAATAAGGATGTTCTTATTAAGATATAAGATTTTTTTACTTGGAAACAGGGGAATTAGGAACCGGGAATCCATCTGATTAGGAAACTAACTAGGTTATGATTATTTAAAGTGGCATATTTTGGTGGTCAGAAGAAAACCATTATGTCATACTTATGTGATCACAAAAAGGAGAGGTTAAAAAAATCCCAAAACAACACAGTCACCTGATGTACCAAACTACAGGTATATCAGAGACTGAAATATTACAGTTTATGACTTAAACATTTTCATGAAGAACTTTGAAAACTTTATTACAAAAGCTGCAGAGAAGACTACCACACCCTGCATGGGGCTCTGAGAGGCCCTGGACTGCTCACTGATGAAGATAAGATAAAGTAATAACTCAGGGCCAGGACATTCACAAAGCACAAGTTTAACACCTCCAAGGTGGAGGCCACAGCCCCAGGGCTCTCAGCTGCCAGGCTCGCACAGACCCTGGCACCAAAGGGTGGGGGGAAGAGGCTTTGGGTGTGTGGTCAGAGGCACAGTGCCTGTCCATCCTGCCCTGAGCAGAGGAGCCCAGCTGAGGGGCCTTCACCTGAGGAAAAAGCCACAACCACGTGAAGGACAGCAGACGGGGGTGACATGCCCCATCAAAGGACCCCCCAAAAAGGGTCCCCAGACCCTGCACCAGAGATGATGCAAAAGACCCTCAGTGTTGCAAAGGACAGGGTCAAACCTAGCCCCCTGCAGGAGAGACACCTGTGCATTCCCACCTGGCCCACACATATTAATCCACAGGATTCTACACTCTTTGGTGTGTGGCAGCGTGTGGCAGTGTGCGGCAGGAGTGTGGCAGAGTGGACATAGCAATGGGGGACCCTCACCACCAAGAAGATGAGATGGAGGGGAGCAATGAGACGTTGTTGGGACCCTCAGAAGGGTGATATGCTTCCACCTAACTCCTGTCACCTCTCTCTGTCCCTCCATCTCCCCATGCACACTTCTTTCTTTCTCTCTTTATTTTCTCTTTCTCGACTCTTTTACTATCAAATAAAATATATCCAATTTTTAGCACCAACCATCTAACCTCGTTTGGTTTTAATCTCATTTTTGGGTATATTTTGAACCTTCAGAGTCTTAATTTTCTTTGCCCTTCTGGGTTTACACCAGATTGTAACAAGGTAACATAAAAAAAAGTCTGATAAGCAACTCCTAAGTATTATGCCTAGTGCTTAGTGTAGTGTTTTAAAGATACACCAGTAGTTAACCAGCAGTCTCTTAACATACAAAATCATGAAATATACCTTTTACTACATCCAGGAATGCCTCCCAGTTCTCCATTCCAGACGCATACCATGGCTATATCCTGGGGCCCTATCAAATTCAATCTCTCTACTCCTGTGTGATGCTCTCCAAGCACAGAGGGAGAGAGGCTGCAGGCTAGGCAAAGCACGATGCAGCAAGTCCCATAACCTATCTGCGCAGAGCCAGAATCCTGAAGTATATATGTACAAATATGTACACAGCAAAATTACACAAGATCACATTTAGCTGCATTTTGCTAAATATATATGCCTTATGTTGTTTCTTTACTAGCAAACCACATCCATAGTATTTCAATTAATACATAAATATGAGTAACTTACTTTTATTTCCAACCAAGGCCACAAGTGGCTGTGTTTCTGATTCTTCATTCACTTTTTTTACCACATTATACCAGTCTTCCAAATTTTCAAAACTCTGGCCATTGGTAATATCATAAACCAAGAGAATGCCCTAAATAAAAAGACATGTTTAAAATGTTACAGATTGTAAAAGAATTTAACATGGTAAGATTTGCATCAATCTAAATACTCATGAGCTTTAAACTTTCAAAAGAGAACCCAAAGAAATGGTCAGAACTCAAAAAGAAGTCCCATATATTTCAGAGGTTTTGGGCCAAGCTACAGGTGACGAATACTCAAAGCAGAGAGTGATGATGATTGCTCTGCACTAATATCCAATATTATAAAGCACAGCCTATTAATAATCCAAATGTCATCCTTGTGACCTCCGTAATTCTAAAGCTCTCAGATCTCAATTACTGAATCTTCTGCCCCTCCTTTCCACTACACCCTAATAAAGTCAGTATCTTGTGAATGAGGAATAAAGTCAGAATTGACTTGCAATCACACCTGTTCTCATGGAGTTCACACCTGGCAAAAAACCCTGATATCTGCACACTATTTCTCACATGAAATTTTCAAATATATTCTGTAAAAACAATATGATGCACACAAAAATAGCTGGTTCAATGATCTGCTGTCAGCAAAAAAGATTTTTCAAGTTTTTTCAGGCATTTTTCTGGGCCCAGTTTTAACTGATAGTTTCATTCACAAGGAGTATCTTAAGATCACAAAACAGAGTGCACACTTATTCAATAATTTCATGTATGACAACAAACTAGTACAGACTGCAAGACTGTTTGAGGAGAGTTTAGATTTTATGATGACAAACAGCGTAAAAATAATAAAATGCAATTCATTAATACCATGACAAGTTCAAAGGAAGCAATAATCAAGTGCAAAATAGGAAGCATCTGGCTTTGTAGCAGGTTCCATATAATAGGATCAAGGAGTGATAGGTAACAGCTGAATATGTCAAGCTTATTTTGCAAATACCACACTGGCATGAAACATTCCAGATGAAAAAATGCATCCATCTTTGGACACTTGAATGTCAAAAGTGGGTACACTAGAAGAAACCAGTAATGGTATCATAGGTTTAGAAACCATGACTGACATGAAAAAAAATGGAAAAAATAACGTTGACTATTTCAACAAACACAAGACTTATAGCATGCATGATGATGCTGGTACAAGTTTTAAGAGAAGATAACAAAAGTTCTCTCTGTATATGCTCTTACACATAGTTTGCAGAAGCCACTAAATTGGGAAGACCAGCCAATGTGCCCAAGCGCAGGGTTACCACAAAGGGGTATGCAGACATGCTCAGGGAATGGGTGAACAGGACAGTTTCAGCATTCAACAAGGATAGGTGCAAAGCCCTGCAGCTGGGGAGGAATGAACAATACAGGCTGAAGGGAGCAATACATGACTGGCCAGGGAGCAACTGAAAATGACCTGGAGGTCTTGTCAGACAGCAGGCCAAATGCAAGCCAGCAAGATTCCCTGGCAACAAGGATGGCCAATGTGATCCTGGGCTGCATTAGCAGAAGCACAGCCACCACACCAGGGAACTTTTCTACTCAGCACTTGTTGGATCATATCTAAAAGAATACATCCAGCCAGAACATATCTTTAGGCACCTCAAAACACCAGAAAAGTGGAGTAAGTTCAGCAGACAGCCACCAAGATGATCAGTGGCTGGAGCACTTGTTTTATTAGGAAAAGATTAACAAACCCGAATTCTTCAGCATGGAGAGGAAGCAGCCTTGGGAGAACCTAAAAGCAGCCTTCCCATATCCATGAGGAAGCTATGGAGGAGATGGAGCCAGGCTCTTCACAGTAGTGCATGGTAGAATAACAGTCAATGGGCATAAGTGGAAATAGGAGAAATTCAAATGGTATCTAATGAAAAGCTTTTTCACTGTAAGGAAAATAAAGCAGGTTGACCAAAGAGGTTCTCAGTCTCCATCCTTAGAGGTTTACAAGAACGAACCTGAGCAGCCTAGTTCCATCTCTCAGTTGACCCTATTTAGAGAGTGTTTTACTACTGACCTCCTAACATCCTTGCACCCTGAACTTTCTTATGAATCTGTGATCAATACAATATGTAGCAACAGGTTTAAGTCAAAGCAAGAACATTATAGCAAGGATACATACTAAAAACAAGCAAAAAAAACCAAGACAAGAAACCCCTCTGGAGACTGTAAGAATAGCAAAGCCCTGAAATACACCATCTATTACAGTCACCAACCTGGAAATTTTTGAAGATTGCTGAAAGTCATTACACATGGATAGTTTTGAAGGAGGGCAACAGATCCTATTGAGATCTATCAAACTCCTACTTTCCTATGACAGCAATGCAAATCTATTTCTTTTCTTCCAATGTTATCAACTCCTTGGCAAACTTGAGGTTTTGTTCCTTATATTTATATAGTTGCTATTAACTTCTGAGGAACAGCTTTCATCACTTCCTTCAAGGAAATTAAGAATTCTGACACCCCTCTTTTCCTTTGCTATCTTTCCTTCTTTACCAATCGAATCTAAAATTAAACATTGACTTCCCTCTTCCAATTTTGGTACAACTTATTCCTTAATACCTTGCATCTCTAAGTTAATTTCAGTTAATTTCTCCTGACTAATTTTATAACTACCCAAATGTCTGGGCATGTATGTAATTGTCTTTCAGAACTGAAGTTCTGCTCTAGAAAGGTCATACTTGTGTTATTAGATGCTCAGTGGAAAAGAAGAAACTCGACCTAAAGGATAGGTATCGTAAAGGTTAAAAAAAAAATGCCAGCCATAATGCTGAAAGTTGTAAATGAGAAAGAGCACACAGCAATGCTTCTTTAACCAACTGCTGAGTTCTCTCACCAGCTTGCAGAAGAGTAGACTATCTAAACCATCTTCAGCACTGATCAGTTAGATGAAGAAAAAATAAGAAAGTGTGAGCATTTAAGGTTAGCCAACTCTTTCTAACTAATTCTTCATCAAAATTCTACTCTGCTTCATGTCCTCTAGACAACTATAGCCTACCTACCCCTTTGGATGAAAGGGTATTCACAGTGGATTTAGCATGAAAGAAATCATTTAACAAAGTTTGCAACTAGACCTGACCTAACTTCCTTTTGGTCCCTTTCTCTGTGATCTAAAACACTGCTTCTAAAGCACATTTTTTCGTTAACCTTTTTTTTTTTAGTCTTGTCAATATTTGACACGCTTAAGAAACAAAGATGGCAGGTATAACATCATAGACATAAAAAAAAAGGCAGCATGGCATCCAGGTCATAAAGAATAGTTTCTGCTGAGATTTTTCACCACAACAGCACTCAACAAGCAACTTAGTATGACATAGATAATTAATGAAGGACTACTCGTAACTCCATAGATAAAATTTATTTCACCTTTTTTTTTAACTTAACAGAGAAACCCCATAATTGCTTTCAAAAGAAATACATCATATTTTCCACAAATTTACAGTATATGGAGTACAGATCAAATAGACAGCATAAAAGCTGTTGTTTCCCTATTATGTGTGAGGAATTAAGGAGGAAAATTAACACTGGTGCTTTTACACAAAAGTAGTGTATTTCCCTGCCATGAAAAAGTTTGAAACACATGGTAGATGACATGCCAAGAACAGCACATTTATTCTCTAGTCTCCAGCAACGTGGCAAATAGTCCCTGCTTGCATAATTGCACTCTATTAAGAGAGACATTTTGCCTACATTAGTGTATATGTGAGTGCTTTTTGTTTTGGAATTATAGAGCATTTTCAAAAATAGGTCACTGGAAACTGAGAATATTGCAGAAATTATTTGCTGCTCCCTGGAGATGGTAGAGTCTTCAGTACTCCTAATAACAAGCCAATTTATGATGTAGCATATCCCAGATCTTAAATATAATTTAAACTAGATATGTGGGTAGGGGCAGCAATTACAGGTAAGATATGGGAGTGGTTCTGAAAGATTTACCATGCAAACAGCAGCAGTATTATTTCAAAACTGAACTGCTAGTATGGAAATGTTGTAACAAGGCAATATATTCATACTGATAATCAAAATTTAAGAGGTGTCAAGTTTATGTCAAGATTTGTCACAATAAAAGGAAGCCTGAGAAAACAGTAATTAAAAACTTATGTTTTCTTCTTCATTTATCTTCAGCTACCCTCATCTTATGACTGATTTTTGCATCAAGGAACTATTAACTTTCAAATTTTCATTAACAGTATAAAATAAGTCAGGCCAAAATCCTAGAGTATTTTTTCTTGTCACAGAAAATTAATTTAGTAAACAGCAGCTGAGTTGTTACAGAAATGTGCAGATGAAAACAGCTTTTTGCACACAAAAGCAGCTTAACAGTCCACATATACTTAACCACTGCTGTCTTTGCTGATACTGAGGACAGTCACTCAGACACATGTGATTAAGTTGCCATAATTGAATGATTTACTGTCTATCAATACAGCTGTGGCAACTGACTACACGATTACTCTCAGCATCTCTCAATTCTGAGATAAATGTGGTAGTTTTAAACACCTTTCAGTCAATGTTGACTATTAACACCTTTTATTTATAAAGAACAAAGATCTCTTTTTCCCCCCAGCTTGCAGAGTTCTTCTGCCCCACCGCTGAAGTTCAGCTACTAAGATGGGATGCAGAAATTACATTGTTCTAAATGAGCAACATCAGAGAAAAATGGGCAGGGGGAGAGCAACTGCTTCAAAGTGAATTGCAATTTCTCCAACTACAACCATGCAAGCAAATTACACAAGTTCTCATGCTCAAATCTGCCATCTTATTTTTAAAACATGGCACAAGAAATAGGGGATCTCAATCAAAATATGGCATCTTAACAATAACCTAACAAAAAGATCTGTCCTAGAGAACTGATTCAGCTCATTAGCAAGAAGGAAACGTCCAGTGGCAAGTTTTTGCAGTGGAGTATAGATGGATGTTCCACTTACTCTTCTTGATATCCTGATCAAATTTCAGCCAAGATCAGGTGAACTGTGGACCATAATCTTTTCAATGGCTGTAGATTCTCAAAACTTCCATCTCCAGCTGGCCATAGGGTTTTAGAAGTAGGCCTACTATACACACAGATTTCTGAGCCCAGAAACAAGAATTCAAAATTTTTCAATCTCACAATAATCAAATAGAAATCTAGACAAGGCAATGGGCATCTGCAAATACTGAATAAAGGTACAATGAATACTGTAGGTGCACTACAAACAATTCCACCCATGTACTTTAAATCTGAATTATTTAGATTTGAAGACTACACAGATGAACACAATTTCTGCAACAGATCCAAATCATCTGCTTTATCTGTATCTGTAAGCTTCTGTACTTCATAAACAAGATGTTTAAAATGCCAGCTGCATCACACATTCTGACCAAGTGCTACATATCACAGGCACACACTTTTTTTGTAGCAACCTTCACTCGAGTTACTTCAATATTTTAAAGGCTTTCTTGCACTGGGGAACCCCAAACTGAACACAGTACTCCAAATGTAGCCTCAAAAATGTCAGACAGCATGATATTTGCTTTCCTTGTTTGACTACTTCATTTTTACTACTATAGTATTCAATTAGCTTTTACTGTTGCATAGGTGCATTGCAAACTCCCATTCAACTGGTTTTTACCCAAAAAAAACCACCCATCCAAATGCTTTTTTCCTCCAAAGCCATTTCACAGAATGACTGAGGCTGGAAGAGACCTCTAGAAGTCATTTGGTTCAATGCTGCTGTTCAAGCAATGTCCCCCAAAACCAGCTGCCCAGGACCATGTACAGATGGCTTTTGAGTATCTCTGAGAATGGAGACTCTACAACCTCTCTGGTCAACTTGTGCTAGTTCTCAGTCACCCTCACAGTAGAAAACGTGTTTCCTGATGTTCAAAAGGAATCCTCTTTGTTTCAGTGTGTGCCCATTGCTCTGGTCCTGTCAATAGACACCACAGAAAAAAGTCTGGTTCTCTCATC
>VZTN01031860.1:23810-59742 GCA_013400515.1 Erpornis zantholeuca | reverse complement strand
TGAAAATATTTTAGTTTTAGAAAGATTTTATTTCTTTAGCCTTAAAAAAAATATAAAATAACACATTTTTGAGCAGTATTTAGCTAGACTTGGAAAAAAACCAAAGAGAACAAGCTTGTAATTGAATTGTCTTGTTTGACAGGCTACATATGTCACATTATGGGATATAAATTTTCTTTATAAGGGTGAGTTGNTTTCACCGAAACCTTATGACTCTAGGGATCCCTTGGTTAAATGCTACAGGAGTCAAGCAGAATACTGCAGTAAAGCAGAGGCTTAATGAATTTTGACAGGGAATTTTTTAAAGCAGATGAGGAAGCAATTGCTTTGAAGTTTCATTTAGAAATTCAATAAATGTCTAAATTTCATTGGTTTCTTTTCCCAAACTTTTGTAGAATATGAGACAATGCCATTTACAGTCTTGGAGAATTTATCTGGGTTTTGTAAATAAAGCAGTTGTATTGGTTAGCCCTTAGATACTTGAGTTTCAGGCAGAGGAGGGAGGAATGGAGACATTTCTCCTCCTCTGGTGTTTAAAAAGGTGTCTGATATCTGACAGCATCAGACAATCCACTCAATACAGCTAAGACACTAAAGCAGGCTTGTAACTGCAGTTTGTGAGATTCTTGTAACTACTATGTTGTGAGATTCAAGGGTAGTCACCAAAGCCCTTGGAAAGCTCAAACTGTATTTGGGTTCGGTGCTGCTATAGAACCTCAGCACTCCACTCCATCTGGCCACTGTTTGGTTTCTAACAGAAGAAAAGTGGAGGCCGAGAAAGACACTGGTGTGGATGATGTTGGCAACATGGAAGTTTTCAAACTACACCTTACCTTGACATGTGGACTGTATTTACTATGACAGATCCAACTTTTAGGAAAGCCTGGAAAATTATGAAAATTATCTATACGCAGTTCTCTCTTTTGTAGAATGAAGTCCCTGGGCACCTATTTGTGTTACATTTTTAAAAGAGAATGAAACACATACACAAGAGAATGAAACTTTATTCCCCTTCTCTTAAATGTTAAAGTATCTTTTCACACAGTACTCTTTCATTGGTTCAGTTGCTTATGAAATAAAACAGTAAAACATAGTGTTGAGTATAGAGAATGTCCTAGTACACGCTACACATGAACTGAGCATAAATTAAAGTTAGTAACACAGTAGCAGATATAACACAAAAACAAGAAGGATTGAATGTAAGGCTTGGTTTTCCTTCTGCTGCCATTTGAACCTTTCCTACTGTCTTTACCACTTCAAAATTAGGTCCTTACAGAACTTCTCTACAACACCTAAAACCTTATCCAGTACCCATGTTTGAACATTGTACAGGAAAAACAGATACATGTACAAATATTTCATGGAAGAGGAATCTTAAAATTCTCAAGAAGATTGCCAACAGCATAAAAATAGAGATTGAATATACCAGTCTCTATTTGCCAGTCCTCCTCAACTTCCTTCAATTATAAGCCTGTGTAAAAGGATTTCGGATCTCTGAACAAAAAGATAAATGAACAATTATTGCAGTTGTAATTGGAAACAATTTAGATGAGCCATCTGGCAAGTATGTTTTTTGCTGTTCTGGTCGTATGGAGGGCAGGAACAAATAACATTTGTGAATAAATGTGAAAATTTGTAAGTTTTGTCAAAAAAAAAAAAAAGATTAATAGAGGAAATGCTACAAGTCCTTGGAACCTGCCCTTGCACTTCTAACTCACCACATGAAATCAGTCTTAGAGGAAATGTGAGGTACAGTTGTCACTAAGAATAAAGTGTGGCCTGAACTGGCTACCGTTGTTAGATTCCTTCCTTTTCTTTCTCTCTTCTGTCCCCAGTAGACAGATATACAAACTACAAATTACAGTACCAAAATTAAATGTCCAAACAGCACCCGGCATGAGTCTGTATGTTGTCTAATGCCACTCCTGTGATGTTCCATGTAAAACTGTACTGATGGCACCATACACTGGCTAAGCTCACACAGCTACTCCTTCTGCCAGCCCTTCCATGTCTCGCAGAGATCAGCTTACACATCTTCCTTGTATGCATGAAATTAATGTAGTGTTTGAAGGGTAAACTCTGTTTAAGGTAACAGTTGAATTCTATTAACAGCTTTGAAAGTGGGAGGGAAATAGCAGAAAAAGCCACATTTTGATGACACTCCCACAGCTCAGATGAAATGCATTTTCTCACAATGCTGTCCAGAGACAATCTGAATGATTTTGTGGGTATTTTGAGGCAAGTGGAGATAAAGACTCATAACAAATTCATTGTGTGGAGGAAGAACTGCACAACAGCAAATCTTTCTCCTCAGCTACCAAACCTTAAAGCCAAAGTTCCTTTGTGTGTATCTACACCTTAACTCATCCAACAGTACATCTACTCTATGTTAGGTGTATATGCAGGATATTTCANAAAATTATGCCTTTAATTTGCTAAAATAGGTATTCTGCAAAATAGAAGATTCTGTTTCTCAAGAACAGTAGACAACTGTTTTCTTATACAATATATTAAGGTTTACATTTTCAAAGGGTTTTCTGGACTCAGGCCCAGAAAGCAAGTTAAGTGTTGTATTGTAAGTTAAAATGGGAGTATTTTTTATGTTACTAATAAAATAATGGAATTAAGTATTTTGTCTTGTGTCGCTTCACAGATTTGAACATAAAGGCACAAAAAAGTATAATCTTTATTAGCACATAGTTAAAAAAAAAAATCCTATTTGTGGTGGACTTTTCACAGGAAGAAAATCATTTGGAAATGATGCAATTGAATATAATTTAGGTCCAGTAGATAAAGATGAAGAAGAAATAAGACAAATGCAGAAACTATTACATTCAACGATGCATCAAATGCCATCATCTCTTATTATTGTCTCAGTTACCCTTGACATCAATGGAAGTTGGTCTTCAGTTTTCCAACTGTTGAACTCCAAGAAGATAGAGAATAGGCAGTCAACAGAAGAAAGAAAAGCCATTTATTGACAAAGTAGTCTTGCCAAAATATTACTTTGTTGCCTTTTAAGTGGGAAAAAAATGATAACTTTCTCTCAGCGGAAAGCACAGTGATGAAGCTACACAGAAAATAAACTGGTAATTAAAAGGACACATCTAGATGCTATAAACTCTTATATCTGTCACTGCTGGCTCTCCTGCAGCCTAATCTAGAGCTGGTGTTGTCTCCTCACAGGCATGTGAGTTGAACTTCCAGGAGGTGTAAACCACAGAAATCAAATCTCTCACTTCTACCCATTGCTATATTAAAAAATACAGATATAGGTCTGTGCATCTCTTACTACTTCTGTGTTTTATGTATGATGCACAGTTGTCAATCCACATTTGGAGATCCTGGTGCCTGTCTGCTGAAATGCACTTTTCAGGAGAAGTGGGTGATAGGATGGTTGCTTTATAAATCCCAAGTTCTCTTAGACACAAACTGGACATTGTCATGCTCTGCTCTCCAAAGGAGCTATGCTTTGGGATTTGCATAGTACCAGACTAAGACATATCTAAGAAATTTGCAGTAGTAATAACATTACTGGTAGAAAGCAAGGTGCCTACATATTCCATTGGAATTCTGGATCATTCTCTTAGATTTAGGTGCTGAAATACTTTTTTGAACTTATTCATGGAGCCTGATGGCTTCTGTTTGAGAACTAATCATATTTATCTTATTTATTATTTAGGGTTTTTTTTGTTAATATAAAGTTTAAAAAATGTTCTCCATTAAGTGTTCCTAGGAAACTACTAATTTCTACATATCTGCTTTCTGGCTCCATATAATAACTATGAAATTTATCCAGTAACTGCTGCCCCAAGGTTCCTGAGAAGAGGAAAGTCTGCTACATATTTCACCAAATAATTCATCTAAGGTGCAAGAAGAAAGAGAGTGCAATAATTTATACAGTGCTTTACTTACTTTACACAATAGAAATTAATTATTTTTGTTAGTTATTGGCTGATTATTCATGTTGTATTTCTGGTGAGTTTGGATTCATTAACTAATATACATATTCAAGACATGGTGTGTTAAATTAAATTTGAATATAAATGAAATAATCAATCTAGAATAATATATATACTATATAAAGATGACTAAATAAGATACTAACAGAGTTCAAACAAATAAATTTTATTAGAGTTTTTAATTTCTCTCACAAAAATAAACACCGATTTTTTCTTACTCACTTTTCTTTCTGGTAGGTGATAAAGGCACCAATTCAAGAGAGGAATCTGTAGTGTCAGCCCTTTCCCATTTGCCCAGAAGCCTTTATTCAGATCAGAAATAAAATGGTTAAGTAAAAAGGAAAAAGATTTGGAACCTTTAATGGAAGCACCTATAAACTTTGGAAGTACAAACTATTTCCCCATTAGTCCTATCCTGTCTCAGTCATTTTTTATTTTTTTCTTTTGTGCACACAAGGTTCGCTTGCTGTTCTCCATTACAAATTAGCAAAACTTTTTTTTCCCTAACTTTTTAAATTTAACTGGATAGTGGACAAACTATCAGTTGTACATTGTGTTTCTTATAAGATTTTTCAAATTTCATCCAATTACTAAAATAACATTAATCTATTTTTTTAAAGAAGTGAAACACTATTTCAGGTTACACTGCCTCTGTATAAGCTGTCATTTCAGCTAACATCACCAACAATGTATTTTTCCTGCACTATAATTGTTTTAGGCATAACTATTTTCTCGTTGCATGCAGGTACCCTTGCTTATTAGAAATAATATGTGCTGTACTTAGATATAAGCCTCTGCATATAATACTTTATTAGAAATATTTAATTTAGAATTAGTTAAGTGATGGCTTGGTAAAAAGAAATGTCTGCATTTATTACTTATAAAGTAAAATACATTAGAAATACATAGAAATACATAATGCTTTTATGATTATTCCACATTTAAAATTCAATGATTAGTTTATTTCAAACTACAATTATTTGAAGAGCATTTGTGATTCCTGTTCTGTTACTACAGATTTTTTTCCCTAGAAGACTTAGCAAGATTTGTATCTAGCATAAGATTTTGTTGTTACTAGTAGGTTGAGTGATCAGCAGCCAGACATTGGACCATTATCTCATTTCCTGTCTTCTGCAGGTGTCTACTGACATATAGGAAGCAATTTCTTCCTGGCAGTCAAATTATTTTACTTGGTTTGGATGGACAATCTTCTTGACTGGTTTCCTTGATACTGACATGAATCAATAAGGACACAACTCATTCTATGTTCATGAAGCTGAGGTGGGCATCACAGTGAACTGTTTATTATGCATTACCACTTATACCTAAATGTGAGAGGAGAGCCAATGTCTTGTAGTTTCAGATTCCAGGCTATGTAACAAACTTGGACTCCTGGTTCCAAGAACCTAAGGATCATATATCTTGCATGCAAAATATCATGCTGGTATTTTCAGGGCATAATACCTGTTTAAATTAACCCAAATTAAATCAATGTGTAGACACCATTGGAGGGTCTTAGGACCCTTTTTTTCATGTTTTCACTTAGGCTGAAGGTTCTTTACCATCAATTTAATTATTGCTTAGTTTTCTCTCATTTTCATGTGCTACAGATACAACATCTTCTCCAGTATCTTACCTTTAAATCAATTTGTTGCTTCCAAAGCCATTATCTCATCTACATGAGACTCTAATAGCTGAATTATCTCCTTTTTCATTCGTTAGTTTTATACTTCTTGAGTTTACACATTGGAAACATTTTCTCTTGCTTCTTAGTATCCAGGGGCTTCTAATCAAGTACTTCTGAAACTGTTGTGTCCTTCAGTTTTAACTGCTTGACTTGGTTACCTTTACCTTGAAGACTTTCAATTCTCATTGGCTTTTCAACATACAAATTAAATGTTTCACCTTAAATTTGATTGAACATAGATGCTTTCAATACCTTTACTCATTATCTGTTAAGTATGTTCATTAATCAACATTACCTATTTTAAATAAAAATGTATTATTCTGACACTTGTGATTATGGTCTCCTAGCAACTTTCTCGAACCTATCCTTTTCATTTCAATGGTCTAAGGCCTGAAAGGAATGAAGATAACCCTAATTCTGCGTGTGGTTTAATCCTTTTCTCCATGTGGTATAACTTTAATTTGTTAAAGGAGCTGATATCTGTAATTTCATTGGACTAATGATAAAGTACAGTATTAAACTTCCATTCTACATGTCAGTGTAACCTATATCACAGAAAGAAAAATCTTTTCCCACATTTTCACTTGGAGCCTGCAGTTAGCAGGCTGATTGTTTTTCACACAGAAAACTCCAGCAAGGCATCTTAAAGGAAAAACTTAATTCAATAGGTTTTTTCAATACCTCAGTAAGAATCAACTTTTTTTCCATTTTACATGCTGCTCTCCTCAATTCAAGCGGCTGCATGAGGTAAATTTTCTTGTCCCCAGTTGCAAAGTGCCTTCTCGTTTTTCAAGTCCTCCTTAAGCTTTTCTCTGAAATTACTTCCTCTTCTTTTTATTTCTGTCCATATGTCTATAGTTTTTTTGCTCCTGGAACATATTTTCGTGTCTTGTCACAGCTCATTCTTACAAAATTGTGTAAACTCTTCTCCTTAGGTGCCTGATCTTACAATCTCTGGCACTCTGGGGGACAGCTACACTTCTTTCAGAACAGGGAAGTCTGTAATTCTACAAGAGTAGATCTTAAAAATAACAGTTCATAAACCACCATATATCTTTATATACGTATAAGCTTACATATGAAGAAACCCATTATTCCTTGCTATCAGAGTGCAATTTCTAATTTTTCATTACACTCGAATTTAGCACTGAACAGATATGTTTGTGCTGGTTGATACTTACTCCATAGCTCTGTCTTCATGGATACACAAGGAAAGCATGACTAATGACACCATCAGGGTTCATCCTTTCTATGTAAACCAAAGCTGTGAAATTCAGTATCTGATCTTGTTCTTGAATTTAAATTTTCTAGTCACCCATATTGTTTACAACACAATTTAATGAAGACAGGATAAATTCTGTAGATCTTTGAAGGAGTAAGAGCCTGCAAATTCTCAGGGCTTTAGTATGGGCTCAAGCTTTTGTTTCTATAATCTACGTAGGGCAAATACTGGTAGTTTGAGTGTACTGTCCTCTACGAGGTAAGACAAATTCAGTTTTTATTTGTTGGCACACAGTCAACATCCTGGTCCTGTGTTGTTTGGAAACAGAAATAAATTTGGAAAGAAATAGCCTAGGAGACAGTCATACTTAAACCTTGTCTAGGCTTTGCCCCATTGTCAGGGCATCAGGCTCAGCCAGCCTGGGCTTGTGAAATGCAGGTCCTGCTTGACCTCATCTGACCTGAGGCCTCATCTGATTGTGGCCTCACCTCAAGTCCTGTGCGCTGTTTTGGGTGCTATGATATAAGAAGGATATTAACCTGCTGGAGAATGTCCAAAGGATGGCAACAAAGATGGTGAAGGGCCCTGAGGAGTGGCTGAGATCACTTGGTCTGCTCAGCCTGGAGAAGATGACACTGAAGGGAGAGTTAAGGGAGAGGCACCAATCTCTTCTCTCTGGTGACAAGCAACAGCTGGCTGAACATGAGGCAGCAGTGTGCCTGGCTGACCAAGAAGGCCAAGGGCATCCTGGCTTGTAGCAGCAAGAGTGAGGCCAGGAGGACTAAAGAAGTGATCATTCCCCAGTATTTGGAACTGGTGAAGCCACACCTCAAGTCCTGTGTTCGGTTTTGGGCCCTCCACTACAAAAAAGACATTGAGGTACTGGAGCATGTCCAGAGAAGGGTAACTGGGCTGGTGAGAGGTCTGGAGCACAACCCTTATAAGGAGCAGCTGAGGAAGCTGGGATTGTTTAGCCTGAGGAATAGGAAGCTCAGGGGGGACCTTTTTGCTCTCTAAAACTCCCTGAAAGGAATATGTGGCAAGGTGGGGGGTGGGTGCTTTCTTCTCCAGAACAAGTGATAGGATAAGAGGAACTGGCCTCACATTCCTCACATCCCCCTCACTGGCACCAGGGGAGGTTTAGATTGCATATTAGGAAAAACTTCTTTATGGAAAAGGTTGTCAAGCATTGGAACAGGCTGCCCAAGGAAGTGGTTGAGCCATCATCCTGGAGGTATATAAAACACCTGCAGATGTGGTACTTGGTCACATGGTTTGGTCGTGGACTTGATAGTGGTAGGGCAAGGGTTGGATTTGATGATCTTAGCAGGCTTTTACAAATAAAACAATTCTCTGATCCTAGATTGGATCTTGCTGGTTTTAGCTCACCGATTCACACATATTTGTAGAAATGTTCTCTCTATGCTGTTAGGGATAGTAGCAATGGAGAGAACAAAATGGGAAATACAAGACTTAAAGCAGTATAGAACATTTACCTGCTGACTTAATCTGTGCATTTTGCTACTATCAGGTTCTTCTCTAAGGGCTAAATTCAACCCCATCTTGGAGATATCAATAGAATTAATTCCTCCTACTGGAAAAAAATTCTGGTTCTTGCTGCTTGCCAGCTACTATTCTGGTTTCTCTGATTCAAACTTTCTCCATACCTTTTCACTTTCATCTGAATATATGGCTTTGTCTATTTTCCTTCCTTCCACTATCAGAATTTTGTATCTGCATAAGTTAATGCAGTGGAAATATAGTAGGGTGGATTCTATATGCTATACAGAATAGAATTAAACAAAATTGCATACACTTGCAAGTAGTTTTTAGGTCCATCCTTTATTTCTGGCTCATTGTGGAAAAACCAGAATTGAATTAACCACTTAATTACTGGTTCTTATAAACGTAAACTCTAATTTTTTTTTTTTTTTAATGAAGAAAAAGGCAAGTTTGTTAGATGATGAAAATTAGTGGCTGATTACTATGGGAAATTTCTATATTTTGAAGTATTAAACAAGATGGAAAGAACAGAAGAAAAGAATGAAAAAAAGCAAGAAGGAAGGAAAGAAAAGAGAAAGAATGAAGAAAAGGAGAGACAACTATGTAACCCAGTTACATTTTGTTTAACCTCAAAGGAATATTTTTCTCGCCTCCAAGTTATTCACTTATGCACTTGCTATGAAATCAGCATTGTGAGTAAGTTGATAGCCTGTACAGGGAAGGAAAGAATGGCAAGCTGATTACTTTATGGTTATTTCACAAAACTGATGAGACAGCAAATGATATTCAATCCTATTAAAAAGACTAAGCACAGCCTTTTTTCCACCCTTAAAAAAAAATTCCTACATTCCTTGTGCTGGGATTGGATGATATGATTCTACAATTCAGGGAGCCTGCAGAACATCTGCAATGAAATTGGTTTTCTGTGGAAAACTGATGAATCACTTACTGCCAATGACTGGAAGGAAAAGTACTTGTTTATGCCCTTATGTAATGAATTTTTATGAGGTGAAGTTTGCTGTTTATAAAAAATATACTTTGAGTTGCTGCAGATGTAAAATAATAGAATTCAGAATTTAGACCACCACATTACTGAAAAGGCAGTCACTAACAGAACATCATCTACTTACAAAATGCCAAAAAGAGGCTTTTATTTCTGTAATGGAATTAAAATTTCCATCCATTCTATAAGGTCTTACAAGAGAAAAAAAAACAAACCATGGACAGTATTAACAGTAACCTTTTTTAACACATTTTAAAATAAAATTAATACTTTTACCAAAAAAACCACATGTTCTGCTTCAAAAGGCAGATCTAAAACATCATGCTCATGAGCAGTTCCTGAGAAAGCAAGCAGCGTCTCTCTGTAATCATGGAAAATGAAGTACATGCTTTTTCTTGCATGTTCCCCAACAACCTCTTTAAAGCACAAGTTAAACTGATAGCTTAGGTGTAAGAACTGACCATTTCATTGTGAAAAGCAACTTCTCACAATCATATCTATCTTAAGAGAGTCATAGGACTGCAAATTAATTAGTGGAGCTAATTTTAACAATTTAACCAAAGAACCTGTTTTATTCTTACATTCAGCAAGGGAAGTTGATTGCTACAATCCTTAAATTTCTTTTAGAATCTGGAGACATTTCAGTAAAGTATTTCACAGCTTGAATGTTATTTCTTTTCTGATCCTGACATGTATTTCCAGGAAGAGTAGGTGATTGGAATTGTGAAGATATCTATTCTTAATGACTAATGCATTTTGCATTTCTTCAGCAAAACCTGTTTTGCTGTGTATGTGAAAAACTTTCAAGTGCCATTTTCTTCTTACTTCTAATCTCCACGTCCTGTTATCTATATGGGTTCTGCAAGTATGGCTAATGCACCAGTTTTTCTTGGATCAATTTATATTTTCATGAAGATGAGTTTTTGTGCCACTAAGCAATGATGCAGTGAGAGACCTGCACTTTTTTATGCCTTGCCACTCTACTACCTTTGAAACTGTTGCATGGTGACTGCCGTTGCTGCTCTCAGTCATAATGATTGTGACAGGATGTAACAGAGAAGGCATGCTGCAGGTCCATCTACACCTTCTGCAATGCCCAGGTTTGCTTAAACCTGGAGACAACTAGCCAAATACAATTTAACTCTTACCCTATTTTCCACAACACAGGTAATAAGAAGCTGTGCCACTTGGCTAAATGCCCATCTCATGCCTGCATTTGCAGCATGCTCTGGGCATTCAAGCATTGCTTTTGGAGAATACCACACATGGCATGGGACCATTTTGTCCTCTGTATATGAATGAACAGCTGTAAGTGCCCAGTTTTTGCATACAACAGGCCCACTGAAATCCTCATGTTGCTTACCCTGCAGCCACATTCCTCTAGAGCTCTGATTCTTGCGTCCAGCACCTGCCTCCAGTTTTGCTCTATTCTTACCCTTTTTAATATGGAATAAAAATCAGGGATAGGTTCTTATTATGGATAGCGTAGAGTCATGGAGATGTTAGAGCCTTTATGAAAAGCAATCTGAAGCAGTGGTCATTATTTGTTCTCTGTCTTTAAACCATGTCACTTTATTAGGTGGAGCAATCCACGGGATCCACAATCTTTGGTAGCAGTCTGCATCAAACGAGGCTGGAGTTAGAAGTTACCAATAAATGCCACACACATATCATAGAAGCTTTTACTAATTACAGAGACTGTTTTGTGGCAATGGTAGTCACTCATGAGAAACTTACCTATTTAAGGACACACAGACACAAAAGCATTTTAAGAAAAGCTTAGTTAGCCCAGGGTCTGCATTATGCGCACTGCTTCTTATGCCTTGTCATAAGCCATGCATCTCTACCCAGATAATTGGCTCTCACATAGTATGTTCATAGTTGCTGTTGTGGTTTAATGCATCTGAAATTAAGATGAAGATTACCAGTGACAAACTGGAGATCAACATCCAGAATACCAAGCTTGATGTCCCTTAGTGGACCATGCACAACCACGACTAAAAACCTTACATCAAAACTGGGTACAAGAGGAGAGAATTCATTCAGAGTAACCATGTAACAGGCAGTAGACCTCAATTAAAACAGGACAGGTTTCAAAACCCTTTGCAAATCTCCAGAAATAATACACATTACCACGTAAGCATCAGTACTGCCACAGATTCAATGTACTGCCTTTGCCTGCTGCAACAGGCACTCTCCTAGGGGCCTATCCCCAGGGACTGCCGTGCCTCTAGGCAGTAAGCCCTGATCCTTTCAGCACCGTGTCTTCATGCCACAAACAAAAACTACCTAGAGGGCAGGAGAGCCATCTTGTTAGGGAATCAGGTACCTAAAGACTTCTACTGAACCAATAAGCGGTGACTTTTTTCCATTGAGACAATGTATCTCCAAGGGTTATCCTTGATACAGTTACTGCATCGGGGGTACCCTTGCCAATTGGACCATCTGGAGATGCTATCTTGAATTATTTCCTTGGCACAGCATGTCCTGAAGGACTATTCAGGTAAGGGCTTTAAACAAGATGGCACATGAGTTAGTGGCAAATGACTAAAAGCTAGGGAATATTATAGGATGCTTTGATCACATTAATGAAAGTTGGCATTTCTGTAGTCAAGAAGTTAGACAAGATTGTAACGAATACAGAAAACAGCAGAGGAGAAAAATCAGCTTTTCCCCCCTCTCCTGAGCTACTCCAACATGCTATGATTAGTTTTCCATTACAGCTTTTCCAATATAGCCTAATGCAGAGCATTAGCCAGACTGACAACTTTTCCCCTGAAATATGTCCCTTAAAGTAGACAGCTTTGAGATGAACGGTATCACACTGGCCAATTTGATCATACTTTGCACCAGTTTGTCCTCCTAGGAGACCCAGGATCAGAGGTATGCAGAGGATTTTGTGCAACTACCTGCATCTGCTGTTTCACAAGTCTGCCCACACTTCCCCCCTTCATTTTGTAAGCAGTCAACAGACAATTTGAGAAGTCTAAAACCCCAGGTGTGCTCTAGAAAACAGAAAAGATGACTAGGTGGCTTTAGCAGATGCTCTACAAGTATTCTTGTGCATGTTTGTGATTCATCTGGTCCCAGCCTGAGAGGGATTCTGCCCACAAATGTATTTCCCTTGAATAGTATCTACTTGGTCACCTTACCAGCTCCTTGCTTTGGAAGTGGATTCCCCTGGAATGGCAGAAACATAAGACTGTGGTAACAATTTAGGTGTATGTTTTGATGTTGACAGCATGTAAAACTCTCTAGGGAAGCTGAAGGCAGGCAGAGGTATGTGACCAATGCTACCAAGAGATCTTCCCGGGAATACATAAGGGGTTTGAAGCACCATTTTGAAACTGCTTCTGTTGTTTTGATTGTATGCACTATGACTTGCAGTAGCTCAGGTTACCATATGGTTGTTACTAAAAGCAAATTACAATCAGTTTTATTATCTATCATGGCAATAAGCATGACCCTATCCTGTGCCCAGTCATGCCACAATATTCTCTTCTCAGTACAAGCCAACACAGCTTCCTAGCAAACACACAGCAAAGTTTAACAGCTATGACTAATCTGCTCAAAAGAAGAAATGTGAAAAAGACAATTTGCTTAAACTAAAACTCATTTCTCACTCTGCATTTTAGTAAATGGCAAAGTATGAAGTCACCTGCTGAGTAAGAAATAACCACCCTTCTGGAAAAACTCTCTTAAGAAAAAGGCACACTTCAGAACCTCCTGTTAAAAAGTATCATTTATTTGTCAACTTGTTTTTAAGAATGACACATCCCAGATAACAATTGCATTAGTATTCTCAAATAAGGACATTATAATAGATTGTATTTAGGAAATACATATCTTTCATCTTTTTTCACATTTTCTCTTTACTAATGCTGAGATCATCCTTGTCCATCATGTATCACACTTACAAAAAAAAAGTATTTCCAGGTACTCATTTCCCTCTCATTTATTTTACAGAAACTCCTGCTTTTAAGTCTTCTAAAAAATTACTTATACTCCCTTAAAACATAGAGAGTAGATGGAATGGTTTGTGGAAGTAAGAATCAGCATTCTGACTCCTTTCATCTGAATGCCTCCTGAATCACATCTTGTGGCAACTGGTAATTCTCATTCAAATGAAGATATGAAACGTTTTCTTGTATGTTCATTAATGTAATTAGTCTCTTTCATTTATGCCTTCATTTTTTGATAATGAAAATGTTCATGTAGCACACAAAGTCAACGAAGAAAACTGGTAAGGCTCGAACTCACAAGGCTCTAACTCCTATCCAAGGCTGAACAGAAGTTCTCGTCCTTTAGCTTCCTTAAATTCTAAGCATTTATCCTTTTCACTGATGCATATATGACTATTCACAAGTACATTCTAATGGTAGCTGAATATTAACCATCTTTTGTTTACAGATTAACATTCCAAAATAAATTTTATTCCCTCTACTGCAGGAACCATGACCAGATGTAGCATTCGTTTGTTAAAGTAGAGTTGAACCTTAAAAATATTATGCTTATGAGGACAAACTACCAAGGCAATTAATATGTAAAACTAATTATCTTTTGATTAGTCTACAAATTATTTGATTTTTTTCCCATAATATCTTCAACTAAGACTCTTCTGCAGCTTATAGATCACAAGACAGAACAAAACAGAATTAAAATATTAAAAACAGTATATATTTAATTTTACAGTGCAGTCAGGAAAATGCTGAATATTGATTTTGAAGTACTAAAAAGCTAAGCTGGTAGCAAGTAGTTTTTCAATATTCAAGTTGGAACCTTGGTCCTATTAATCTCAGCTGTGACTACAACTGAGCAAAGGTTTTACCATATGGTAGACTACAAAAAAAAAAAACAAAAAAAAACTGTATCTGACATGAACAACCATTCTTTTCCCAAACCACCTACTTCTGTGAGATGCTTGGGACCTACTTACTTGCATGGAAGATAAAAGAACTAAAGCCCCACCTAAAGATCTAGGATCTTAGGGTAACAAAAACTGTTTATGCCACAAAACATAGATTTTAGAAACTTTGTCAATGCTATGGTCTACAAACCCAAAAGAGTCATGAGGAGGTGCTACAGAAGTAAGCCAATGCTTTGGTATAATAAGTCAGCATAAGGTAAGTATTAAAAGTTTAATTTCATTTAAAAAAAAAAACAAAAAACACAAAAACAACCCAACAGCAAAGTGCAACATAGCACAGCCAGCAGAAAACAGCTGTACAACAGAGGTACTAAACTGCTGAGAAGAGGTTTTGTATTGATAGTGTAACGGGGATGAAAAACAGAACACAAAGTTTACCTGCACAAAGCTGCAAGAGAAAACAAACCCCAGGAAACTCACACAGCTTATGCACATCAAACAGCAGGACAGAGGGATGTGGAATGAAAAAGGAAGATAACATTCTTCAAATATTCAGGAAAATCAAACATCTCTAAATAGGAAAGAATTTAACTCCCATATAAGGATATGACACCTAACAGAGGCCAATATAGAGAATCCAGACTCTTTTGACAAAATATTGCTCTGAGAAGAGTCCACAGCCAACAAAGGTCTGCTATGATTGTAAGCTACAAACACTGCATTTTGGATGCATACAAGTCTTAATTAATAAGGAAAGTTAAAGACAGAAGTACCAAAAATGCTGATGATGTTTCTGGAGACATTAGAGCACCTTGAAGTCAGGGTTGCTAATAGCTTTTCCCAAAGAAATGTATTAAGTGACATGGAAGGACAATTCATACAAAATCCCTTCAGGATCAAGAAGTGACTTCACGATGCTCTCCAAATGACTTATCAGTTTTGACACTCTAATAAAGACAGATTTGCACCTGCTGGTTCTAATTGAAACAGCAAATAACAGAAATATGGCAGGCTGCTAATATACACATTTGACAGCAAATCATATTGCAGCACAGTATCTGGAAGCACTTGCTCTGAAGTCTCTCTTGACTCACAGAACAGTAGCAGAATTAATGAAGTTTTGGGCTGCCCACCCGCTAACTATACTTAATTACATCAGATGAAAGCACTGTGTGTCACTCTAAAGATCAAAACCTAGAATTTAAGATCTTCAAACAAATAGGCTGGTGGGTTGTTTTAATCAGAATGTAGAATGAAGAATGTAATAAACCATTTCATAAAAGTAGATCAAAGATCAATCAGCTGTTACCCTGCTATTTTTGGAACTGTTGATCATTGGCCATCAAGAAGAGAGCCACCATAAAGCTATTTACTCAATTTAACTGTGTAAGTTTTTGACAATTTAAGATTCAAAAGAAGATGCAACATATTTTTGTGTTAATGAGACTCTTCTGGATAAGACTTCCTGCTAAAAAGGACTCCAATTAAAAAGAAAATACTCTTATAAAACCAAGTTGAAGAGTAAATGGATAAATTGTTAGAACAATGTAAACATTGCAAACCAACTAAGAAAGGTAATAGTAAAAGCAAAAAGCAGGAAATTACCTATTTCAGTAAGTTAACATGCACATAACTGTGTTTGATCTTCTGCAGAGAAATGAACCCTGAGATTTGGCATCCACCTTAAGGCCCCCAAAAAAACATGAGTGGCAATCCCTACAGACAGCATCTTGTGAGTAAACAGCTTTCTTCAGTGTCTCTGACTCAGAAGAATGTGGGTTACCCTGAACAGCTGCCACATTCCAATGGATGATGGGCCTCATCCCTCAGCTTTTGAGGGAAGAGGTGGAAAGCAATACATATGTAATTGAAGATCAGAGACATAGGTGCCTGAGAAAATTAGTTGTCATGTCATGAAGGTCTAGAAAATGCACTGTTTTGCCTACATCTTCTTTACACCTTTGGGCTTTTTTAGTGTAACACCACAGCGAAAAATTAAATTTAAAATTATTCTTTAGGCATGAAAAGAACAACTTTCCCACTAAATCCATCTACTAGCTAAGTTGGTAATGGCACTGCGTCTGGGTAAGTTAAAGATTGTTAAGTCAAAGTCTGTCAAGTGCCTTATTCAATTGGAATGCTCTAAAGTTGGCAAGTAAAAGTTCTTATTGAACCTCCTGAGAATGCTATTGTTTCTACCAAGAACCACCCAGAGTAAAGGCAACTACCTTTCCCTAACCTGCCAAGCAGGGTAGGGCATTATGACACTGTTATCCAATGAAAACCTAAGACCAGTAAAAATATGTTACAATAAATTATTGAGTCTCCAAAACCATCTTTAAGCAGTCTGCTTCCAATAATTTCTGAATTCTTCCATTAATCTCTTCAATACATACAATGTCAGTATAAAACTTAATCAACCTCCTATCAGACATGCAATTCTGTCATTTCAATTTTATATTTCAATGGCTGAAGACTGTGTACCTCTGAGCCACATTTAGGACATGTAAAATACATATCAAATAAAAAGTTACTTTTAATACAGTAGTAACAAAAAACATGTGGACAGCCTATAGTATGTGGCATGGTAGGCCATTCCCCACACAGTGAACATACCCTGCAGTGAGTCGCTAATGTGTTTTCACTATTGGAAAGACCTGCAATAGGTGAGCACCAAGAAGAAATTTTAAGTTTCAGTTTCTGTACATTAATGAGTGGTAGCAGATATATCAAAAATTCAGCAAAGCCATGCCATAAGAGCTCCCTGTTCATGTACTCAAATCCTACCTGACGAATACTTTGCGGCTTGCAAAAAACCGACCTAATTCCTAGAATGCGTTCTGTCAGTGTTGCAAATGTTCCTTTCTGAAGAAAAATCAGAAAATTTAAAAGTCCACAAAGCTTAAGAAGTCCAGATCCAAAATTAATATAGCTCTTAATTTTGCAGAAAGATTGCTGTTGACGATTGCTAAATAAATCATAACATCTTTCTTCCAACCATCTTCCACCAACAGTGAAAATAAGATACCATAACTTCTGGTGTTTGCTCAGAGGTTGGTATTTTTCTGTCTGAGATAAGTTATTCTTGTATTGAATATTGAGAATAGCCTGTCCCACAGTTGCATTCTTGGAATAGATAGTGAATTTCCATAATATGAGGCATAAAAATGCTTTTACTTCTGGTTCAAAATGAGCCAATACCCCTGGTTTAAATCCATGAAAACAATTGGTAAACTGGGACCACACCAGTTGTTCCAGAGCTTTGTTTAGTTCAAGAGCATCAAGTTGACTTATTCTGAGCACAGGATTCACACTCTTTTCATTTCCAATGCTGGAGGCCATTTCTTCACAAAAAACTTTCTAGAAATAAAACACAAATAGATTTTAGTATAGTGGAACATTTCCTATTTCTGTTTTTATTAAAGACAACAAACTTGTAATATATCAGCAGTAAACAAGAAATAACAAAGTTCTCAGAATGCTCTATAAATATGCTAGTAATATGCCACAATTCCTTTCAGGAAGCTTTACATTAATATAAAATTAGTATACATTTAAATTAAAATTTAATTTAAATTAAAATAATATAAATTAAATTAGTTTAAAATCTCATTCTCAAATTATACTTGGACTATATAACACAAACAGTTAACATATGATTATTGGCAAGTGTTCAACAAAATCCAGGTATTTAGAAAAATCCACAGATCAATATACATATAAATATATGTATACATAAATTTAAACAATATTGCAGGGCATAACTGTAATATTCAATTGAACCTTAAAATAGATCAGAAATAAGAACCATAAGACTACATGGTATTCCATGGAGAAATAGGGAAAATTAACATCCTAACCAAAACTCTGGAAAAGAACAGTGGGGCAGACAAAGTGTTCCCAATATGAACACTTCAATAGCTGCAGCTGAAAGCAAAACCTTAGAAATACTGACAAATCTAGGAACTACATAAAGATATGGATGAAAATTAAGGTGGGAATGAATAAAACTTTCTCAAGGCAGTGAGTTGTTCAGAGAAAAATCATATGAGATTAAAGAAATATTCAGCACTCATAAATTATCATACAGTATTTCACTGAAGCCTGCATATATTTTCCAGAGTGTTTTTGACAGGATTGTGGGATTGTGCTACTTGCTGTATAACATTTCCAGGCAAGATGATTAATGTATACTAGCAACTTCAACAAATGTATAGTCTTCTTGCTCAAGCATTTTAGAGAAAAATAAAAATATTTTTTAATGGCTTCTTTTAAATGTTGTTGCACCTGGAATTCTGTGGCTGAGAAAATAAATTTAATAAATTACAAAAGCAAAATATGGGTAATACCTCAATGCAAATTTGTGGGGTAACCAATTTTTGCTTCTTTTTGTCAACAGAAAAACCCCCAAAGTGATTCAGAAGTGATTTCAGATAGTATGCAACATATTTCCCTTTCTAAATCAGATTCTTTGCATAACAGACTTGCAAGGAGTCCACAGCCTTGTGCAGAAAGTATAGGAGGCGGTGCCTCAAATTCTTATTTGTGAGAGAAAAACTTTTAACACATTCAAGGTTACTGTGAGTAAAAGATGCTGTAGAGGGTCTTTGGTAGCATGGCTGCTAATGATGCCAAGAATACTAAAAATAAAATCCTCCAAATGAACAACCATGTTTGCTGAAACAGAACACCCCAGAAATTTTAAAACACAGTATAAAACATCATTTGTAGCTTTCCTACTGTTTTCCATACTTATAATTGGTTATCACTGCAAGGATGTATGATTTTGTTCTTAGTTTAGGGTGCATAACAGAAGTTTCCAATTAACTAAGACTGCTACACGGGTAGAGCATTCAATAGCTCCACTCAGTTTTTTTAAACTCTTCCTTCCTTATTAGCAGGCAAAACACAGCTGAAGGTAGTGTAAGGCCCTCTCCTGTGGTCAAACACCTATGGGGTTCATTGCATCAACCCACAGTGGCTAGAAAAAACAGGATACAAAGCGTGTATATCCGAGCCTATCTCACTTACACTTAGTCTTTTCTGTAGCAGGAACCAAAGCACAGGAAACATTTTCCAGTATAAGCCAAATAAATTCTCTCCTCTAATTTATGATCAAAGGGTCAATTCAACTCCTACTGGATTCTGCTGCATCATTTCAAAAACTCCAGCACCAATGACTATCCACCCTTCTATTCCTCATCTTTTCAACGCACTACCATTTTAGGAACCACAGCTTTTGGTAATCATCTGCTCTGGAAACTGTCACTGGTTAGTCACTCATAACCCCTAAAAGTCTTTCTCTTCAATGCACTTCACTTTGCTCTACTCATTTCAGTGTTCTATACAACTCCTAACACACCAAATCTCCTTTAAAAATGCTTAAGTTGCTCAAAAGGGACATTGTATCAAACAATTTCCTTGATCCATCTACTGTTTTCTAACATCAGTTCAACCATCTCTTTCAACTGTTTTTCATTACCGCAGGTGCTATGAGCAACTTCTATTGTAGGCTTCTCATAAATAAGGTAGACTAAATCTGTAGATTTTTTTTTCCCATTATAGCCATATTATCTAAAGAAACCTGAGCAAGTGTTGGGATTTTAGAAGTTCCCTGTTCTTAGCCATATTATCTAAAGAAACATGAGCAAGTATTGGGTTTTACAAGTTCCTCGTTCTTTCTTTTTTCTCTCTGTCTTAAAGGAATTTTTCCCCATGTTTTGTTGCTAAGGAATAAACTGCTGGGTACTTAAGAGAAACAAAGGGACCTCGCCACAGGGGGAAGGTCTGGCTAGCTGCCCTCTTTTTGCCTAGAGTTTTCTCATTGGGCAGAAATTGGAACTGGGCAGGATTGGAACTGGCAAGAGGGAGCGAGATACAGCCTGGCAGTAATTCTCTGGTATCAAGAGGACAGAGAGTCTGCTCTCCCCCGCCGCTCCTCTGCTGCTTCTGCTTCGGTTTTGGCTTTCTGCTGCTGCAAGGTTTTTTTTTGCAACACTGTAGCTGTGGTGTGCCCTGCCTGCTGAGATGTCCCCAGACCCTGCTGCAGCTCTGGAGGTTTAACACATCTCATCTACAGCCCGGGATTTGGGTCCATCTCTCCTGCTCCAGCCTCCTGTCCCCAAGGGCCCTGCCTCTCTGCCCCAGGGGTTTGTGCAGCAGCTTCTCCTCCGCCATTACCGCCTGAGGGCCGAGCTGGCTCCGAGCACCCCCTGCCGGCCGTGAGCGGCACTGCAGCGCAGGGAAAGGCCTGAGAGCCCAGAGAGGCTGCACTGGGGCCTGCTCTGCTTGGTATCACTGCCAGCGTTATTGCTGTTTGTTTGCCTGGTTTTATATATATATATACACCTAGTAAAGAACTGTTATTCCTACCCCTCATATCTGTGCCTGAAAGCTCTTAATTTCAAAATTATAATAATTTGGAGGGAAGGGGGTTACATCTTCTATTCCAAGGGAGGCTCCTGCCTTCCTTAGCAGACACCTGTCTTTCAAACTAGGACAGCAAGTAAAGAATGGGTCATTGGGAACTTACTGAAGACAAAGGAAAACTTGTCAAATCCACTGGACTATGATGGATCATGATATACACATAGGCTGGGAGCCTCTATGACTGCATATCTGCTTTGAAAGAGGATGTGGGGATTCTGATAGGCAGCAAGCTGAACACAAGCCACCAGTGCATCCTTGCAGCACATTAGCATGCGTATAATCAGCAGACTGAAAAATGTGCATATTACCTTCCACTTGGCATTGGTGAGTCTACACCTGGAATATTAAGCCCAGTTTGCCTCTTCTCTATGAATAGTTCAAAAGAAACGTCAACAAACTGGAAAGAGTCCTTTAATACCATCAGGGAATCCCAGGTCCTGATATATGAGAAGAGCTTGAAGTCACTCAGATTGTTCAGCCTGAAGGATAAGGAAGCTAAGAAGTGGTCTATGAGTAATCTACTACTACCTAAGAGTTGCAAAGAAGATTAAGTCAAAGTTTTCTGTGAGATGCAAAGTTTTCTGTGAGAAAGAGAGGCAACTTTGTGTTAAGTCACTACATGAGAAATTCCAATTGGACCCAAGGAAGCTGGAACATTTTGTCTAACATTCCATCCCTGGAAATTCTTACCTGGAAAAATCTGACCAAATGATGGTTAAACCTACCTATTTTAGCAATTAATTTATTGCCAACTTTCACAGGAGGGTAGACTAAATGTTATAAAGATCTTCTCTGCGACTTGGAGCTTGACCTTCCCATTGCCTCATTGCAGAATCTAATTGATTTGTGATAATACTTTTTTTTTCATGTCCATGATCCTATACAGAAATGTATTTGAAGGAAATAACTTCAGTAAATCTGTAAGAGTGCGCTGGAACTTTGTATACAGAAAATGGGAGCCACTTTTGAGACAACAGACCCAAGCAGCACAACCACTGTTTGTTAATCTTTGAAATTTTGCAAAATCCAACAAGTCTTGTTTCTAAAAAAATCAGAATCATGTTTAATGGTGTCAAGTTTAATGTCTCTTTCTGAATTACCAGAAATCAAATTGATTCAACTTTTAGTCACATTTATACAGACTATATGGAAAAGGAAGAATACCAAACAACAATAAGGATGCTACCATTCTAAATTATGCTTGTAACATTGCTATGTAAAAAAAAAAAAAACAAAACAAACCAAACCCAAAAACCCCCCAAACCTTATTTTTGATGAACAATTAAGTGTTCTCAATTCAAGCAATAAATCTGGGCATTGTTCTGAAGTTCTTTCCTGCTAAGAACACTTAAAGTTTGCCATAGGCCATGGCTGTTAACTGGACCCTGCAAGTTACTTAAAGATATCCATATAATTTTGATTTTAATGTGTAAGCACATTTCAGTGTGCTTAGTGTTCTACTATGTGCTATCAGTTCTTCTGAACTGATTTAAGGTTTCATTGCACTTATTGGGAAGATACTTACTCCTCATAAGCAAATATTAAAAGGGACAGTTTTAAATCTGCATTGTCCTATGAAAATGTCCTAATGATCTGAGTAACAGCAACAGTTTCTTTGAGAGAAGAGCCCTAAATTTTAGTCTAGATTTTGCTATTGTAGGAAATTTCCCTTTCAAAATTACTTCTACATAAAGTCCTTTCAGAATTTTTTCACACAGCAGTACTACAGTAGAAACAAATGAGAACTATATTAGCTTAACACTAGATACAAACACACCCTGTCAGTGTTAAGACATTTACCTTGTACTTTTTTTAATGTTATTTTTGCATTCTATGTTTTGCTGAGCTATGCAGAATATAAAGAGTGTAGGTTTTCCTCCATGTTTCTTCATTAAATTCTATTTATCAAATCATTACTGTTTTAACTCTTATTTTAAGTTGATTAAAACACAAGAACTCATAATCATAGACCCAGTAATGAAAGGGACAGGTATCAATGTTCAGATATATAATAAACTCGATGTGTGATGAACCTTTTAGATAAATAGGCTTTAAGGCAAAAGAGTAAAGACTGCTACTTGTAAGGTTCTCCCTTTATTTCATACTGCCAAAGATATTGTATAGAAAAAAATAAACGAATTGCCTGCCAGAAAAAAGAAACAACCAAAAAACAAAAAAAATTCCTTTCTTAAATAACCTCTATTTTGCCTGTTTTGGTTTTTTTACCAATCAAATAAACAATCCCACTTGTACAGTATAAAAAAAAAAAAAGTATCACTAGGGGAAAAGGAATTTTTTCTGATACATATTAGTGTTGTTATTGAGCATTGTAAAAATTATGAATGAATATATTTTATTTGGGAACATGTTATTGACAGAAATCTATCAATAGTAATGTGAGTATTGTCAACAGCCTGTCAATATTAATGTAATTATAATTAAGGGGATAACATGGATTTTAGCTATAATACCAAGCACCATCTCCTGCATTGCTGCTATCAATATAAGCATTACTATTGACCTGTTCTGGGACTATCAGTAGGAGATGTATTACCATCAGGCATATTTGTCAATGCATTCTGCCCACAAAAGATCTACATTTAAATTTACAGGTCTCTAAGCTTTACCTGCAGAAATACACAAATCCAAGTAACCTCTTGGGTGCCATTTTTTCCACAGGGCTTTTCTATTGTGGATGAATAACCAAGGGGTTTCTATCTCAGAACTACTGCAATCGCATTCCCTAATTTTCTAGCATAATCATTAGATAACAAATAGACATATATGCAGAAGCCTCAAAATAATTTTAAGTATGATTTGTCAAATCACATTTTGGGAAGCCAAATAAAACTATACTTATTAAATTAAGAAAACAAATTTCTTCCTTACTGCTTCAACTTAAAATTACATTTAGGATGCATAAGGAGCCCATCCACTAACTTCTCTGAGTTTATGATTTAATTCTTTTACACAATCTCTTCTGTGTAGCCAAAACACATACTCTGAATACTGTACTTACAGAGAGATGGAATGGACTACAAGAGACAACCAAATCCTAATGAAGCACGAGCACAGCCTCAAGAATATATTGACAAGTGTTTAACTACAAAGAAAGCTAATTTCACAGTTTTTCTACATAGTCTGTTCCAGTATTTTATGACCCTAATAATTACTAAGACTCTTTTTCTCATGTTCAGTTTGAAGCATTTTTGTACAAATCAGGACGGTTTTCATTCCATGGCAGAACACAGGAACAATGAAAAAGGATTTCCATTTTGCTGCACCTTCTCAAGGGTAAAAAGCAGCAAGGGATGTGAGAGGACCAAATACACACAGAACATTTGCCAAACTACACATTATCTGCTTTCCTACAACACACCTGGTATGATCGTCTAGAAAAACCAAACCAAACTCCCAAACAAAATCCACAAGAAACCAACAACTTTACTTTATTCCCAGCAGCAATTTACCTTAAGATTTACTATATCTTCATGTCTTTTTTTCTCATTTTTCTATCTGAATAATTATTTCCTGTTTTGGATTAATGTATTTTGAGTTTTTCATGTTAAATGCAGTGTTTCTTACTTGCCTCCATTGTTTTTCATCTTGTTGATTTTAGACTTTCCAAACTCATCAAGAGTATTGTGGATTCAGATCTTATGTTTAAAACAAAGGAAAAAAGAAAACCCCAAACTTTGAACCTCTCTCCAGCTTGTATCATCAGTTACTTTTTAAAGTATGTGTTCTCTTCCATCATCACTAATGTCTTTTCATCTTGACAAGGTACTACAGATAATTACTCTGTGAAGGTAATCTTTTAACTTGATGCTGATAACATCAACATCTAATGGAGACAATATTGATATTATGTTTCCCTAGTTTGCTCATGTAGGGAAAACGACTTTATTAACATCAAGCTGTATTGTGCCTAAAGTTTTCCTTTCATTAAACTTGTTATTCTTATTTAGAAGAGAAAAATATTGAGGTTTTCTTACAAACAGGTCTCACCAAACCATACAGTCTGCTTTACAATCTCTCTTCTACACATCGTTAGATACAAATTAATTGCTAAACTATTTACTTCTAAACCTTTATTTGGAATCAAAACTGACAGCTTCAATAATTCTCTTAACAGAAGAATAAAGAGGCACAAAACCAGATACACACAAACCCATTTTGCTGGCTATTTCCACCCTCTGGGATATTAAATAAATAAATAAAATCAGTGGTGCCTAATTCCTCAATCATTCTAGGATGAATTTTATTAGGATTTGCCACTTGAGCACATCTATATTAAGATTCCTTAGGCTATTCTTTCTGTGCTTTGGTTCCACTCTTATTTCCTGTCTAAGATTAATTTTATGAAAGTAGCAGGTCACAATATATCTCTTTTACAAAGTATGAAGGAAAGAATCAGTCTCTCAAAGTCTGTTACTTGCTCTCCTTTCTTATTTAATAACAGATCTAGGTAATGGACTTATCCCTTTGTGCCTCCTCTTACTCAGATTTTTGGACCCTTTCATTGATTCTTTTCTTGTGCTTTGTAAATTGAAACTTATTTTGTTCTTCAGAGTCATTGATTTTATTCTTACATTCCTATGCTATTCCATTATATTCATCGCTAATCATGTTGTATTACTTCTGCCTGGACAACTCTTAATTTCCAGGCCATGGAAGAATTCCTGATATAAAGTCAATCTTTTAACACTCACTATTACTATTTTAGTTTATTACTATAAACTATCTTAATACAAAGAAACAACAGGATATACATTAAAGGTAACAGTTTTTCAGTCTTTTCAACAGTCTAGATTCTGCCAAGTCCCAGCACTCAGATCAGTGGTCCAAGCATGGGGAAGCAGTATGTAGACTGGGCATGCTAGAAATAATCTCTCTGGAGGTAACAACACACAGCTCCCTTTTCCTTCAGGAGCTACAATACATTTGGTACTGTGATTCAGCGTTGCCATACTGGGTGTATGTGGGTGTATGCTAGAGCAGAAGAGCAAGCCACACCCTTCGTTTACTATCTCTCCTTTGATGTTCATAAAGTTAGGGTATGAACAGATAGCAATGAAAACTACCTCTTCACCCATCACAAGAATGCTGAGATGTTTTTTAAGGTGGGATGTTTTTCCTTTGTGAAAATATACCATTTAACTGTTCTTTTTGGGTACTCTCAATAGCAGAGGATATTTTACATGCCAATTTAAAATCAATAAATTTTAAAGATGAGAAATCAAACTGTATGTATTCAGTTAATTTTAAAATCTTCCTTTCCACCAACTCTCATAACACAGAACATGGACCCCAGCTGCTCAAAGCCTCATGTCTTACCATTAATTCTCATCTCTTTCTTGCTTATCAAGTGCAGAGAAATATCCTCAGATCAAAGTCGAATTGGGAGCCCCAACTGTGTTGTCTCTTAATCACTGTAAAATTAACTTATCACTATATCATTACCTCAAATAACCTTAAAAAAGATTGATTTTGTATTACTGTCTGGATTTCTGTATACTTCAGACAAATACCTATCATTTTCTAAAGAACATAAATTGATTCTTTAACTGTTTGGAATAACTACTAACACTAATTGAAAAGTCAGTAACACACTGCAATCACAGAAACTATTATTTATTTCTTATATTCCTGTGGGAAAGGACTATTTCTCAAAATAGACAAATTCAAGGAAAACACTGAATGGCTCGGTAACAAATCAATCCCATAGATAAAATTAAGAATTTTATTATGGTGGATAACTGACCAACTAGTAAATAATCCCAGAATCCTACATGCTACAGTTACATTTATGGTCCAAAGACCATGCACAAGACAAAGATGCATTCAAACCACAGGTTGCTTTTCCAATTTTAACTCAGTAAAGTTTGATTCCATAAAATGAGATAGAAGAGATTAGCCATTGCTAAACGTCTGCAGACAGCAAGGGAACATAATGACAGCTCATTGATTTATCTTCCATAAACTACCTGCCAGAATCAAAATATTAGGGCTTCAAGTTACAAAATCAAAACCAGCTCAGAAGAGCCAGAATTGATACAACAGTAATGAAGAGTAGTAGGAAAGTGCTGGACTGTTAGAAGCTATAAATCAGTCATTTCCGCATTTGATGGAAACTGAAAATCCCACATCAGTGTAACACATCCCCTCGATGAATCCTAACAACCGAGACTATTACTGGCCACTGCTAAAGATATTCTGAATGCTTCCACTGACTTCAGATAAACTTGTCACCAGTCAGCACTCTTAAAAGAAAGATTAGTAGATCCAAACAACCAGACCCGATAATTATCTCATAACTAACACTTAAAATACTACATTTTAAAATTTATGATGCTAATCTCAAGGCTATAAAACCTCAAAGTACATTTGTATTCCTTGTACCATAGAAGCCAGAGACAGCATCATCCTACCAACTTTTTTGATATGGCCCTAATTTTCATTTATTGGAATAAACAGGAAGATAAGCATGTAGTAAGCTAATGTTCAATCACTATAATTTTTAATTCCATATCCTTTTTCTCTTCCTCCCCCATCTTATTTCTTCTTTGTCATCCTGCTCCTTAGTACATCAAATTACAAATTCATCTCTAAAGGAATGTGTCAGTTCCATTTATATTCCTATTCTCTGTTACACTAAATGAAATTTAGCTATTGTTCCTTTTAAAAAAATAAGTGATAAAACCCCCAAAGTGTAAAAAACAAAGCTGCATCGTAACTTGAAGACTTCCAAAAAACATGGTTAAAAATCTCTTGATCAAGATGCTGAACAAAATACGTGCCTAATACACAACAGACTCTATTTTTTTCTTTGGAACTAGGTAATGGGAATTATTCGGAGAAGTGCCTTACCTTTATTGCTGATGAATTAAAATGGTGAGGAGAGATTTGGTTGAAGTAGTTGAACAGACTGGCAACTGTGATGGTGAGCTGGGAAGAAACACCTTGCAAGGAAGGGGGAACATCTCTGACTAAACCAGTATCAGGAAGTCTAAAAGCTAAGCAAAGTTAAGAACCCCTTGTACTACAAATGTAGGTCTCAACTGCTGATGTGATCAACAGATGACCAGGAGCCTCCTGAAGACATTTTGAGTGTGATAAGAATATGAGGTTCTGGTAAAAGGATGGCTAAGTAATATTGCAATGCATAGGGTAGCAGTGAAAGAACACAAGGCTTAGTAAATGTGCCATTCATTGTGTAAAGCAGGTGAAATATCACATAGTGGCAGAGTGATGCAGCTCCATTTCAGAATGGTCCAAGGATAGAACATAAATGAACAGCTGTGAGCACAGTGTGGGCAGTTATAGCCATAACTCCTCCTTTGCTGGTTACTGTTGCTTTTCTGAAAACCTGGTCTTACACCTCATGATATATGTAACATCTGCATTTCATTGTTGTAAGGCCACTGTATCTCACATCACATTATTTGTCAAGTACCGTGTCAATTCCAATTTTATGCATCTTTTCCATCCCCCTCCTCACCTTTCTTCCATTCAAAACTACCTAAAAAACAAAAAAAAAAGTTATCTAACTTCTCATTTCACAGCTCTGTGTCTCTGCTCTGCTCCCACCAGATAAGTACAGAGATGCCAGGATGAAGATTGAGAAGATACATACAAGGGATTCAGAAGTAACACCTACTCTGTATATACTGATACAATTTACCACAGATGACAGAACCCTGAAGTTTTGCATTAAATACCTTATGCTTATCATTTGAGAAACACAGTCACTACCCAGATTTTATTCCAACTTTCTTCCTTTTTACATACATATGCATACCAACTGCACAGTTATGAATATTCAGCGATATGCAAGTGTAACAATGCTGATCCAAGTACTGCACTGCAGGAACATAAAGTCCTTTAACCTTTTATTAGAAATACTTATTATATGAGAAAGGTAAAATCTGTCCTAAATGCATAACTAAATCATAATTAACCCCATCCACATGTGTATCAAAAGGAGGACTCTATGTAAAAACAGTGTTGTTACAGACTGTATGTATTTATGACTAAATAGAGTCAATAAAGCCCCGCATCAATAAAAAGACAAGCCTGTTCACTCTTATGTTTTAAGTTTTGGCTTTGTATTATATGGCATAACTTACAAATGATTGGATTTAATTATAATCAAGAACTCTCAGCTGGTATAAGGATAAAGAACAGTACTTTACTTGACATATATGTCTCATTTTTCAGGCTTATGTTCTATAAAAACCTAAGGTAATGTCATTTTTGACAGCTACAGTTGCTGTCTCCTATTTTCCTTCTACTGTGTATTCTGTCCTTATCTTACAGATTAGCACCAGGACTCATTCGAACTTCTGTTGAACTGTTTTTGCATGTTAAACTGGCAAAAGCCCAACCTATTTAAACTTATTTTTCTGCGTATTTAGTACAGAGATGGGTGACCACAGAATCAGATAAGACACGTGCAATACCACTAAAAAGAACAGGGTCAGGAAAAAAAGGTAATCATGAAACCAGCTGCCTTTGAATCTCAGCACCACACTCTTACATCCACCACCAGTCAACAGCAAGATAGAAACTCAAGCCTTTTTTTTCACTTGAAGAACTGTTCTTTTTGTCTTCAAGCTCAATGTGCTGAATACACAAGCAAAACACCACAACACTGCAAATACAAATAACAAAACTTTTAGCTGTCTTTAAAAAAGAAAAAGAATTATTTGTACAAGTCCGCTGTAGGATCCACTCAGACTTGCAAGAGAGAGGTTACTCATTTCAATAGGTAACACTATGTGATTCCTCCCTACTTTTGGCTTATTTCATATGGCTGTACTTTGAAATGTTTGGCATACATGATGACTAATAGGGGTGCCAGGAAAATTAGATGTGCTCAGTGTCCCCAATCCTTGATTTATTACTAGGTAATTATGGTAACTTTAAGCACACAAGGGAAGACTGATACACTTCCACCACAACCCTGTAACTTCATTAGCATTTTAGAATCCACTGAATGGTTGCATACATGTATTACAAGTAACAGTTTAGAAAAGGGATAATAATTTCCTTGCTAGGCAGCCTGAGTTGTATGCTGTTACAGCTTCTGAAATCCCTCTGCAATTCCAATGTGAATTTCCCTTCATGATTTAGTTATGCCCCACAGTGTCATGGCATTATACTAATTTCCTTTTCAGGAAAAGTTTTTCCTCCTTACCAAACCCCTCCTGTGATATCTTTTGTCTGCTTCTCTGCCTACAGAATTAATATTACTTTTGAATATTCCTATTTTAATGTATTTTTTCAGTTTTCTTAGAATTTAAATTTTGATTAACTCTTCTTCTAACCTCACTCACAATATTAGCAAAAACCAAGAGTGGAGATAAGGAGTGTCAGAGACAGGATTTTTAGGAACATTATTCCCATGCAGCTACTGATAGAAACACAATGAATATTAGTAGCATTAAATTCAACTTCCTCCTAAAGGCCAAAAACCTCCTCAAGTCCTCCCTTGCAGGAAAAGGAAGAAGTGCCCAGACCCAGTCAGAATCAAACCTGAATCTAGAGTTACACCACTGTTGTAATTCTTCCTTCCTATATTGTGTCTTTATTTCTCCTAATTTTCATCCTTATTCTGAAAAATCTGCATTTAGTTTTGAGACCTTTGAAAAGAGTGCACATACAGCACAATCTGCCTAATGAGCCTGCATCTTTTTAGCACAACATATTGGCCATTTTTAATATATTTTTTTATTTGCTGCTTTTAACTTTACAGGGAGTGCTGCATAGCAGACAATGTTGAGAGCATGCTTGTTACCTAACATGAGAGGAACAGAAAGGGTATGACTCTCTTCAGTGGTCTATGTGAAAAAGTACATATGCTAATAGGCATCAAAAGGAAAAAAGCCCAGTGCTATCTCTAAAAAAAAGCAGACCAAGAAAACCAATAAAAACCTCAAAACAGAATAGCCTGCCTGAAAACACCATACTGAAGTAAACTTCTGCAGTACAAGTGAGGTAACAAGTTGTAGGAGCTGTCCTCATTACCTGCAGAAACAATACAGTGAGTGAGTCCACTTCTACCTTAAGTCACAAACAACGTATTATCATTTGGGTTGAAAATTTAAATTTGCTTTCTGGATGCTCTGAAACATTGCATGAATTCAGATGTTTTTCCTAAATAGTTAACATTTGGGAACCAGACCTTGCTACAGAGTAATTTACATTAGGGTATTCCACTGAAAGACTGATTTTAATTGACAAAATTATCATCTTCTAACTGCACACATTACATTATCCAGATCATTAATGGAGATGTTAAACAGGGCTGAACACAGTACTGACCCTTGAGGTACAACAGTAGTTACCACCTTCCAACTAGACTTTACACCACTGGTTGCCATTCCCTGTGGTCCATCTGTTCTGCACATTTTTATGCTGACCTCACTATTTGCTCACCCAGCCCATACTTCAGCAGCTTCTCCATGAGGATGTCACAGGAGACACTGCTGAAAGCCTTACAGATACAAGTATCTACCGCCCTCCCTCCCCTTGTCTACCAAGCCAGTCATTTCATTGTAGAAAATTATCAGGTTGGCCAACATGGCTTCCGCTTGGTAAACTTATGCTGACTACTCCTGATGACTTTCTTTAAGGTGTCTCAGAAAGGTTTCCAGGATTAGCTGCCCCATTACCATCTGGGGCATCAAGGTAAAGCTGATCAGGCTGGAGTTCCTTGAGTACTCCTTCCTGCCCTTTTGAAAACAGAAGAAAGATTGACAAATCCTCCAGTCTACAGGCACTTCTCCCAGTTCCTCAATCTCCCAGTCCTGATTTTTGAGACTGTGCTCACTATGATATCAGCCAGCTCCCTCAGCACTCATGGGTGCATGCCAAGAGCTTTACCTATGTCCTATTAACTTAAGTATTCTCTCTGAGCTAAACCTCTTCCACAAAGTGTACATCTTCCCTGCTCCAGACTTATTCCCTGTATTCCACAGTTCCTGAAGGGCTTTGCTAATAGAGATGGGAGCAAAGGCAGCCTGAAGAACCTCAGCCTTTTCCACATTCCTTGTTAATTCAGCCATTAGACCAATTTTTCCTCGTACTCCTCCTGCTACTGGTGTATTTACAGAAGCAATTCTTGTTGCCTTTGACATCCCTCACCAGATTCACCCCCAGGCAGAGTCTGACTTTCCTAATCACATCCATGCATGCTCAGACACTGTCTCTATAATGCTCCCAGGTTACCTGTTCCTACTTCTGCACATTTATGTTTAATGTCTGAGTTTCGTGATGAGCTAGTTCCTTGTTCATCAATGCAGGGCTGATGGCATTTTAGCCTGACTTCGTAACTGTTTGGATGGGCTGCCCTTGAGCTCCAAGGAGGAGATCCTTGAGTATCAACCAACTTTGCTGCATCCCTCCAGGGCCTGACCCTGGGGTATTCTTCCATGCAGATCCCTGAAGAGGCCAGAGCCTGCTTTCCTGAAATCCAGGGCAATGATCTTACTTTCTCATTCTTAAACCAGGCTCTCAGAGAAAGCCGGCACTAATATCATTAACTAACTGAATAAAAAATAGATTACATTAGTTTCTGTCAGAGGCCATATAGCTTAGAGGAAACATTGCTAAACTGCCACAAACACAGTGAACTTCTTTATTGAAAAAGTTATTACCTAGAGAGTCCTAAGAAAGTCCTTTCTGTCCAAAAATCATTAAATACCTAAAAGGTTTAAGGAGTAAGATATCAAACATGTAATACAACACAGCTTATTCTTCAGTTACACTGACATTAATCCAGAATGAATTTATTGGTGATAGTTGAAGAACATTTCTTATTAAATAAAGTGCTATCTTTTAATTCAAAGTTTATTCACATTTCTTACTATCTTAATTATTATTATTGGAGCACACCATGCTTACGAGCTAATTCAATGAAACTGTATTTATGTTTAAAACTTATAAGTTAGTGTTAGCTGGACACAATTTATTTGTTTCTTTTTATCTTCTGTGTTTCTGCTTTCACTGAATAAATGCAGAAATTCCAAGTACAACAACAGTGCTGTGGAATTTTTTAAAATTTTTGTAAGAGCAGGCCTTTATAATCAATAGAGAAATAAAACACATGGGTAATAAGGTACTTAATTTATAATCTCAAATTGTTGACTGCTTTTGTCTACTATTTAATTTACTACTAATTTTCCTTGAAAAAGCTGTCCATCCCTTCCCTTCTTTGCCTCCCCCCCTTCTCTCTGAATCTCACAGCTTTGAAACTACTTTCATATTTTTAAAAAAGTAAGAAAAGACATTCCCACTAGCTTACATTTTGAATATGTAATTAAATGTTTTGGGCTTTTTCCCTGAAAGACGAAGTGCTTCATTACTGCATCCAGATATATATTAGTACTGGATTCGGATATCACTCCCTACACCTGAACCATATATATATTGAAGAGTAATTTATTTAACACCATATTCTTGGTATTGATACTATGTAGCCATAAACATATTCCCTTCCTTCCCAAATATTCTCTACGTAGCAGTTTTTAGCCATTTTCAAGATTGTCACCTCAAAAGACTATAAAGGACTGTTAAACAGAGGAGAATACTGATGTCTTTCTTGACTTACACCACAGCATTTGATGTCAAAGAACAAATGAAGGTGCTTGGATTAACAACAGTGTCAAAACCTACCAGAGTATAGAAATTACCTCTCCTACTCTAGTCTATGAAGGGTTCAATCAAATCTTTATATACTAATAGTACCTGTATGAAAGTTTTAGTTTCATTTTATTTAGTACATTACAGGAACATTTACTTCCTACATGTCCTGGATCACCTTAAGTATCAAAACCTTCCTGTGAGTCACTAAAGTTTCTAATGAAATTAAACATAAAGTCTTCACCTACAGAAATGGTTGAATAATAAAAGAATCTAATGGGAGACAAACAGAGAGGTCAAACAAATAAAAAAATTCCCTCCCAAATCTAAACACCCTCCTTCCACAGAAATGACAATCCATATATCTAGCCTAATTCCTAATACTCTATGAACAGGAAGTGAGCATGCCATTCCAGCTCCTTGGGAGCCCTTTAATAAGTGGGTAGATTCATAATGCATCTGAAGGCAAATTACCTAAAAAATTAATTTAAAAAAATTAAGAAATTTTATTTATATGTCTATATAGTATAGAATGTACTACTATGGTAAGAGTTCTAAGATTAGCTAAGAGATATGTAAGCATGAGCCGCTTCAAATACTTGTAAGTTTGGTACCATTACTTTATTTCAACATTTCTAAAGAAAGTAAAAGGTTTTTTGACACTCATAAAATTAGAAGTATCTAATTTTAATTATATACATAATTAAAACAATAGTAATGGAAACCAATTTTTTACATTTGCTGAAAAGGATGTTCTTTATAAAAACCCACATTTGAAAAAAGGTAAGCCTAGGAGTAAAAACAATGTAAAAAATAAAGGCAAAGTGCTAAGCAGATTTATTTCAGTTGCCTTGGCCCCAGATTAACGCAATTTCACAATACTCTCGACTCAATAATAAACGTCCTCAATTCCTACTTTAAAAACTGCAAATATATATACATAACACTGTATTTTTTTAAATATTGATATACACACAAACTCTCACTATATAAAAAGGCCCTAACACCCCACCTCTTTCAGACTCTGCCCAAGAAATCCAGACCAGTATGCAAGAAAGAGGGTGCAATATAAGATCCTTGCAAAACCTTCACAGACAATAGCTTCAAACATATTCCACTTTCCAACCCACGAACTCTTATGAAAAACTTTGCAATATGGAGAACACTACAAGCATCATGGTAATTAAAGTGTAAATCACAGAATCCTAGAATCATCAAGATTGGAAGAGACCTTTAAGACCATCAACACAACACTAACTCCAAGAAAGTATTCTTATTATCACCTAATGCTGGAGGCACTAGCAACCACAGCAGACATTCCAATACTGACGTCATCTATTTCTGTACTAATTTCCAGAATTAAAATAGAAGTGTCAAATCCCTCCAGTACTCTTGCTTATATGCCCTACTGGTTTACTCAATTTGCACCAAAAATTAAAAATGAAAAAGCAAAAACCCTTTTAATAAGCTACTTTATACATCTTACAGATGTGAATTTAACCCCACAGCAAGTAATGGAAATTGAGGACTTCATGCAGTATAAACAAACATTCAAAAAACCCCCAACAGACATGAATTTTTACTCCCTTTAATAGCTTATTTACTGCTCTAATTAAGTGCCAGCAATGACACTTTCAGTTGTTTTCCTACTAATCACATCATTAGATAAACTAGTCATGATAGACATCCAAGAATTGAAAAACAACCTGCTGCTGAGGAGGAACAGCAGCAGAAAGATGAACAGGAAAAAAAAAACAACACTGATAAAACAGACCTTAAAAAAAATTAAAAATAGCTTTAGTCTTAAAAAGAAAATTATATCAACACCTGTTGCTAAACTGTATGTCAATAAAATCTCCAAAAAAGTCTGACAAGAATTCACTATCTTCTAATAAAATCATATGGCAAAGTATTTTGGACTCAAATTTTAGTACAAACTTCATAATTTAGAACAAACTTTAGTCATACTTCATCTTTGACTTTAGTGAACACCTCCCTCACGTTTACAGGTGAAAAGTCATCCAAGAAACATACAGTGGTTTCCAGTATGGACTATGTCAGAAGCAAAATTTGTCTCTCTGTCAAAACAAATTGGCCATTCAGAATAAATCCTCACCTGTTTTGTGGACAACCAATGGTTTGTTACTTAGAGGCTGCACAAAACTGGATTAACTGAAAGCGGAAAGGTGTCACCCTCACCTTTAGGTTTCTTTGCCACCTACAGTAGGCAGTCAGTGGAAAGACCCTTGAAGCTTATAAGTGTTTCACTCTCCCAACTGACATCAGAATTCAGATGATAATACTCCGCCGGCAGGGTATTCTGCGCTTTCCTCTCCGCAGAGGTCGTTACCAGAGGGCCTGGTGCGGCCCTCTCTTACCGCACGCCGGGGCCTAGCTGGAAAGCTCCCCGTCTCTGCACGCTGCTGAACGCCAGCGGGACTCACGGAACGGGGGCGACGGGGGAGCGCAGGAGGCCAAACACAAGTTTTTATAAGCACGCTCTGCATGACCTCCGGGGCCAGACCCAGAGGGACTACCCCGGCCTGCCGGGCCGGGGAGGTGCCTGGATGGGCTCCGCCGAAGGCCACGGCCCCTGCAGCGGCCCCCGCCCGCC
>VZTN01031860.1:0-23589 GCA_013400515.1 Erpornis zantholeuca | reverse complement strand
AGCGGCGGTGCCGCCGCTGGGGCTCGGCCAGCTCCGGTAGCGGCTCCTGCTCGCCCGCGCCGCCCATGTGGGAGCGAAGAGACTCCTGGCCTGGGGTGGCGTGGTCAGCGGGCAGCTCGGAGCTCAGGGCAGTTTGGGCTGGAGTCCATGGGGAGGTGGGAGGCCTGTGGAGCGTTTGCTGGCAGGCTTCACAGGACTGCCAGAGGAGAAACGAGCAGACTGGGGAAGGAGTGTGACATCAGCCCAAAAGCACTGCAGACGGTATTTCTCCAGCAGTTGCACTGTTTAGTGCGTGGTTGCTCCCTTAGTTACTGGCATCGGCGTCAGGTTTTCCCTGAGGGTCTCGAAAGTGGTTTAGGTGTTTCAAAAGCTATTATTTAATTGTATTGTACACCTTAAGTGAGGCAAACTGCTTTGTGAAGTTGGCTATTACTGTTCTGGAAAGCAAACCAAAGAGAACTCTATGTGAACAGGTTGGGGAGAATCGGCAATGGTTATTAAACGTAGAAGTTAAAGATACTCAGATAGTGACTTATTTATTTCCAAACCATAACTATATGTAGTTTTCACATATTCATGAACACATATTCACAGGTGACATTGAGGGTTATAGTTCCTCAGATACCTTGCTGAGGTTCTCTGTGGTGAGGAAGCCGTGGGGGCATTCCATAGGCACATGTTGGATTCTGTACAACTTTTTTCTAACTCACGAGAAATTAGATAGCACTCTGGACTATCTCAGATGCCACAAAACAAAATGCAGGCCTTTATGAATATCAATATATTGAAAGAACAGTTTTGTTCAATATTTACATGCAGTTTTTCACAATGATAAAGCAAAACAGATGCCTAACTTTGTTAATAATGGGTAATTCCTCTTTCAGAAGAACTGATTGAAGTGAATAAGGCTAATTCACATGGCTGACTTCACAAAATGAGGATTAGATCTTTTTGTACGAAAAGTGCATTTTATGCAAAATGAGGTAACTATCTTTTCAGCTAGAAAAACTCTTTTGTTTCATAAAAAGACATTGTAGTGGAAAGCTTATGACCACTGATAAGGTAAAAACAATCACTCAAACAATCACTAGCAAATCTTTAGATAGTCCACTGTGTACACCAATGTATTTGAGGTAATTTTTGCTTTGTTTTTAAAACAAATCCATGTAATAATTTATTTCTGCTGAGGAGTAGTTAACCATGAAACTAATTTATTATCATTATTTTATCATTGTATACTTGAATTAGAAACAAAAACACTTCCTTGTGTGGAGCACTGTGGAGAACTTATCATTTAAGGTCTTGTGAAGTGAGGCTTTGCATCACATGGGCATAGCGGAGAAAGGCAGTAGAGGACCTACAGCTCAAGAGTGAAGCAATGTGCTGTTTCTTGGTGGGGCTGGTTCTGTGGCTGTCTCTGGGAGCCATGCTTTCTAGGTGAACCCTTGCCTCTGTTTTGACCAAACACAGCAGAGGCAGCTGACTATCCATGTCTGCCACAGGAGGTCTGGACGAAAGCTTGCAGAGCTGAGTTGTCAGTGCTTGGAATACTTACAGGCCCTACAACAGGAAGTATCAAAGGGCGGTGCTGAACAAGTCTTATATGTAGTGTAAGAGTTTCAACATGAGTTATGGAAGCTGAGTTTCAGAATATTCCCTGAGTAACTCTTGATGAAGACACCTTTTCTTGTTTATTTCAGTTGCTGAAATAAGCAGTAAACAGATAGGGGTACTTCATATCCAAAGTTTGTCCTCATTTCTGTACTCATCTGGCACTCACATTTCCTCCTGCTGTTACTTCTGCTCTGTTCCTATGGAGTTCATCTGGCCCTCATGCTGCCGAGAATTCTCTCTCCTCAGGCCTGGCTGTTGGCAAAGACAGCAAATTCATTGCTGAACAGGTTGGTTTTACAGACTGGATAATGTTATCTTTTTGGAAACTGGAAAAGAGCATGCTTTCTTAACCTATACTACAGAGATGAAAAGGAGTTTTCAGGTATGCTCTCCAAAGAAATGGAGATCAAACTAAGATTACCTTTCTCTTTTAAACTCTTTAAACACACCTTCCTCCATGCAAGCAGTACTTGAATTGTTGTGGTTTGCTGGTGGTTCAGTAATCAAAATGTTATTTGCAGTGTCTTTGTAGTAGGCGGGGAATTTAGTCACTGCTGTTAATATTCTTTCTGAAGCAGAAAACCACAACTAAGGGACTGAAATATGAAGGAGAGGGGGATGGAAGACAAATGAAAAGCTAGAGCATACCTTTGTCCAAGGTTTTCATTTGTGTCTAACCTTCCCTGTCATTTCTGTCGTTCTAATTCTTTCAGGATATGATAGAAAAATGTCCTCTCTGACTATAGAAAAGCACTCTCAAATTTCTGCGCCACTACTTGAAACACGGTGATGCTTTTAATGCAGACATTTTCCATGGCCTTAACTGCTCACAGGTCTGTACCAAACTAAAGTAGCCACTGTGAATACCTAGCAAGTACTGTTCATAAACATTTTTATAATGTTTGACCTTAAGAGTGACCTGAAGATTAATGGATATGTTGTATCAGTTTTAATGGGTCTCTTCTCCCTTGGATACACACATGTGACTCCCATTAGTCTTAATGGGAGTTATATGTGTGCCTAGAGGTTAGACAAGATCTCTAAAGGTGCTGTTATGCTCTCTTGTATTAATGATCTCATAATTGCTGAGGTGCTGCACCTTTGCATTGAAAGCAAACTAATTAAATTGGTCTAGTATAAGTTGGTATACTAGCATACCTGGCACGTATCTGTGTTTTCCTGTGGGTCCCTCAGTACACAGAGGTAGAAGCCAAATAGAATGTGGAATTTAAATTTTCCATGTGACTTGACTTTCTTTGTAATTGTTCTTTGTAATTCAAAATGAATTCATGAGTTGTGCTCCTAAGAAAGATGATTGTTTGTGTGAATACAGAGGAAGAAGCTGAATGTGGTGTTTTATTTTATCATTAAAGCATGTATTGAGAAAAGGGACTGAATTGATTCTTATTTTGATGTTCCAAATCATGCACTTTGAAAAAAGACAGTTAGGTCTAGAGGATTAACATGAAGCTTGATGTTGAATTTTAATTATGGCTTTGTTACTCATTTCTTCCAAGAGCCTTTAGACAAAGCACTTCACCTTTCTTTGATTTCCAGGTATGTAAAATATCTGCTTGCCTCTTAGTGTTGCAGACATAAATTAATATCTGTTCTGTGCTTTGAAATTTTAAGATTGGTATGTCTAACTGTATTCTGCTGACACAATCATGCAAGTGTAAAAGGAGGAAAAAAAATCATAGTACCCACCTGATACAGCCAAGGAGAAGCTCTGGTGATAATGCAGATCTGTTGAGAGAAGTGATTCTATTCCACAATTTATGATGCATAAAACAGTGTATTGGTGATGAATTTTTTTTTTTTGTATTATATAATATCTGTCTTTTGGGCCAGCTTTTTCAGTGAAAACAATTGTACAGTAGGCAAATTAACATCGTAAAGACATTTGACATTTTTATCAATCAAAATAATGATTAGAATTTGATGCTCAGTGTGGAAATTTGTGCTCTGTATTTCATGACCATCTCTGTACATTTGAAAGTCAACCATGATGTAGTTTTCTTTGAAAATACAAATTTGGGGAAAGAATGAATCTTCATATTTACATGCTGGATGAGAATAAGTGTTTATGTGCTAACCTTCACTTTTAAACTTAGTTTATTGTTTTCTTTTTTCAGATTAAGGTATTATATAAACTCAGTTTCACAATCCAGTTTTTCTATTTGAGAAGTAACATCCTGCTGTTTGTTTTGGGTTTGTTTTTTTTTGTTTGGTTGGGAGTTTTGATAATATAATTATTTTATTTTTGACCTTATGTGTTTCTTAGTTTCTAGCAGAGAATAGCAAATATCTACTGAGACTGTGATGGCAATGTCGTGAGATCTGTAATTTAAAATACCTGGAAAAATCTTGTGAATGGTTTTGCAAATATATTTCCCTACATTTGACTCCAGTGTATAAAATATATGGATCAAATTTTTCTTCCTCATGTAAATTTCAAACAATAATTTCCTTGGGGATTTTTAGTCATTTTTGATTAGTTCTCCACTATTCTTTAAAGAAGAAATAGTTAATCTTAATAGTGTTATATTTTAGGCTATGTAAGATATTGTTAAAGAAAGTTGAATGTTAAAACAAACCTTAACTAATTTAAGGTTTTTTTATGTATGGTTATCCATAAAAGAGAATGAACAGGTCTATTTTGTAACCATGGGAAACTGAATTTCCAAGATTTTCGGTGTGATTCTATTAATTTAAGGTTCTTTGACCTAAATTCTGCTTAGGTGACAGCAGAATTCCAGACTTCCAGAGACAGGAGTTATGTCCTATGTATTTTTATAGTGTCAAGCACTTGCACTCTTATGAAGGAACCTTCTGTGGGGGAAAAATATTCTCCAAGCTTTGCTAATATCTATAGACCAATTTTCTAAGCAGAATAAGCAACATCATCAAAAAAGATTTAGTCTTTGGTTTGTTTGGTTTTTTTCATTTTCCAAAATTACTACACATATATTATTTTTGTCAATATAATGGTTGACTGAGAGTGAGTAATTTATTCTGTCCCTCGTATTTTAAGGGTGTTCAAATACTGGAGCAGGTTTCCCAGATGGCTTAGGGAGTCTCCATCCCTGGAGGTAGTTAAAACTCAACTGGACTCAGCTTTTAACAACCTGCTTTGAGTGAGGAGTTGGACAAGACCTCAGCCATTCCATGAGTCTATAAATTGACTTGTTGATACTTTGTCATTGTTGACCAGCTTTCAAATACTAGTCCAGGTATCTCAAATGGTAATTGAGATAGGGATAAAAATGACTCAGTCTTGAAGTAAAAAGCACATAAACTGAAGCAGTTAACATAACGTGACTGGCCATATGAAATGTAAGACTAAGAATTGAATATATACGGTGCGCTCTGCACAGTTTTTTCAGAATGGAATGACAGTACAGAGTACTGAAAGCAGCCTATATTTTTAGCCTCCTTTGACATACTACCTAAATAAATACTGCTGTAAATATTAATTGGGTTAATTGTGCATTATTAATTTTTATGTGAAAACTCTTGATTACAAACAGCTTTTGTACTAAGCATTCACAGTTCTGACATGAATGAAATAGTAAGACTTTATAAGAGAGTTTTTTTGTTAAATTTTAAATGAATCATGGAAACATTTGGTCCTTTACTAGAAAGTTAAGGTGTTGAAGCTAAGAACAAAAATAAGGTGTTGGGATATTTTTGAGCTATGGCCTGATTTTGAAAACAACTATTGAGTAGTTATAACATAATTTAGTTCTAAGTCTGATATATGGAGGGTTACCAATGGCTGTTTTACCCCAGTTCTGTAATAAGCTGGGAGGGTAAACTAAAGTATGAGCTTGCATTTTGTGCCTTAACTAAGAGTTATACGCTTTAGTGTTCTGAAAATGGGCATGGTTTAGTCATTGGCACCCTTGATTTTTGACTGTAGGTGTAACTGAAACAGTGGAAGTGGAAAACAGATTTCTGATACCATCTCAGTAGAAATTCATCTGAACTTTCCCCAAGTGGAAAAGTGATTGGTGATATCATCTCAATAGCAATTTGTTTGCACTTTCCCCCAGGGCTCTTGAGGATTTTAGAACCTTGTCATTAGGTAGTATTCCATACAGTTGTGAATACCAAGTGTATTAAAAGTTACTGATTATGCATATGGAAAAGGTCTGGTACATCGCATATGCTCAAATACTTTTCAGGATGCTAATAAACCACTCAGGAGTAATGATTCCTGTATGAAATTAAAAACAAAAAGATCAAAAAAAAATATAACTGAACAACCTATTGTTGCTTTTGGTCATCTGTACATTTTATTACCTTTACTTTTACACTTCAAGGATGGTAGAAATGGGATGATTCAATTTGTTAGTGGTCTACGGAAAAATTGATCTTATGTTCTTTCTCAGGCTTATGTTGAACCTAGGTACGAAAATTAGTAACTGAGTAGAAAAATGGTAGATGTCAGGGTGTGCATGGGAATAAGTTAAAAAGGGTCAGAGCTTGTCTTATTATTTTGTATGTTTTATACAATAAAATTTAAATTTCACAGTGTTTTTTATTTGTGTTCATTTTTTCCATGGGACAAGAAACAGCATCCAACTCTGCATTCTTTTGTGAGTGAATAGTGTGTCCCATTCAGTTCATTCTGCAGCTAATGTCACAGAAAAATGCTGGAGGACTTCAATGCTTTTTAACTCAATTTTCATAAAACACATAGATAAGAGATAAATGGACTAATCTGAGTGAAGATAAGTAATGGGTAAACAGGAGTATTTCTTGGGTTTTGTAGGGTCCATATTATTAATAATTTCATCACCCTTATACAGGCTTTGCAAATTATGCTTATTTAAAATTACAAATGATCACCAAACATTTCTTTGCACATAATGAAAGAAAAATTTAAATTGACTGTTCATGTACTTACATATGCAAAATCATCTATGTTCTGCAGATGTCTAAAAGCAGAAGCAGAGCTAGATCTGAGAGGTAACCTATGTTGTATTCTGATATCAACAGCAACTTAGATCACACTGGTATCACATCAGTATAATGTTTTAGAGCCTCTGCCAATTTAAAAATCAAATTGATGCTAGATTTGTGTAGAACAACACATTTGACTGACAGAAAAGGCTGTTATAGATGGATGTGATGTTCTATCCTTGTATAACAAGGGTTTTGACTGACAGTTTAACAATAGTACACTTTCTTCCCCATATATTCTAAATTATTATTATTACAATACAAAACATTTTTGCACTTGCTGTATATAGATAACATGTACACTTTTTGTGTAATAACATTCAAGAAGAGAGGGTTTCTTTTATGTCTTAAAGATGATGACAATTAATGAAGGCTCCATCTGACACTTATAACCAATGTCAAGGATTGCTATTGTGGTGCATGGTAATGTAAAAACTATCAGGGTACTTAGCTGTTGGTGAAGGATCAGCATAACTCGACACATGCTATATGGTGGATGAAATAAATCTCCTTGGAGAGCAATAGAAATAATTCTTAAACTGAAGACTACCCTTTCTGTTTTATAATCCCTCTTTTCAGCTTTGCAGTTCTTTGCATCACTGTAAAATACAGTTTTAATCTAGAAAGTAACTTTGTAAAATGGTACCTATTAATGCAACAAATATGCTTTCTGTGCTTTGCTGTCAATATGTCTCTAAAATTAGATCTAAGATTCTTCTTCAGAACAATAGCTAGAGGATAAGGAAGGTATACAATTTTTCTCTATTTGTATCTCATTCCTTTTGAGAGACTGTCCTTTCATATTTATCCTTTTAATTTAAAAATTTCGTTTTGAGTACTTGGCATCCTTTTGCAGCATTTTAAACAGGTGTCTCCTACTTTGTGTAGGTGTTCACAAGAGCAGTGTGTCTGTGTTATATTTGAGGATGGTCGCGGCGGGCTATGATGGTTAGTGCTGCGACCTTCCCCAGAGCAAGCGTCCTTAGAAGGACACATGCTCTTGGGCACACAGGCACTGCGGCCTCACCGGTGTGGTTTCAGCTCTTTGAGTTCTTCTGAGCCCTTGGGCCAACACAGCAGAGAGGGATGGAGTCTATCTGTGAGGTTCTACGGAGGTCCTTTATCAAGTCCTGACCATAAAGGGTCTCAGGGAGCTGACTCAGGGCAGTCAGAGGATATGTGGTTTTATATAGGAGAAGTTGGGGGCAGAGAGAAGGCAGAGAAAAAGTGAAAGACCAATAGGGTATGAAAAATTTACATTGTTGCGAGGCATGTTGGGAAGGTGTTCATTTTGCTTGCCGTGAGCTAAAGTATCTGCCCACTGAAGGGGGCACAGTTCACACCCTGCTTTCCTGGGTCTCGTTCCTCCACAGAGATTCAGATGTCTCCTGCATTGTGGGGCTACCACCCTCCTCCTCAGATAATAAAAAGATCAACATTAAAGTCTAAACTTGTCTGTAAACTTCAGTTTAGTGTTACATGTAATTAAGAAGGAAGGTATACTCTTTTATAAACCTCCCAACAATGAAATATAGAGAAAGAATTGAATGGGGAAAAATGGGGCCACAGTGATCAAACCACATCTACCTCTTATCTTTTTGATTATCCAGATAAGGATACATGATAAATACAAAGATTGCTTTTAAATATGGTTTTCTTATTTCAATTGGCTTACTGTTAAAGATATTTTTCTTAAATGACTTTGTATTTGGTTAGGCAATTAAATAGATTATTTTTTTACCTCATTATGTGTCATCAGTGGGATCTTGGTATCTCACATTTATTCAACAAGATTTTCTGTGGAAGGACAAATTCAGTATATGTTTTATCCAACAATAGGAGTATTTATTGGCTTGGGGCAATAAATGAAGATATTTCCTGTAAAGCACTAAAGAGATCTTTAAACAATATTTGCGCCATTACTGGTGGTGCCATTTCAACTCTTTGTCAGTTTTAGTTGTAATGCCAGTACTTCTCTAGCAGTGACTTACGATTTGAAGGAAGGTATAAAAGTAATTTGAGAAATAATATTATCCAGTTAGAAAATGATCCCTCAGAAAAATTGTAGTTTTATCAATATAGGCTGCTAAGTTTTAAAGTGAGGCCAACAAAAAAAAATCCATGATGTGGAATTATATTGATCTTCACATAGCTCGTTGTGATAATACAAACATCTGGTACTCAATTTGAGAGAGCACTAATCATAATCATCTATACAGGGGCCAATTTCTAGAGCTTGTTAGGGCACATGTTTTGCTGACCACTGGAGATGGTTGAGTTTGCAAAGTTAGACTGAGTTCCAGCTTCTGAGCAGGATGTTATATTGGAACAGAATTGTCCTCTACCTTGTCTCAGCTGGCAACATCTGTTTAACACAGCTTTTATCCCTGACATCATACCCACCTTACTTTGTGTCCTGATTTTGCTCACTGTCCTTCATGAGCAAATACAGGTCTAAAACTGTCTCATCTTAGTTTCTTCTCCTTCTGATTTTTTTTCTCCTCTGACCTTTTGTATCATTGTTCCAATAGCAGTTGTCTGTCTAATCTACCTAATTGTCTTTGGTCTTTCTTGCCTCTTTTATGCTTCCCTCATCTGTGAGCTCTCAGTGCTCAATTAGTGAATGAACAAAAGGCACAGAAGGAAATGTTCCCTTGCTGTCTCTTCTTGTCTTTGGCATTGTAACAGCCTGGAACAGAGGCAACTACAAAGGGCTAGATTAGCTCCTTCAACTCCAGCTTGGAGAATACTCAGTAGGGATTTATTTTCTTTTTTTTTTTTTTTTTTAGGGGTTTTCCCTTTTGGAAGCAACTTTCTGCTGAACATATGCAAAACGTAATTTATAAAGATTCGCAACTTGTCCAAAGGTGGGAGAATTTCTGCAGGGTTCATGAAAGCACAGTATTGAGATAGGGCATTATGGGATTTTAACTATTTTAAACTTTGGTGTTAAATTGTGATGAGGTTTACTCTTTTAAGCAAAACGCTTCAATAAGGGCGAAACATTTTCTTTCTGCTTCATTTTTAAGAGAATGAAACATTTTTCTTGCTGTTCATATGTGTAATTCTTTCCCTTCTTTAACAAAAAAGAGAAGTATAATCTCAGATGAGTGTAGAAACATTCCCAAAAGCAAGGATTTGTTATGTGGGCAGCTGAAGTATTACGTTTTGGAATAGGTTAAAGTCTGATGTCTTTAAGCATTTACTGTGCAATGAACACCACTTACAAATATGTGTGAGGGAAACATACACCTTCGTCATGTTACCTTATTTTTCTAATTCAAAGGAAAAAAAATTAATCTCCTTAGCAGAGACATTTCCTCTCAGAATAAAGACCTGATTCTGGAGTCTCATAGACATTTAATTTGCAAGATAGCATAATGAAAATATGTTAATAGCTTCTTCAACAAGTTAATAGCTTTCAAGTTCATACTAATTAGTTTGTTAAAATATTCTATTGGTAAAATACTTTCTTTTTCCCCCCAGTAAAAGGTAAGAATGTAACACAATTTTACAAGGAGTGTCTTGCCAATAATAAGGGTAGAAGCAGTAGTACCAAAGTTATTAGAAAAAATAATTAGCAGATGGGTCTTGAAAGAAGCTGCCATAATTGTAATCAAAGATAACTTTCTGTCATTTTTACAGTGAAATCTGAGAGAGTGTAGGAATGGATCTTGCAGAGTTAAGTTAGCATTCTTAGGAACAAGGATGTGAGAGCAGACTTCTCATGGTGTCATTCTTGGTCCCAGGAGTCATGCATTCCTGACTACCTGCAGTGGCAGCTGTGGGAAGGGTGAGTGGTACCCCATTGTCTGCCCGTCCCTGGTGGCCAGAGCACCATCAAATTAAAGCATACATCTTCACGTTGAGAAGTTAACCCATACCTCTCATTTTCTGTATTATTTCTCTATTGTTAGAGTAGTGTAATTCTTTGTTCAATCAAAAGTAATGAATGAACTTTCTTATACCTTTTTTTTTTTTTCTTTAGGGGGTGGGGGCAGGGAGTGAGTATTGTATATCTCCTACATTCTGACACTGTAAAATCCAGCTTTTTGCTACCTCCCTTTTCCTTTGGTATCTTTTGATAGTATGCTCAGATCTCGTTAGGGTTTTCTGAACAAGTACCTCTTATATCCTTATATATTCACTCTGAAATACTTGGAATCCTATTCCATTTATTTATATCTTTCTCATGGTTTTTTGAAAACTTCTACTTGTACTACCCTCAGCTTCCTTTTGCTTCTGTTGGCTGGGCAAAAGGCATCATGTGCTCTTACTTATTCCAATGAATGCATGTGCTGAATGACCTGCTGGTTGTTGTCAAAGTGAATAACATCTAAAGTCTCCCTGTTCTACCCTCGGTCAGAGAATTAATAGAGATTAATATCACTTTTTCCCTGGACCTTCCCATTTACTGATTACCACAACAGCTGTGGTATCTTTGGGAACTTGCATTCTGAAATATAGTAGAACTAAGTCACTGTATTAAAATTTAAGGTAATACTGTCATAAGACAATCTGGAGTTGGAGGATTTTACCTGAGGTAGTTTATTGTGAACAAACAAATTTCTGATAGCTCTTTTGAGTGTTGGTAAGAAGAAAATGACAAGCAGTTAGACATACACTTATATGAACAACTGATCCTCCCTCTGGCCTGGTCCAGTGTGGTCCAGAAGATTCCTAAAACACCTGGATGACAACTTCATGGTGCAGGTACTAAGAGCCATCTAGGAGAGACGCCCTCCTTGATTTGTTACTTCTTAACAAAGAGGATCTTTTGAGTGAAGTAGAGATGGGTGGTCATCTTGGTCAGTGACCATGCAGTCAAGTTTAAAATCTCTGTTGAGAGCAGATAAAGTGCCAACAAAATTTTAGCCTTGGACATGAGGAGAGCAGAGTTCAGGCTGCTCAGGGAACTAGTTAGTAAGGTCCTATTGGAAAATGCTTTTGCAGGTCCTGAAGTCCATCCTAAGAGCCAGGAATAGGCAATTCCAAAATGTCAGATGTCGAGCAGACAAAGCAGAAGGCCAGCTTGGCTAAGCAGGGATCTTCTTTTGGAGATAAGGTAGACAAGGAAGGCCTATAACTAGTGGAAGCAAGGTCAGGTACATGGGAAGAATCCAGAGACGTTGATTGCCACTGTAGGGAGAAAACAGTCAAAACAGTTTTTAAAAATACATTAATGGCAAAAATCAGTGCAGAAATTACATGGGTCCATTAGAGGATGAAGATGGTCACCCCACAAACAGGGTTATAGACAAGGTGGAGATGTTTATTGCTTTCATTTCCTCTGTCTTCAACACCAGTGATGGACTAAAAGGGTCCCAGTAACCTGAGCTGGAGGACCATGACTGTGGGATGATAAACTCCCAGTTGACCCTGAAATTGTGAGAGATCTGCTGTTCTAGCTGGATCCCTATAAATCTATAGGGCCTGATGGGATTTGTCTGAGGATAGTTAAAGAGCTGGATGATGTCATTATGAGGCCTCTCTTGATGTTTTTTGAATGATCTTAGGAATCTGGAGAGGTCCCAGTTGACTGGAAGGTGGTCAACATTGTCCCAGTTTTTGAAAAGGGCAAGAGGAGTGACCCTGGCAACTACAGGGCTCCAGAGCTCTTAGCCTGAAGATTCACTTCAGTGCCTGGTAAGGTTATGCACATTTTTCTGGCAGGTATTGCACAACACCTGAAAGACAACGCAGTCATTGCTCATGGCCAGCACGGCTTGATGAGGGGAAGGTCCTGCTTTTCAAACGACAAGGTAACCCACCTAGCTGATCAAGGGAAGCCAATTGATGTAATATTTTTGGATTTCTGTAAAGTTTTTAATACCATCTGTCACAGGATCCTTCTGGACAAATGTCCAGCCCACAGCTGGATAAACACCTTGTGGGATGGGTGAGCAGCTCTCTCATGGGTCAGGCACAAAGGGTTATAGTAAACGGGGTGACATCAGAATGGTGACCTGTTACTAGTGGGATTCCACAGGGCTCCATCCTCAGCCCTGTGCTCTTCAACATCTTTATAAATCATTCGGACACGGGACTGGAAGGGATGCTGAGCAACTTCACAGATGATACACAACTAGGAGGAGCTGATGACTCGTTGAAGCCAGGGAGGCCCTGCAGAGAGAACTGGACAAATCAGAGGGCTGGGCAGTCATCAACCATATGAAGTTCCCTTAGGGAAAGTGCTGGATTCTGCACCTGGGATGGGACAACCCTGGATGGACGTGCAGACTGGGGAATGAGATGCTGGAGAGCAGCACTGTGGAAAGAGAATCTGGTGGTCCTGGTCGATGGCAATTTGAATGTGAGTGAGCAGTGCCCTGGCAGCCAGGGGGGCCAAGCATGTCCTGGGGGGCATCAGGCACAGCATTGCCAGCCAGGCAAGGGAGGGGATTGTCCTGCTCTGCTCTGCACTGGGGCAGCCTCACGTCAAGTGCTGGAGCACTTTTGGGCACCGCAATATAAAAAATACATTAAGCAATTAGAGAGTGTCCAAAGGAGGTTAATGAAGATGGTGAAGTGCCTTGAGGGGAAGCCATATGAGAAGCAGCATTTGAAGTCCGGTCGTTCTTATATTTTTACTTGGTGATTCCTCTTTCTTACAGGACGGCTGTTATGATTCCTAATTATGCAATTAACTGTCCTTATTTGGAAAACAAAAATAAGACTTACAGAGTCTCTAGGAATATGAAGTTCTGGTCAACATGGGAATTTACTTGCAGAATTCCAGCTTTTTGTTCATTCAGACTTCTCTCAAATTGCCTCCTTTATTGTGACTAATGTAACCCTTCAGAAAAAAGTCCTCTGTCTAAACAGTGTCAAATTTTTACTTTGTTTACAATTGGCTAGGTCACTTTGCTTTTGTATTTTTATCCTGATAATATTTTTATTTTGTTTCAGAAAATAATTTTCTGGTTCCATACCTTTTGGAGTGTATTTCTTTCTGTTGATCATTATAAGGTTTCACTATTTTTTCAGTCATTTAATTTTCAAGCCTAACTCTGTATATAGTTATTAGTTTCATGTGAAATCTGGTTTGGTCAAACATGATACTGTTTTAGCTCACTTGTAGGAAATTTATAAAATCCAATGTGGTATAGGACCTTGAGTTTTAAAATATTGGTATAATAATTATTCATTTTATACTTGAATCTATGTTGGTGTTTTGCAAAGGAGACGAAATCCTGTTCACGTGGGGAAAAGGATGGAGCTGTAGAAAATGGTAAATATTGTATTTTCACTGTGAGTTAGAAAAATGATTTGACTTCTTCAAGTCTTGGTGGCAGTCATGAGTTTATGGAAGGAGTTGAATGAGGCAAAGAAGTTTTTATAGCAAGCAGGGTTAGAATTGTACAAGGAGCTAAAATTTGTCTTGGTAACCATCCAAAAGCTATACCCTAAAGGAAACCACGTTGTTAGTGTGTTACAGAACCTTTAACCTGTAGTTCAGTCTAAACTTTTATTAGAAGTAAGAAACCTTGCCCTTTTCCTCAGCTGTTCCTTGGGGCTACATTTTATATATTTTCATTCTGTTTAGTTGTGTTTTTTTCGGTACATATTAACTTACATAGGCATGCTTATTATGACAATTAGGAAGAAAGGGGTGATGAAATAATGTTGAAAGATAGGAACGAATGAGTATATTAAATCATAGTAAATATCAGAATTTTGAATGACTTTTAAAATTATTCTTTTGGTTTGTTTTCAATTTATTTGTGAGTAAGAATATTTCAGGTCTGTATAAATGATCTAAATGATCAAAATACAATTTTGCTTCAAACAGCTGAATACTTTGAAAGAATAGTATGATGAAGTTGCTCAGTGCAATGATATTTTTTGAAACTAGACTAGATAACTAATGTAAGATCATTTTTCCAACTTTATATTTGTTTGTTATTCTGCCTTTTCTGCTTCTGTGTTCAATATATATGTTTTGCCCATAAGTTTCTCCATAAGCTTGGGTTTACTGATTGTCCAAAATATTTGCTAAATTGAATTAATATTATCACCACAACTGAGATAAACTAGAATCCTAATTTAACTGAAGTTTATGAAGAGAGTTAATTAAAACTTACAGCAGCCTAGAGGAGGTTTCTGGGATAGGGTCTTGAATCTGGTAGAAGGCTGAGCAGTTTGATGTATGTTAGGTGAAGTTAGGCAGATTTAGATAAGAATTTTATACTCAGGATATTTAACCAGGGGAACGAATGGTTTAGGAATATCATGGGCTCTTTAGAGTCTGAAGTCCTTTAAATTGGAATTGGAAGTCATTTAGTTCAATAAACTGTTCCTTTAGCAGGATTTTATAGATTTAATTTGGAGTCATATCATTATGTTGTCTGCATTATTCAGGAGGTCAGCATAGATGGTCATGATGTTTTTCATAGCCTTAGGTTCCCTAAATCTACAATTTGACCTTTTACCTATGTGATAAAGAGCAAAATAATTAGCAAGGAAGGTAAAGGAAGAGCACAGTAGACCTGAACATGAATGATACTGTGACAGAAGACCCTGTCATTCATTAGATAGCTGCTCAGAATGATGTTCCATAGGTATGGCACTCAGCTAATGGGAGGTGCTGCGAGGGGATTTTAAAAGCATATCTGCACCCTGCAGTACAAGCCTAATCACAGTGTGCTACTAATGAAGTTATTAGGAGTGAAACCGCTTCTGTATATTATTTTAATATGACATGTAAATATATTAGCTGATGATGTAGTGTTATTTGGTTGTCTCTAATGTGAACGTTGTGTTGCATGGCCTCACTGTGCCCTTGGAGCTGAAGTTCACTTTCTTGGAAGGACTTTATTTTTTAGGAATTTCTCATTTTCATGCAAGGAAGAAACATCAATTAAGTGCATAATGCATTTTGATTTATTTTGGAGCAACTATAATACTTTTCTAGGGAATTCTTGCTTTTAACTAGAATTTGCTGGTTTAGTTGTATAGTGGATTTTGTTCATCTGTGTTGTCTCTGACAGATTTACTGCTGCTCAATCAATAAAAAAGAGTAAACAGCTAAAAATGATGATAATATGACTCAGCCTCTCATATTTTGACTTGTTTACAGTTGATAGATATATAGACTACCAATATAGTTAATCATATCTGGTTTATCTTTTTAGAGGTAAAAGGTTTGGTTGAGAATATAAGGTGACCACTCCAGCAGCCCTTGAGCTCCTTTAGTATGTCCTTTTTCAATAAGAAAGCAAAGTACCTGAGCTGCAGGTGGAAAGGAAGACACTTGCTTCATCCATCACTTACAGTCTGAGCATGTCTGGTTTTAGCAGGGAATTCACATGGTGTAGTGAGCCCTTTTCCTTGTTTCCTGTGGATAAGTATACAAAAATGACCACCTTACTGAAAGATGGGGAACCTGGTTTGTAAGTTCACAGTGCATCAGCAAGAATGTAGGGTGGGAGTGTGGAGTAAGGGAAAAGAAGTTGGTGCTAAGTTCTGGTGTCATTGAAAAGTGCTTCATCATCATCCTCCCTCATTCTTCTATGCTGGGAAAGAGAGAAATGCTACTGTCCTCCTTGGGAGGTTCTTCATTCTACTGAAATGGAAGTCAGTCTCACTAAAAATGAGAGGCAGCCTTCGGAAACCTGGAAGAAGAAGCAGCTGTCAGCTTCAAGAAGCAACATCTTTTCAAACCACTTCCTCCTTATGGAGGCAGCAAGAGTTGATTGTCAGCCAGGTCTTGCAGCCTCTCAACGATGTTTGCACATGCATAAAGCAAAATGTGAATATGGGATAACAGGTGTTTTTAGAAAAGTCTTTAAAAAAAAGGAAAAAAGTCTTGACTTGCATTTGCATAAAGGTACCAATTCTTGCTCCTACCTCATTTAATTGTAATTCATTTAATTGGGGTTTCCTCAAATGAAATATTGAAAATGAAGAGCTGAAAACACGTGACTCTATAAAAAAAGCTGAAATACTATAAACAAACAAATTGTTCTCTGTCTGAAGCAATTTTTATTGTGGTTATAAATTACTAGATAGAGTATGCTATCTGAATGCCATGTAATTTGTTAGAGTTTTATTTAGCTCTAGCTGTGTTTTGTGTAAATTGTAGCTGAACTGACAAGGAGTGTATCACTCTTGGCCATGTCTGATGTTTCTACCCCAAGATCATTTTCTAGAATTATAGGAGGTAGCTTTGCCAGCTAAGCTGGTGGAGTGGTGAATTTACAAAGGGAATACCCTGCATAAGCAAACTGTTTGTCCATTTCAACCCTGAAGTCTAGAAAAACTTAAAATAAAAAATGTTGAAAAATATTAAAAAATGAAACATTCTTTTAGGTCTCTTCATTTCAAGGACAAGTAGCTTGAAAACTAATATCTAAAAATTTAATTTAAACATTAAATAAATGTTAAATTTTCCCCTTAAGTTATATAAATAACTTATGTATATTCTTCATCTTCTATGTATATATTATTTCTGTGATTTATACTTGGAATTCAGGATATATCAATGAGACACCATCTGAGAGTGTGTTCCTTTCTATGAAGCAAAATCAATAATGGAAAATAAGGTACTATACAACATATTTTTATTCTTTAGTGTCAAAACAAGATATCACTACTTTATTTATTTTAATGTTTGGTTTTGACATGGCAACATTTGGGTTTTTTTCCTAATATGTTAAAAATAAGATAATTTTCAAAGAGTACTTCATCCTATGCCTGCAAAGCTGCAGACTTTCTCTTACACGTTGTTGTATGTTGTGAGTAGTAATTTTTTTTGTTTGTTTTCTGCATCTTTTGTAAGCCATGATTGCCATATTGCACGGTGCTTCTTGCAAAATGTTTCCTGGAGCACATGATTAATATCATGCAGTAATTGGGAATAAGTGCTGTTAAAAAACCAGGATAATATCTCAGTTATTTTGCTTTCTTTTACCATTCACAGGTGGTAAATATAAAAGGTAAATTAAAGAGTTAATTTGGGGTTTTCATTTTTATTCAGTTTTAGTCTATTTAGTATTTTTATATCATTTTGGTTTAGTAAGCTTCTTTTGGTGCAGATTACAGTAGCTCTTCTTCCTGTATTGCTCTTCTTTTAAGACAATCACAAGATTTATTTTAGGCATTCTAGTGTGTTCCTATTTCTGACATGGTGCTAGATGTAACTTCATTGTGTACCTCTTCTGTGAAATTTTTAATATGAACTTGAGATTTTGTTCAGCATTTTTCACTTACCACACATCTTATATTTTTTGAATAAATTTTTAAAAATGGGGTTTTTCAAGCTTCCAAAGGGAAGTAGAAAATATTTTTTATCCATTTTTCTTAGATATAAATAATATATGTATAATTAAATTTAATATTTTAGCTTTGTAGTTAAATGTGCAACAGTGTTTAGAAAATAGAGGTTTTTGGTTTTGCTTTGCAATGTATGAAAAGAGTATGTAACATAAATTTACAATAGCAATGAAAAAAAAGTGTCTTGAGATGAGAGAGTTTAAATTAGATATTAGGAAGACACTCCTGGCTGTGTGGCTGGTGAGGCACTGGAACAGCTTGCCCAGAGAAGATGTGGATGCCAATGCCTGGCAGTGTCAAGGCCAGGATGGATGGGCCTTGGAGAAATCTGGTCTAGTGGAAGGTGTGATTGCTCATGGCAGGGGATTTGGAGCTACATGAGCTTGAAGGTCCCTTCCAACAGTCAGAGAGTGAAATGTTGATTTGTGGCTTACACATTTTTATGGAAGTCTTTTGCTTATTATTGCAAAACTGTATAATGAAGCTGCACCATGGAAGTCCACCCTGAATGGGCCTCCTGACTGAAACCCTGAACTGGGAGTTAAGGGTTTTGGGTTAAGGGTATTGCCTTAAGGGTATTGCCTTAAGGGTATTCGAGATAAGAAAAAGTGACACTTTTGTTCAGAGCACCTCAGATCTGGAAAATCATGGATAAGGCTGGGAGAGCATTGGAAGAGCCAAGTCCAGCAGGTTCAGTGGGCAGCCCATAGCCCCAGGCTTATCCGTGTCCAGGTTTGCACAGTCTACCCCCAGCCCAGGGGGAGGAGGAGAGGTTTTGGGCACGTGAAGTAGCCTCTGGTCAGAGGCAATGAATGCACATCCTCCCTCACACAAACTGGCTCAGCTGCAGGGCCCCCTACCCTGGGAAAGCCACATCTATGGGACATTCATGTGAGTGGCAGCTGAGGGGGTGTCATTGTCCGTCCAAGCCCCCCCAAAGGGTACCTCGGACTGCACCAGAACACTGCATGCACCAGTGATGCAACATGATGCAACTAATCCAAAGTCTTGCAAGAGACAGTGTCAGATTTACACCCCCCTAAGGGGGGTACCTGGGCATTCCCACCTGGTCCAGACAGATATTAATACATTGGATTCTGTGCTTGTTGGTGAAGGACCATCACCACCAAGAAGACCAGATGGAGGGGAGCAACAAGATGTTGTTGGGACCCAGGGAGTGATGATATGATTCTATTTAGTCATTCCTCCTGCCCCGACTCTCCCCCTACCCCACTTTTTCTATTTCTTTATTTCTCTTTCTTTCTCATTTTACTGTTAAATAAAACATATCAATTTTTTGTTACCAACATTTAACCTTGTTTGGTTTTAGTCTTGTTTCAGGGAATATTTGCACTTCGGGATTCTATCCATAATCCTCAGAGAGCTCACTTTGCTCCTCTGTGATTAGAGGACCGTAACACCAATCCAAACTATTCTGGGATTCTTTGATCCGATGGAAATATCCCTGTTTTAAAAATGTGCAATTTAGACCAGGTACAATACAGACTGTGGATATACAGGAAAATATTATATCCTAAATGTATAGCTATTACATATCTTTATGGGTCTATGTATGGATATTTTCATTCTGGAATAAATATGGCCATGGATAAACTTCTAGTGATATAAATATCACCATATCTAGTGATATAAATCCATGATTACATTATGTAAACAAGTTGAAGTACCTGTGCCTGTTCCATACACTGTGCCAGGTGAGAATTCAAGTTGGCTACGGTAATGGATTAATTCCCCCTATGTGAATATATAAGGAAGCAACATGGAACACAATGGGAAAAGCATGTTAACATTGCTATAAAAAGTAAAAAACATCAAAAATTTTTTTTAATTTTATGCACTTTACAAAGAAAACGTTATTACTTAATTGCATATTTTGAAAACTTTTCAAAGTAACGTGTTCATATTTAGGAAATTGAAACCAGTCAAATCTATATATTTGACCTGTTATTAAATAAAATATAGTTCAAAACAGGTAAAATTCTTGTTTTGGATGTTCTTCATATGGCATGTTCCTTATGATGAACAACAAAACAGAGCTATCATGGGACTAACAGGGCCCTTAAACACATTTAAAGTACCGCTCCTGGTAAAAAACATGGCATGGCTGCTGGTTATCTCACTGCTGTAAAGCTTCCTCTCTGTGTGGAGGGATAGAAATGTGTGAGTCTTTATCACACTTTGCTAAATCATGCTCAGGAACACATTTATTTGTAAATGTGAAACCTAATGTATTTCTCCATTATGAAAACAGAATACCCATCCCTGATCAAAGAATGCTTTTTATGATTTTTCCCAATTTAAGTTTAATTTTTGCCTACAGATTACGGAGCTATAGGAAAGAACTTCAGGGAAAAGTCTGTAATAATGAATATACTCCCTCTTCCTGCAGCTGCTTATGGTATGTAAATAAGACTTGTAAACAGCCTGGAATCAGATTGAGTGATGAGAATAAGACAGAGGTAGATACTGCTTAGATTATTATTGTAGCTGAAAGAAGCTGTCATCAATGTAGAGCTTGAGACAAGGGGGTTGAGATTTGACAGAGCTATTTTTCATCAGTTTCTGAGATGCACAGTAGTTTGCAACAGGATTTAACAAAGCTGATTTCACAAATCCAAGACATACTAATAAAGCAGAACATTGAGGCAAGCTGCATGCCATTTTCAAGCTGTTTGTATTTCCCTAATGGTACCCTTTTACGTCGGACGCACAAACACAACTTGAGAAGTGTTGGTGTGAGAGAAATTACATGGTTGGGCCTCAAAATTGTATTTTATTCCTCACTGTTGATCTTGCTATGGACATTTTCATTCCTAAGTAGCATCTGCTCTGCTAGTCTTAAATGATGAGCAAAGAAAGAGTGGGAGCTTTGGAACCAAACCATTTGGCACTGTACCTATGTGGGGATTGCATAATGTGTGGATTGAGGACATGAGACAATTGCAGAGTAATAGACATTACAGATGGAAAAAGACCTGTTAGGTCATCCAGTCTGTCTCCTTACAAATTCAGGACTATTCCCTACAGAACATTTTCCAGCATTTTGTCCAGTTTGGTTTTAAATATCCTAAATGATGGAGATTCCACTACTTCCCCTGAGATGCTTTTGTGCTGCTTTGCTGGTCTCATTGCCAAGTAGTGTTTCATGATACTCAGCCACAGTCTTGTCTTTACTTTTTAAAAATTACAATTATTATTGTTACTCCTTGTAAAATTAATATCAAATTTTTTAAAAATTACAAAAAACAGTCATATAAATATTACGTGTAATTGTTACTATCCCAGTGTCTGTCTGCGATGTTACTTAATGCTCTGTATTTTTAATTTTCAAATCTTTTTCTTTACACATCAGTGTTGCTGACTCTCTAATCACTTCCACTGGCCTTCTCAGTACACTTAGTTATTTACACTAACTTTCCAGAGTGTGTGAACACACCTTCATAGCGAACTATTATGTAAGTTCACTTTTAGTGAACTTTCTTTTCCTGGTGGTCAAATGAGTCATTTGGGTGCACTGGTATGGACCTAAGATTAGGGTTTCTCTGTTATTTCAAGGATTTGCAGTGACAGTGGAACAGAGGGAAGAAAGAGTAGGTCAAGTGTGTACTTTATTGGTATTCCTCTGTAACAGCAATGTAGAAGTAACTCCTAAATGCAGAAATGACTTGTTGCTGAACAGCTTTATCTATATAGTTTTAGCTATATATATAGCTTTACAGTTATAACATCAGATGTAGGTCGCCACTGTTACAGACACTTACACACTGATACTGTGGAATTTATTTGGGAGTCAGATATTTTCTGATAATTAGCTCTTCCTACTTTTTTTTTTTTTGGTAGTGCTATTGTCCAGCATGCTAACTTTTGAGAGAGAGTAGCTGTGTTTTGTCTTCAAACTTTGTACAGACATTAATTCCCACATGTGTTTGTTATTTGGGGAGGTGATTAATTCATTAGACTGCATTAAAAATTTGATCAGTTCCTATATGGCCTTTTAGATACTGTTGACTGTTCTCTGACATTAAGAACTGTAAGATGTTTTGGTGTGAGGCATCATTGGGGAGTGGTGATCAGGCCAAACTGAGATTTACCAAGCCATTTTGTAGAAGTCACAACAAAGAATGTATTTTTTTTCATTGCCAATCTGTTAATGTGTTAAAACTAGAAAATCCTGGTATTTAAATTCTAAAAATAAAAAAGACTTCAGGAATGAAGAATCCATCTACTTCATCAGGTTTTAGACTTTGTTCTTGCAAAACTGTTTTCCAGAGTCTGATCTGAAAGGAGGGTGCCCCCATGTAAACCACTTTTTTATTGATACAGTTTGGCATAAGTTTCTCATGTTTCTTTCTATTTCCAAGTATGTTTGCATTTGGCCGTAGTCAAGTTTGAGTTTCATATGATGAATTCATGTTTGAATGCACTACAGTTGCTCCAGTGATGCTTTCTTATCTACTTTGTCTTCCAAAAATCATCATCCTGATTTTTTTGTTGATCACATATATTCAGTTACTCCTAAATATATAAAGTTCTGGACCAAGCCTTCATGTTGTCCCTTTAGATTTCTGTCGTGGTCAAGAGTGGCTTGATTTTGAGCTGTCTGATCTCAAACCAACTCAAAACCTTCAAGTTATAATGTGTTATTTGAAGCAGACCCACTTTCTGGTGTATCATATGTGCCAGAAATACACAACAAAATATGTAGAAAGAAATGAAAAGTCCAGGTCATGTGACTATTGTTTGAAAGATAATAAAAACCAAAACAAACCCAGGAAACCTCACCAAAAAACCCCCAAAGAACAAACAAACAAACAAACAAAAACCCCAAAAAATAAACCCCAAACCAATCCAAAAAACCAACCAAACAAAATACCACCACCACCAAAAAAACAGCCACGCTTAAAATTCTGAAGTAAAAATTACAGAGGTGTGAATTGACTTGTCACCAACAGTTTTTGTGAGCAACAGAGACATGAGTACAAGGGCCAGAGGGACACATTTTGGGAGAGCTTCCCTCAAATAAATGTCCTAAGTTGGGACGTTTTCAAAAAAATGAGAAAACGGATCTTTTCCCTCTTGTGGGCAGTGGCAGAACTCAAGGAAACAGCATGAAGTTGAGTGAGGGGTGGCTTAGGTTAGGTATTAGGAAGAGGTTTTTCATCCAGAGGGTGATTAAACACTGGAAGAGGGTCCCCAGAGAAGTGGTCACAGCATCAAGCCGGACACCATTCAAGAAGTGTTTGGACAATGTTCTCAGGCACAGGGTGTGACTCTTGGGATGTCCTGTGTCAGGTGAGGAGATGAACTCCATGCGGATCCCTTCCAACTTCACATATTCTGTGATTCTAAGTATGATGCATTATTTATACTACAAGCTTTAAAAAGTCGTTCAAGGTGCAACAGTCATGGCTGTCAACCCTGCTTTGAACTATGGTTGCAGTTTTTCTTTGCAATTCTGGGGGTCCTAGAGGGATTACTATGCTTGGTTAAAACAAATAATCCTTTTCTGTGAAAATCAGTCTCCATTCTTGATATCTGGCACCTAAAATCTGTAGGCAGCAGACCTACTCATTGTTATACATGCCAGAATGTTGCCCCACATACTTGTGCTGTTCCTCCCCACCTTTGGCTAATAGGTCCAGCACCACCCTTGGGATATTGTCTTTTTACTTTTTCTGAATTAAGGGCCAGCTAGAGAAAAAAGCCCTTAAG
>VZTN01031859.1:2899-18181 GCA_013400515.1 Erpornis zantholeuca | reverse complement strand
TGGTCGCTCATGCCGGGTGCGTGCCGGATGTGGCTGGGGTCACCCCTGTCACGCCGCGGGCCCGGGCCGACACCACGGCCCACGCCGCCTGAAGCACAGCAGCGGGCGCAGGGGCAGGCGCAGCTGCTCCGCTGTGCGGAGCGAGGCCGTGTCTGGTCTGGGCCACCTCGCTGGACAAGACGGGAGGCAGAGAAATGGCAAGACAATGGCCCGTTCGCCCCTTTGCGATCCCGGGCAGCCCCGCAGCAGCTGCTCGGGGCAGCCTTTCAGCTGCAGGGGGTACTCAGAAACACCAGGGAGAGGGGACAGGACAGGAGCGGAGCCCCAAGGTGAGGGACGGGGAGCGCAAATACCTTCCCCGATTCCCATCAAAGGCATCTGTTTGCAGCCTCTGGCTTCCACCTCCTCTGGGCCAACAGCTTCTCCAGGCTTTCCATCGCGCCAGGCAGCAGCTGCTCCAGCCGGACAATCCAGGCTGGGAGAATGTCCACAACAGCTTCATCAGGCTACTCAAGATCCCAAGAGATGGTCACTGTCATCATGTCCCAGAAATGCTGGTCAAAGGCATCTCGGGGGTCCTGCTCAGGTTCAATTCCACGGCTCTGAAGCCACCGAAGGAACTTCAAGAGCAGTTCCTCTGAGACCGTGCGTTCATCATATTTTATCAGGGTGTGCCATGCTAGAATCACGGTCTGTTCGGCAGCAGAGAGCTGATGCTCCATCTCTGAAAATCTTCCAGCAGAGCTCGGACTGTCCATTGTCAGATCACCTGTCACAGGTCCCACGGAGCTCGATGCAGTTCAACAGGACACATCTGAGGGTCACCATTTGTAGAATGGAGCCTGCCCTGGTTTCCCAGGGCTTTTCCACAAACCACTCATGTCCATAATTTTCTCAGAAGGCTCATTTATTAATATCAAGAAAACAGAACAAGTCTTTCTCCCTCCAGCAGGTTCAGCTGCAGGAAACGTCTCTGTGTGTGTCTGTCTGTGTGTCTCTGTCAGGAATTCACAACAAGACAGAGGAAGACATTTCATTGGTCAAGGCAACCACCTTACCATCAACATTTCTCTTACTTACATTCTTCATCAAAGCTTTCTCCTGGGAAACTACAAAAAGAAAAAAAGTTCCCTTGGAAAATGGATTTCAGGACAGGTTAACAAAAGCTTGCATTTCTCCAGCCTTTCTCTGAGATTTCTCAAAAACCCACTACCAAGTCACCACCACAAAACCCATGTGCCAGCCAAGTGGTAAAAAAAAGAATACATTTCTTAAGTCAGGATTCTCGTCCCCCGTAGAACAGTCCAGTCAATAATAAAAGAGCGACAGGTAAGGCTTAGTGAGATATCTCCTTTCCAGTCTAGAATTTATCCAGCAAAAATGTCACCTTACTTACTGACCAATACTTCTCCCCAGCTGTATTCAGCATTCCAGATGCATATCAGCAATTAAGGAGTCATTGCAATGGGGTAATAGCTGGGATTTGGCTGAACTAACTCTGAGGGAAGGGGCCAGTGGGTCTGATCCCTTTTTCGGCATCAGCAAAATTATTTCTTCAAATCTCATCTCTCCTATCCATTACAAGAAGCTTTGCACTCTGCATTAGATGCCCACAGTATTCAGGAGGTTGATAGGATCAGTGGATCTGTAGGATGTAAATTGGCCATGCAAATGTTGTCTTTCCTTGTGGCAGGACTTTATTGCTGCTTTCTTTCCTGCAGACATGCCCAAAACCAACATTAACTGTCGGAGTCCAGGGAAGCCTGAGAGCTTCTCCTGCTCCTCTGGTGGTTTCTTTATATCCCCAGAGCTCCTCAAAAGTGGCTTTTGGAGAAGCTCCCTCCACTTTTGGGAGAACCTGAATGCACCAGAGAGGTGAAGAGATTTTTGTTTAGTGTACCACAGAGAGTTTAGTTGTAGTTTTAGGATCTTGCTCTATGTATTACATAGGGACAAGATGGAGATTTTTGGGTGTGGTTTTTCCTTCTTTCTTCTTCTCCTCTCTCCTCATTCTCTTCCTCTCTTCTCTGACACCAGTTCCTGTGGTGTGTTGGTTGGTGGAAAAAAGTTAGCATTGAAAAGACATATCAATAAGATGAGAGTTTACTGGTGTTGAAAAGAAAATAAGATACGTATTGTTTCTTGAATGGTTGTTAGTAAGATATAAAAGTAGCTGCTGATCTGCAGCCATTGCCTTTTCTGCCCTTTCTGCCCTGGTGTTCTCGGGGGATGCTGTCTCTCCCTCCGAGGTTTTGATAAGACAAATAAAAACAACTCTGAAATAGCAGAAGAAGATCTCTTGCTGCATTTTTTCCAACATGACTAACCAAAGGAAGAAAAGCCCCAGGGCAGAGGACAGGGGGCCGAGACCTTTGACAATTAACGTCACCTGCCACAAAACAATTCTCATCTTGGCTGTCCCTGAAAATTCGGAACTATACACAGAGCATTTCCCTGTCCCCAGGGACAGGCTCTAGGGCTGGGCTCTCACTCGTACGCAGTGAAGAAGAGCTGCGTCACTTGCCAGTGGCTCTGGGCTCTCACGATCAGCGCTCTGAATGCAGCTTTTGTACACACTCTGCCTCCCTGAGCCGAGCAGCATTCCTGGGCATGGGCACCGCCGCTGCAGGCCAACATCCTCCAGGCGCAGCTGCAGGAACGGGATTGCAACGAGTCCTGCCTGAAGGAGTCTCCAGGCTGCCGCAGCCCTTCACCTGCAGCGGAATCATCTTGCGCTGCCATGGGGGGAGCCAAGTGGGTGACAGGCTCTTTGCGGATGAGGGTCCCCTCGCTGTGCTGCTGGTCGCTGGGCCTGATACAGCTGCTGCTGCCTTCCCCTGCAGCATCAGGAGCCTGCATGGAAAAAGAACACTGCCAGCGCAAGGGACAGCCACCAATCCCTGCCATGGCCCTGCCCGCAGGGCATCCTGCCTACCAAACTCCTCGAGTCAGGTCGTGTTAGAGCAACATAAAAAAATGCTCAAACAACGCATTTTCCTCATTCTGTCAAAATCAAGGCCATAGAGCCCACACGTTGGAGGCAGACTGCTGTCGGCAGAATGGGGGAAGCGCCAGCAGCTGCTCTCCCCATGGCTGCATGGCCACCGCAGCAGAGGCAAGTCTCTGAGTGTGCCCACTGCTGTGGGACACAGAACAGTGCTTTGGAGTTGTTCCCACTGACCTCAGACTGTTGCACAAAGAGACGTGGTATAAGGAGGGCCCTGTGCAGCCTTCCTGCCCAGGTGCCCTCCCTCCCTCCCCTGCCTGCCATCAAGGATGCTGTGCAGACCCCCAGGCTGAGCAGTGCAGGTCTCCGCTCGCAGCCTGCTCAGGGGGCCTTGGCCCAGGAGCCCCGGCAGAGGCAGATGGGCGGCGCTGTGGGAGGGCAGGGAGAAGGCTGAGCATGGCTCAGGCTCCCAAAGAGGTAAGGCAGGAGCTGGGCCGTTCTCTGGCTGGTGAATGCCTCACCCATTAGATGCCTTGATTGTAAAGGTGTGAGTTCACCTCACTCGCTTCCCTTTTACCTGGTCTATAACTGTATAACAAAGCAGGCAATCTGCTTCATTGTGAAACGCTACAGAGCTACATCCCAATGTGGGTTTAAGTAGCACGGTATTGTTAAGAGCTCCTTTCCTGCATGAGAGAAAAAAAGGAGGTCCCAAATGATCTTCATGCAAGCATGCAGTAAAGAACTGATCCTGCTGTCCTAATGAAGCTAATGCCTGTAATGTAGAGCCTTCCAGGAGGCTGCTCTGCAGAGGTTCTGATGCGCCAGTGTTCCCGCATGCCAACAGCAAAGCTGTTGATTTGGGAAGTCAAATGGGGCCCAAGCAAACTCCAATAATCCCTTTGGCCCGGAATTCTAGCAAAGCTGTCATCCAGCACTTCCTCTTCAGCTCCTTCTCCGCCAAAGCAGACAAGCAGCACAGAGCCAAGGGCTCCTGGGACTTTTGGGAAATGCTGCTGCACATTCAAGCCTGTTGGGGGACTGGTGCGTAAGGACCACACCTGCACAGCTTCTGGTGGATGTCAGCTGGAGCCTTCCCCAGCCAGCAACAGCTGGCAAGGCACTCAGCGCTCTCTTGACTCAGAGAGGCAGAGACACAGTTGGGGAGAGTCCATGTCAGGGCTCAGCCTTACCTAAATGAGCCATGGATTCTTCCAGCGCTTTCACAGCTGCGGCATAAACCCCGGCGTCCTTTGAGTTGAGGTTGTTTGTTATTCCTTGAACCAAAGGGATCATCACCGGGTTTAAGCCATCTTTCAGGATGCCTATGATTTCAGCCAGCACGTCCAGCGCCTTCTGCTTCACTTTCTTGTGTGCATCACCAATTCTCGGGACAATAATAATGTTGATATGGACTCCGAAGAAGCTGTAGAAGCTGCCCAGGGCTTGTTGCACTCCGTGAAGCCTTTTCCTTTCTTTCTCTGGGTTATCGATGCAGACTCGGAAGAAGCTGTATAGAGTGCACAGAGCTTGTCGCACTCCAATACCCCCTTGCCTTCTTCCTCTGAGTCGTTGATATGGACTCAGAAATTATAGATCAGGTAAAAGGAAAGAAGTGAGTGAGGTGAACTCATACCTTCACAATCAACACATCTAATGGGTGAGGCATTCACTAGCAGAGAGCAGCAAGTCCAGGTGCCTCTGGCCAGGAGTGGCCTGCTGCCTCCCAAAATTGCAAATAGTGCAGGATTTCTCCCAGAACAAAGCTGCCAGCAGCTTGACTCTGGCTGCCCTTGGAGTGCCACCTCCAAGGTGACATCAAGAAACTGGAGGGCTGAGTTTAGCTTCCCATGGAAAAGGACCATCATTCACCTCCAGGCGCCTTTGGCTGGGAGTGGGGGGCTGCCTCCTAAATATATGAACGGTGCAAGATGTCACCCAGACCCAAGCTGCCAGCAACTAGGCCTCTGGCTGTACTTGGAGGGCCAAATGCCACCTCTGAACTGACATCAAGAAACTGAGGTGCAGGGAAAGAAAACAAAGGTATCTTGTAATTGAGAGAACAAAGAGCATTTAGTTAGAAAGAAAAGTCAGAGCAAGAGAGATGTAACAAAGTTTTTTAAAATGCAACAAGTAGCAGGCACAGACTAGTTTGTATAAAGAACTATTATGTAAGCATTTATCTATGAGAGAAAAATCTGATGTTGCCGTTTAGAGAATTGCTCGTGAGTATTTTTGGTTAGCAAGCTTATTAACAATTATATGATTGCCTATCCAGGCTCATGCTATTCTAACCTGATGGCAAAAATATTATAATAGCTATGTACACTTTTAATAAACGTCTCTGGTTATACTGCCACTGGGGACTGTGTTTCTTCCATGCACAATTTCCTAGGTGAGCCTGGACCTTCAATGTATCCCGACTGTACCAACGGTGAGCGTCAAGGATGGACAAGGATGTCCTTTTAATTGCTGGCTAAGAAACAGCAATGGGATTGGGCTATCCCCTCATAAAATGAGCAACAATATATCTAAATTAGAAGATTTTCATGAAGGTTGCTTATTACATACAGCAAAAGAGCAAAATCAAAAAAATCAGGAAAATAAACTAATATAACTCCTTATGTGGTTGAAAACTTTTTGTCCCTGGAACCTACCCTGATGGCTCGTATGATCTCAGTCACTGGAAGTGAGTGGGGGATGCTTTAAAAGCATGTCAAATGGAGGCGCCTGAGATTAACTCAGATTATTTTTTTACATGGAAAATTATATGTTCTGCCTCACAAGCTTTTCTCAATTCAGAAGACAGTACTCCCAGCTGTAAATTCTCCTGCAGTCACTTCCCCTGCACTCACAGCACCGCTTTTGCGTTCCAATTCGCTTGCTTTGCAAAAGAAAGTGAACTTGTAGAAAAAATCTGTGATTCGTATTCTAAAATAGTGCCTCAACAGCTAAAAATTGTGGCTGCACCACCATCTACTGACTCAAAGGTGCTAAAGCAGCCCTTCGTGACTGGTGGTGAATTTTCACTGCTCCTTGAGCAAAGAGACTTAGATACATGTGAAAAACAACTTTGCTTTAAGTGGATGTTGAATTGCTCCATGCTTTGTCTGTGATCTATCAAGGCAATCTGCTTCATCATGAGCAACTTTCTTATGAAATTAAAGAATTAAGAAAATCTATGAAAGAGAATGGTTTGCAATCTTTCTTGTCTCTAGTTATACTGCGACTGGGGACTGAGTTTTGTTTCCCATGGAAAAGAGCCAGCATTCGCCTCCAGGCACCTGTGGCCGGGAGTGGGCTGCCACCTCCTAAAATTGCCAACACAGCAGGATTTCTCCCAGACCAAAGCTGCCAGCAACTTGACTCTGGCTGCCCTTGGAGCCCCAGATGCCAACTCTTACCTGACCTCAAAATACTGGGGATGAGTATTGTTTTTTGTAGAAAAGGGCCTCTGTTCTTGTCCAGGCAGTTTAAATGCAGGGAAATGGACCAAACATTGCCAAATTATTTCTCATAGAAATCACATGATTTCATTTCCTTTCATGAAATGAAGAATTTCTTTCCATGAAAGGACATAAAACCTTGAAGTCAGAGGAAAAACTGTAACAAACATTCTGGAAAGGATATATGATATAATAAATTGCAATAGAAAGAAAAAAAACCCAGAAAATTTGTAAATGGAATGACTACAACCAAATGGATTGGTATGAAAGGAGGTGCGGTGAAAAGGACCAAAACTTTTCAAAATTATAATTACTGGAATTCTGAAATCAGGGAACAAAGTCAAATGAAGAGACAGGAGATGAAACTGATGAAATGAAATGCTAAAAAGAAAAAAGATAAAATTGTGAATCAAAGTGAAAACACTAAAATGGGATGTGATGACATGCAGTGCAATTTAAATGCAGGGAAATGGACCAAACCTTGCCAAATTTACTTTTATTGAAATCATAAGATTTCATTTCTTTTCATACAATAAAATCTTGAAATCAGATAAGAAATTGTAAGAAGAAGCACTCTGGAAAGGCAATATGATAAAATAAAATGCAATCAAAAGAAAAAGAAACAAATTTTGGAAACTGAATGACTTACAGCCACATGGATTAGGGATGAAATGAGGTGCAGTGAAAAGGACTGAAATTGCCAAAATTACACTTACTGAAATCCTGAAGTCAGGGAACGAAGTCAAATGAAAAGACAGGAGAAGAAATTGATGAAATGTTTTAAGCATTTGCTTAAAAAGAAAGGAAATTCTGCACCAAAATGAAAAGAATAAAATGGAATGGGATCACAGGATCACAGAGTCACAGAATTAACTAGGTTGGCGAAGACCTTTGAAATCATCAAGTCCTACCTATGACCTAACACCACTTCATCAACTAAACCTAGGGACTGAATGCCACATCCAGTGTTTTTTTAAACACCTCCAGGGATGGTGACTCCACCACCTCACTGGGCAGACAATTCCAGTGACCAATCAGTCTTTCAATGAACAACTTTTTCCTGATGTCCAACCTAAACTTTCCCTGACACATCTTAAGACTGTCCTCTTGTTCTCTCCGTGGTTGCCTGGGAGAAGAGACCAACCCCCCTGGCTACAACCTCATTTCAGGTAGTTGCAGTGAGTGATGAGGTCTCCCTTGAGTCTCCTTTTTGCCAGGCTAAACAACCCCAGTTCCCTCAACTGTTATTCATGGTGCTTGTGTTCCAGGCCCTTCACCAGCCTTGTTGCCCTCCTCTGGACATGTTCAAGCATCTCAGTGTCCTTCCTAAACTGAAGGGCTGTCCTGGTTTGAGACAAATTCAGAGAAAAATATCCTCTGATAGAAAGCAGGCTGTAGTTACCCCTCCCCCACCAGGTTCAGGAAAACAAGTATTTCCTCGGAGGAAAGTGAAGAAGAAAACAAAACAATTTATTTAATGAACACACAAGAAAATAATAATAATGCTAAATAATAAAATCTCTCTCTGTGGAGAGAAACCTGGAAGAATTGTAAGTCCTTCTGGGTGTGGTCTCGCTCCTCCCTGGAGATGGGTTGGCATGGGGGACACCCCTCCAGGCTGGTGGAAGGTCTCCCAGTGAGGGTTTGATGTTCTGAACAAGTCCAGAAGAGAAGAAGAAACCAAAGCCTCAGGAAAACTCCGTCTCTCTCCCTTTGAAGAAAACAGAGCCAAGAGCTCGCTGGAAAGCAAGGGAGGTGCTTCTTCCCCTCTCTGCTGCAGCAGCTATCACCCCCCACAGCAGAAGAACAATAGAGAGGAGTAGAGACCTTGAAGCGCAGAACTGCTTTGACAAGGTTCCTCTGGCTGTTTATTTTCTTTCTCTCACCTCTCAGGCTCAATTTAAAGGCACAGAAAGGCACAAGATTCATTTTCTGGGCATAGAGTTGGCGATATGGGATACACCAAAAAGTCACACCAAGACAGGGGCTCAGAACTGGACGCAGTACTTGAGGTGCAGGCTCACCAGTGCTGAGCACAGAGGAAGAATGATCTCCTTGCTCCTGCTGGCCACACTATTCCTGATACAGGCCAGGATGCCATTGGCCTTCCTAGCCACCAGGGCACACTGCTGGCTCATGTTCAGTCAGCTGTCAACCACCAGCCCCAGGTCCTTTTCTGCCTGGGCACTCTGCAGTCACTCTGTCCCCAGTCTGTAGCACTGCAGGGGGTTGTTGTGGCCAAAGTGCAGGACTCCACACTTAAATTTGTTGAACCTCATGTTTTTGGACTCAGCCCATCTATCCAGCCTGTCCAGGTTCCTCTGCAGAGCCCTCCTAGCCTCTAGCAGATGGACACATGCTCCCAGCTTGGTGTCATCTGCAAATTTACTGATGGTGGACTCAGTCCCCTCATCCAGATCATCAATAAAGATGCTAAACAGGACTGGCCCCAGCACTGATTGCTAGGGGACCCCACGAGTGACTGGCCACCAAGTGGAGGCAGCACTGTTCACCAGCATCCTCTGGGCCCAGCCATCCAGCCAGTTCTTAACCCAGCAGAGAGTGCTCCTCTCCAAGCCGTGGACTGCCAGCTTTTCCAGGAGGATGCTGTGGGAGGCAGTGTCAAAGGCCTTGCTGAAGTCCAAGTAGACAACATCCATAGCCTTCTCCGAATTCACCAGGTGGGTAACCTGGTTGTAAAAGGAGATCAGGTTGTTCAGGCATGACCTGCCCTTCCTAAACCCATACTGGCTGGGTGTGATCCAGCTGTAGGTGCCATGTGATGGCACTCAAGATGATCTGTTCCATAATCTTGCTGGGCACCGAGGTAGGGCTGACAGGGCTGTAGTTTCCCAGATCCTCTTTCTGGCCCTTCTTGTGGATGGGTGTCACACTGGCCAGCTTCCAGCCATCTGGGACCTCCCTGGTGGACTGACAATAAATGATGGACAGCAGCTTTGCAAGCTCATCTGCCAGCTCCCTCATCACCCTATGATGGATCCCATCTGGTCCCACAGACTTGTGAGCATCTAAGTGGCTCAGCAGGTCTCTGACTGCTTCCTTCTGGATAACAGGAGGCTATTCTGCTCCCTGGTACCATCTACCAGCCCAGGAGGCCAGTTGTCCAGAGGACAATCTGTCTTTCTGTTGAAAATTGAGGCAAAGAAGGTCTTTGCCTTATCTGCCTTTTCCTCATCTTCAGTTACTGAATTCCCTCCTGTATCTAATACAAAATGGAAGTTGTCCTTGCCCTTCCTTTTGCCATTAATGCATTTATAAAAATATTTTTTATTATCCTTCACAGAAGTGGCCAGATTGAGCTCTTACTTGGCTTTTGCCTCTCTAATTTTTTTCCCTACATGCACTAGCAACTAACTTAAACATTTCCTGAGATACCTGACCTCCTCCCAAAGGTGATACACCCTCTTTTTTTCCTTAGTTGCTTCAAAAGCACCTTGCCCACCTGGTCTTTTTCCTCATCAGCTCATCTTTCAGTCTGTTCCTGTGCCTTCAAGACTTCTGTTTTGAAGCAAGCCCATTCTTCCTGGACTCCTTTGTTTTTAAGGGCTGTTTCCCAAGCTACTGTCTGAATAAGTCTCTTGAACAGGCCAAAATCCACCCTCCAGAAATCCAGTGTGGAAATTTTATTGATGCTCCTCCTTGTTTCACCAAATATTGAAAACTCTATAATTTCAAGATTACTGTGCCCCAGATGGCCTCCAACCACCACATCTCCCACCAGCCCATCTCTGTTTGAAAACAGCAGGTCTAGCATAGTCCCTTCCCTGGTGGGCTCACTCACCAGCTGTGACAAGAAGTTGTCCTCCACACATTCTAAGAACCTCCTGGACTGCCTCTTCTCTGCTGTGTTGAGTTCCCAGCAGATACCTGGCAGGTTAAAGTCACCTACAAGAACAAGGGCTGGTGATCTTGAAACATCCTCCAGCTGCTTGTAGAATAAGTCATCCACCTCTTCTTCCTGCTTGGGTGGTCTATAACACACTTCCATCAGGATGTCAGCCCTGTTGGCCTTCCCCCTGATTCTTACCCATAGGCACTCGACCTTATAATCATTAATCTCAATTTCCATGGCATTGAAAGCCTCCCTAACATGCAGAGCCACCCCTCCGCCTTTTCTCCCTTGCCTGTCTCTTCTGAACAGCTTGTAGCCATCCAGTGCAGCGCTCCAGTTATGTGAGTCATCCCACCACGTTTTCATGATGGTGACTACGCCATAGCTTTCCTGCTGTACTATGGCTTCCAGCTCCTCTTGTTTGTTACCCATGCTGCATGCATTAGCATACATGCACTTCAGCTGGGCTGCTGGTTCCACCCCTGACTCTGCCTTACCACCCTTGGGCTTGCTTCTGGAGAGCCTAGTTGCATTGCCTTCCCGCCTTGAACCTAGTTTAAAGCCCTCTCAATCAGCCACCATGNATTGGCCTTCCCCCTGATTCTTACCCATAGGCACTCGACCTTATAATCATTAATCTCAATTTCCATGGTGTTGAAAGCCTCCCTAACATGCAGAGCCACCCCTCCGCCTTTTCTCCCTTGCCTGTCTCTTCTGAACAGCTTGTAGCCATCCAGTGCAGCGCTCCAGTTATGTGAGTCATCCCACCACGTTTTCATGATGGTGACTACGCCATAGCTTTCCTGCTGTACTATAGCTTCCAGCTCCTCTTGTTTGTTACCCATGCTGCATGCATTAGCATACATGCACTTCAGCTGGGCTGCTGGTTCCACCCCTGACTCTGCCTTACCACCCTTGGGCTTGCTTCTGGAGAGCCTAGTTGCATTGCCTTCCCGCCTTGAACCTAGTTTAAAGCCCTCTCAATCAGCCACCATGTGGGCTAGAATCCTTTTGCCCTCATTAGATAGAGGGAGCCCCTCTGGCTCTAGCAGGCTAGGTGCCATAAAGGTTTCCTCATGATCAAAGAACCCAAAGTTCTGCCAATGGCACCAGCGTGTAAGCCACTTTTTGAAAATGTGGGTTCTCCTGTTCCTTTTATCACTTGTCCCTGCTACTGAAGGGATTGAGCAGAACACCACCTGTGCTCCTGCCCCATTAACCAGTCGATCCAGAGCCCTGAAGTCCCTTTTAATTTCCCTGGTACTCTTCAATCCCATCACTGCCAGCCTGGAGTATCAGCAGAGGGTAATAATCAGAGGGCTGAATCAGCTCAGGGAGTGTCCTGGTGATATCCCATACCCAAGCCCCAGGGAGGCAGCAGACTTCCCTGTGGCATGGGTCCGGTCAACATACCTGTTGTTCCCCTCATACTCCCTTTGTTCCCCTCAGAAGGGACTCACCTGCCACAACTACCCTTCTTCTCTTTTTAATGCTGGAAGTAGTGATTTGTCTGACAGACAAAGTATAACTGAGAGGCTCTCCAGGCAGATTACTTTCTTCGATGTCATCTGGCTGGCCCTCTGGATCCAGGGCCTCATGCCTATTCTGGAGTGGCACATGGGTAGGTGATGGGGGTCAGGAGGCATTTTAATTAATTCCCCAAGTAGGTACCTATTTTCCCTCCCCTTCATCTACTAGGTCTCCTCCTTTTGCCTGCTGGCAGGAGGCACGGGAGTTGTCTGACTCCTGAGGGGCTTCTCTCAGGGATGGAGGGGCAAAACTCCACCAGTCTGTTTCCCTTTCACTTTCCCTGATACTCCTTAGTCTTTCTACTTTCTCCTTAAGCTTGCCATCAGTCAGAGGAGATCACTCACCTGCCTGCACTGCACACAGGTGTCCTTTGCACCATCCCCTGGTATTACTGACAGCCTCAAACACTCCTTACAGGAAGGGGTCTGGACAAACACATCCTCCTTGGTGGGGGTTCTGTTTTACTAGCAATAGCTCTGGATCGTTTGGAGACCACTGCTGAAAAAAACCCCAAAAACAAACAAACAAAACCCCAACACAAAATAAAAACCTCACAGCCAGGAGGATGACTGCAACCCAGGCTGCTTACCCTGGCTGTGTAAATTGCCATGCCGCAGCCCTATTTGCCCACTCCTGGTCACCATCCTCCCTTGAGCCTTCTTTAAAGGACCTCCTTTTAATTCCTCCTTTAAAGGCTGGAGGAATCCCCTCCCTGTGCCTGAGTGGCTAAGGAGAGAACCACCTGCCTGGGTCCCTTTTGAAAGCACCTCCGATGGCATGGATTGGGATGAAATGAGGTGAAAAGAATAGAACCTTGCAAAAATTATACTCATTGTAATGTCGAAATCAGGGAATGAAGTGAATTGAAGAGACAGGAGTAGTCACTGATGAAATGAAATTGTGTTAATGCACCACTCTGGTTGCCTGGGAAATATTATACTTAATAATATTAAGGTTAAATCGGGCGGGAGATCTGGCACTGAAACAGTTCTTAGGCCACAGAAAATGGGACCTTGAAGACAAGTAGTTTTGCTAAATTTGCAATAGTGTGTTTAAACACAGGGAATTGAAGAAAGCAAAATATAGGAGAAGGCCTATACAATTCTTTGAGGATGCATGGGATATTAGAGAAGTATCTGGGAGCACCCACTGTTTTGTGCAAATTTACAGTGTGAGGAAACGGTTGTGATACTTATGCTCAAAAATATAACTTATTTTCTTTTTGGTCCTGCTTCTCCCTTTTATAGTTGAATAGATGGAACTACTTTAAGTTCTGAACTCCTTAAAGAACTACTTTAAGTTCTGAATATTTTCAGGATTACTCGTAGCTGTAAATAAGAGGAAAAGACAGTAAGCCTGTAGGAAGTCTCTTTTCTACTGAGTCTACCAGCACAGCAGCTCTTTTTATGTGGTGACAGTAAGAACCATCATCAAGATTTAACCACGTCTGCCCCCAGTTCACAGGTCACAAACATCTGTTTGATGTAGATACTTCACTTAGAATCCTGTTGTTGTAGCTTGTTGATGCAGGTGGGAAGCACCTCGGTTTTTGTGGATCCTGTCAGCTTGGGCCTTCAGCTGTTTGCCCATATACCTAAAAGGCTGACATATTTTATACTGAAGTTAGTAAAACACAGAATGCTCTGGCAGTTTAGGTGGCAGCAAAGCCAGTTTCAGTTTATCCAGTGATAAACCACGTGGTAAAAATATTCATTTTTATCCAGTGAATAAAAATCTTCAGATGTGGCTGACACAGCAGGTAAGCAGGGCTGTTATCCTTTCATGGCCATAGTTTTTGAGAATCTTTTTGTTTAATACATGAGGTATATTTCAGCATGGAAGGAATGTATGCACTGCTGCTTGTTGTACACTCACCTGCCTCTAACAAGTGGTCATGAGTTTACAGGAATGTTTCTTTGTAAAATTTCTTGCTAAGTGATGGTTGAAAATCCAACATGTAACTTTTTTGGAGTTGGTGCATTGGCTGATTTGACACTGAACAATGCTTGCACACTGTTATTACAACTGAAGACTTGCTTCTGGATTAAATCTTTTTGATCCAGTTATTACAAACCTCCAGGCTTCACATGCATAAATCACAAGAGTCTATAATGAAGATGCCAAAGTATTCAGCTACTGTGGTTGTTCACTCTCAGAGAAAAGAAACAGCCAAGTTGTTTGTTAATCCAGCTGTATTTTCTGTAGCAGTGTGCTGACACCTTTCAGTGCCTTCTAGCACAAAGAAGTAATGCAATTCCAAATGATGGAGATGAGCCTGTCCTGCATGTTACATTTTGACAACAAAAGGCACACCTACACAGCCCTGTCATGCTGTTCTGCCACTTGAAAGAAATTATGAAAACTAAAACAAAAGTTGTCTTCCTGCCAAGGTGTCTGTGTTAAGCACAGACATGATTCTCGCTCCTCCTCTGCTTTATGCAAGTCACATACACACAGCAAGCTGGACACCTAGCAGGCACCAGAAGGGATTAGGATGGAGGGGGAAAAGAAAAGATGTCCTCTCCAATATGCACAGGAAAACACCAAAAATTAGGAACAATTACTTACATAATTTTAGTGTCACCTAGATTTTTCCAGTTTCTTGAGATTAAGCACTGGAAGACCCAATTTTAAGCATGTTACTAATTTCAAGAAAATACCATATATGAAGGCTCATTTATAAAAGATCACTAAATGCTCTATCGGGTTTTATAAAGTCATTTGTCTCACATTTTGACAAAGACTGCAACAGGTTAATAGACTGTTTATTGTCATGGTTTATCACCAGCTATGATGTCTTCTACTGATGTGCTCATAACATTAACATTTCCAGTGTATACCATGCCATTTTAAATATGTTAATAAAATACATGAATAACATGCAACCTTTATAAGCCCCCTTAAAACGCAGCCAGGATATAGTCTTTATTGAAATAAGACCCAAACAGGTGCTCTGTCTTAATGGAGTGGATTTAATACAGAAAAAAATATGCTTCCAGCCAAAACCAGCCTCTTGTGTGTTCTGGTTGTGCAATGACATTTGCCAGTTGTAACATACTCAGCCCATGAAATTCTAATAGTCACAGAAGGTTATCTATGGTGAGTGACTAATACCTTCTAAATTAAGGCCTGTAATTGCACTCCGGTGATTAATGCATTAAATTACCCATTTCTTATATGTAAGACACTTACCAAATGTGTATCTTATTGTACCTCTGAGCTCACCTATAATGTACAATAGGCAGGTGAAATGCATGAGCATTTCCCCCAGGTTCCTTCTAAACCAGGCTTCCACCCACACAAGATCAACTCGGTAATAAGGTCATTATTTCTGGAGACACACGTTCTAAGATCTTGCATAGGTAATGCCATTAAGTTCCTTTACCTTATAAGTCCCAGTTCAAATTATCACAATAAATGCCAAGAATGATTTATTTTTCCCCCCTATGGATTTCACAACTGACATAGGAAAATCTATGATCTCTTTAATAAACCTCTAACTTTAA
>VZTN01031857.1:0-39921 GCA_013400515.1 Erpornis zantholeuca | reverse complement strand
GAGAGACAATGGTGGTGGGACAAACATCTTTGGAATAAACAGCCAGAAAGGTGACTTGGTTAGAAGGGGAAAATTAATGAGCAGGAGTTGTCTGCACAAATACTGAGAGAGAAAATACCTGCCAGACTGGGAACTATCTGTCTCAGCCTGTGAACTAGAAGCATCTTTGAGAAGTGCAGCTAGCATCCTTGAAGTAGAGATGGGTACTTGGAGACCACTGGCACCCTGAGATATCATTGATTACTGCAAGTACAATTGTAATGGAAACTTAACAGAAAAAAAGCACTGAAAAATAGTCTGGAAAGAGAGGGAAGCATCTTAAAAGAATGAGAATTGGAAGCTGTCATAGGTTGTTCTACTTGCTGGAACAGGAAAACAGTCTGGAAAAGCAAAGCTTGTCTGAAAAGAGAAACCAACTTCATCTATAGGCTGCCACAGGTAAACTCAACAGCACCTGTTGAGTGCTTGAAATGTTGGTGTCCTATGCACTCTTTTATGTCTATGATACAAAAATGACCTTTTTTGTCCAAAATGGATCCTCTCTCTTGGAAAATTTCCCATGCAGCTTGTTCTTTCACAAACAGTTGAGCTCTTCACAAACCCTCTGTGATATTTTGTACCCTTGCTGGGAATTATTGATTGACTCCAAAGTCTGTGATGTGGGTCATCTCTGAAGTGAGACTGTTACTCCACTGGTGCTCCTCCACACCCATTCTTCTGGGATTAGTTCAGTTTGTTCTCCTGTTTCTGAGATGGTTGTGTTCTCCTGCCCTCTGGGAATGAGTTATCTTGCTCCTTGACATGGTTCAGTCCTTTCTGAAATCTGTCAATTTTCTTGACACTGATATTGTATATCTCTCATAAGTATACCCACAGTTGTGTTGTTGATGAACTTGCTTCACTAGTGACAAGTTTGTAGTAACCTGTTACACTGCATAGATACTTGGATGCTGCTTTTATGTTGATTGTTGGTGTAAAATTGATTTTTTCTATTACTGATTGCTTATAGTAACTTATATTCATATCATTAACCATAGTTAAAACTTTTCAAGTGCTGATTTCAAGGAAAGTCTATTTGCTGCTGGTGATTTGTATGGCATTTTTTGTATTCTGAAATAAAATAGAGAAACTTAGGGTACAAAAGCCTCTGTATTCTTGTGTATTACAGAATCCAATGAATGCACTGTCATCATCTTGAAACACCCACAGGCTGGGTAACCCTCTAGCTCATGACATTGATATGATATAAAGAACAGAGCAGTTAGCTATCTGAGAACCACAATTTTGACCTGTATCAGTTTTGCTGCTTAGTGTCTTCAAGTTTTTATTCAGAATTTTGAAGACTACAATAATTTTTTTTCTCTCCACTATAATCTGAGATGATGTATTCTTAGAGCTGATGGCCAAGGCTTATGAGGTACTCAGCCCCCAGCTCTGTCAATCCCTTATGCTGGTAAAAATCTTATGAAGAAGAATTGGTTTTTGAGTTTTATTTTAGATAACCTCTTTTGCAAAGCTTCTTATTCACCATACTAATTCACATCATAGGAATATGAGAATAAAAGAAAATAAAACAAAAAACTGATTTAAACACACCTTTTGGTAAAATCTACCCAGTCTCCATGTGTCTTAAAATAACACAAGTAATGTGTTACATGAGTTAAAATAACACAACATGTAAAACTAAATCATCATCCTGAGTAATGGGACAGCAGTGCCCTGTATATTCTTAATCATAACCTCAGTGTGATCAACAGGTATCTGATAGCCTGGTGCACTCTGCCATCAAAGAAACTCACACCAAGTCAGAGTAAAGTAATGACAGCTGCTTCTCTAGAGTTCAGAGAATATTTTGCTATCATGTGCTGCCAAAAACAACTGAAAACTTCATAAGGTCTGCATTTCCACTGTTACTAATAAAAGGAATATCTCAACAGAGTACACATATACATGAACAACAGGCATTAGATGTCAGTTTCAAACAAAAAGTACTCAGGTTTCAAACTGAAATCTTATTAAGGCATACAAAGATTCAGAATAATATGGAATGAAAATTCAGAGTATCACAGTTCTGCTAAGTAAACAACAAATCTCACCTAAATTTGCACACAGAGAACCATCAGATAAGTTTAAAACATTTATTGGCATTGGTAATAAAAGTAAAACCTCTCACTGACCACAGAAATTAAGATTCTCTCATCATATTGAACATCAACCAAGATGCAATGAAAACCTGAACAGCAGTTCTTAATAATGAAAAGAGTTTCAGAATTGTAGTCACTTGTTGGTTTACTCTTTTAAGTTCTCAGACAACTGAACTGCAAATGTTTATGTTTTTTTATTACACACTTGAAGGAAAAACCATGAAGAATTTATTAAAATGAACAGTTGCCTACACAAGCATTGCATTTCAAAGTATTCTTCTTCAGTCAGCAATAAATTCACCCTTATTAATTGTCTTGCAACTCATTTTTCAAAGCCTTTGAGCAAGGTGTTTGGTTTCTGTAATTATCCTGGCATTAATATTCAGTAGAATGCAACAGTTGTCATATTTATATTATTTATTTCAGCACATTTAAGTACTGATTTAATCCACAGCCACTTTAAAAAGAAAACTTAAGTCAGTATTACTAATGCTGTCCTTAAGTAATATTTAATATTATGGACATGTACAGATGATACCAGTTCCAGAGACTTCATGAATGTGAGGTTTAATTATAATTAAATCTCTGAATAAAATGAATAGTTGTCATTTCTCTGTACTTCCTTACGTAGAATGTTCAAAATTATGGCTGTAATAGAGAAAGTTAAGTGTGAGTTTTTATTTTAAAAGAAGAAAACCTAAAAAGACAAAGTAAATACAGACATAGCTAATCTTTTTGCTACAAAGTACAGTCACATACCTCATTATAAAATATAATAATGATGTACTACAGTGCCTGAGGTGCCTTGGTACCCTAGTTGTACTAATGCTAAGGGCATGCTCTTTGCAGCTCTGAAACCCTTTAGCTCTGCTGCTGTAGCAGTGCTTTACTACAGCCTCTCTATTTTTCCTTTTATTTCTGTACTGTTACTCTCTGATAACTGCTGATTGCTTGGGCTTGCCCTGCACCTGTGTTGGTATGGTGGGTTATCGTGGGAGGTGGCTATGACTGCTATAGCAATGATGCCACTTTACATGCCTATTCTTTACTGTTGTTTTGCAGGTTTTAGCTGTTTAAAGGGTTTTTTTTATCCAGTTTTCTCCGATATAGAGAAGCACAAACATCACAGAGTAAAATAGACAATGGTCTCTTAAATACTTGACTGTTGTTATCCAATAATACTCATGCACAGAAGTTTAACAAACAATATTTAATGATCACACATGATTGGTATATGTCGACCTGTGCTAATATAATTGCAAACAGGAACAAATTATAGCTAATAAGAGAGGGTCATGGCAAGACTATATAGTACTAGGGGCTAAAGGCAAGGCAAAGAAATCATCATGACTGCTGTTGTGTTCCTCCTCATCACTTCTTTCACTAAAGAGAACCTCCTTCAGAGGATGCTTGTCTGGGACCCTGCCAGTGCTCTTCCAGACCAGCCACTTCATCTTCCTTGCCCTTGCTTTTGCCGAGTTTTTCTCCTTTTCCTGTCTCTCTTCCCCTTTTTTGTTCATTCCCCGAAGTAACTTTCCCTATTCAAGTTGTTGTATGCTGTCAGCTGTTGCACCCACTAATAACTTGACCACATGACCTATGGCTATTAAAATCTTAGACTATTCTTATACTGATTTTTAAATCAATGGGCGGCTCACGGAGAGAAGATAACACTACCAGATCTCCCTCCAAATGACTTTTATTTTAATTTTTCATTATCGTACTGACTTTGTTAAAACCTCTTGGTGACAATTTCTTTGAACATTAATAAATTAGTATTGAAGTAAGGATGACAGAATACTTTTCCCATAATATGCAGCAGAATTATAGGTTTCCCTTTGATAGTACTTTAAAGAATCTCACCAAATGAAATATTAATTTCACCTAAAAATTGTTGAAAAAGCAAATATTACTATTTGTGTATTTTGCGTAAAACCTTTTATGTTTCACTCATTTTTTAAGGTTATTAATAGGCCTAGTCAAAACCCAGGTTATTTTCCTAGATTAAAAAGAATGAAAAAGAAAAAGGTGCTGCTCAGTTTTGGTTGCAAACACAATAACTCAAAGATAATGTGAGGATAACCTTCATATGACCATGTGTAGGAATGTTTGGAGAAAGGTTTTAACCTTTGTTTAGAGCTGGAATATTTGATCAGGTGCTGTTTCTCACTGTTCATTTCCCTCTGTCTACTGCAGGGCTATTGTATAATGTAGGAGGTCCTGGCCCAGTGTTTCCAGCACTATGATGTACCCCCAGTGAAAAAATAACTAAGAATAAAATCACTACTATCATGTTAAATTTTAAAATTGGGGTACTTTGGCCCCATAAATAACTAACAGACACATGTAAATAAGTGTGTCTTATTTAGTACTTATTTAGTAAATAAGTACTAAAGCAGAATAAACAAATAACAGAAACATGAAAGATGAGAAAGTGATGAGGAGTAAAAAGCATGAATGCACCAAAGGGCAGTCATGCTTGCCAAGCTTATCTGCTTTCTATGAAAAAATGACTGGCTTGGTAGATGAGGGGAGAAGAGTGGATATTGTCTACCTGGAATTCAGTAAAGCATTTCCCATATGATTCTCATAAGGGAGTTGACGATGTAAAGATGCTAAGGTGGGTTGAAAATTAGCTCCATGGCTGGGTCCACAGGTTTATGACCAGTTGGCACATCTAGTTGGAGGCTAATGACTAGCATAGTACCCCAGGAATCAATACCCTGTCCAATCCTGTTTAACATGGACATTAATGACCTGGGTGATGGGACAGAATGCACACCAAACTGCGAGGAGTGGCTGACATGCCAGGTGGTCATGTTACCACTCAGTGTGACTGTGACAGTTTGGAGAAAGGGGGTGATGAGGAACTAGCCTCTGGCACTGGTACTGGACTTGCACATTCAGCAAATGCTTGTTATGCATTCCAGTAAGAAAGGCGCTCATGCACCCTCAGATATTGATTAGAATGCCATTTACTGGACATAACAGGAGAAGGAAACAGGGGATAACACAGATAATCCTATGTTCCTTCAAATGGTGAGAACCCCAGGTATGACAGGATTGAACAATACCCTGGCAGTCAGAGCATGGCATTCTGCACAGATCCTTTCTGTGCCGTTTGCCAGCACTGTCATCTTTAGAGGTTTTACGGTATTTCCTCATTAGAAAACAGCTCTATTCATCATTTCTAATGTCAAGAGGAGAAACATTCTATGTAAACATGCTGCTTGCCTTCAAGATAAGAAGATACATGAGGTGGCATAAAGGCCAGGGGCCAAGAGGGAGCTGCATATGGACTACCATGTTACAATTAATCAGTGAAGTTCATCTGGCAGACCACACAGCACAGACCTGCACCTATTCAGGTCAGCCATTCTGGGAATCATTGGCTCCTTGTTGCACAGCAGTGTTCAGGTTAGGACTACTGTACCTCAGCTTAGCTATTACATTCTCCTGAACTATTGTGACCACTGCTGTCAAAAAGTAGACAAACACTGTCAAAGTCAAACAATAACTTCATGCCACAAATTAGTGTCACAGGGTAACAATATGACTATTTGCAGTGGGGTGCATCGAAAATATGGATAAAGAGAAGATTAGGTCAAAGTCTGCAGTAACTCTGAGCAATGGATGCTGCATTTGCAAGAGTTCTGGTTCCTTAAAATAAAGTTTGTTTCCAAATGACCTATCTTGACCTCCTCCCTGCGAAAAAAACCTGTAAGGGTTTGAGGAACTACTGTCCTTCTGGGCTAGACACATAAAGTGTTCTCGTGTTCATTATCTCAGGCATAATCCTAAAATTTCGTGCATCCTGAAATGATATCTAATTAAAGATTATTCATGAGCTGGAAAAAAGGGAACATTGCATGACCAAATCCTATCAAATTTGCAGGCAGACGTCTTACTTCCTACATTTTAATGTAACAAGGGAGTATGTATTATTAAGAATTTAAATATAGAAGTGTTCAGCAATGGCACAGCATTGATCTGCACAAAGTATGAACTACTACAGAGAGCACCTGTTGTGTAAGTGGCACAATTAGACAAAGGAATGAGTGTAAATTATCCTCCCACATCAAGAAAAGAGCGCTGGGGTTAATAAGATGGAAAAAATGCATGAAATCTATCCAAATTAAAGGCATTCTATAATTAGAATCTTTCCTACTGCATTATTCATTATAAAAGAATTAATGGGGAAGAAATGCAGATTTATCTAGATGAAAAAACCATTTTCATTCATTTCTGTATCCATATAAATTATATGACTTATGAATTAGCTAATAATGTGTTACTTATAACAGTCATGATATCACTACAGTGCCAGAGCTCTGAGGGCATCACCAGTCCTGACTATCCCTGCCCAGCTGGGTTTTGGGGCTTCCTCTACCCTGCCTACAGCCTAGGACCCAATTTCAGCTTCCTGGGATTTCCCTCATCCTGTCCACAGGCCAGTGTCTGCAAACGAAACTCCTAGTGACTGGGTAGTACCCCAAATTCAGCTGCTCTGACTTGTGTCCCTTCTTTCTGCCTCACATGAAGGATTTCAGTGTTTCTACTGTTGCATGTAAAAGAGAATTCTTTAGCACATCTATTAAGCTAAATGAAATCTCTAACTATTTTTGTATCTATTTTTTTTTCTGAATTCTACTTTCATCAGCCATATTATAGAATTACTGTGCAGCTGGCACAAACACTGTAATAATGTTCTGCAGTGAGTTTAACATTTGTGCTTCTTTCTCAGCATGGCAAATTCTGCATTTCCTTCTCTCCATATTTACAGTCATATACACATGGTCTGCCCAAGAAGGGAAGGGAAAGGGCATGTGGAGCACTAGTGGCAAAATTCTGAGTCTAAATTGTGTTCATAGGTTCATGGGGATTTCTGAAGCTATACTCAGGAAGCAGAAAGAGAGCTTCTGCATTTTCCCCCAAAGGGTTCATGAAGTTCAGAGAAACAGCATGAACCAACAAACTGCTTAGTCATTAGTGCCTGCCTAACAGCTTAGAGTCCAGTTTAGCTTTCTTACTGAAATTGCCATGGTGACTTGTGGGTAGGGATTCTCTTACTCGGATCTTGCAATCTGGTACCAGTGCAGAGGTAAAGTATGAAGAAGCTGTTCTGACCTTGATTAATATCTGATGAGACTACCTGATCTGGAAACTGTTGGGAATGTATGCTTCTCCTACATCTGCTGGGCTACCTGTGTCAGTCTTTATTTTCCTAGTCTGATTGAAGAGCTGGTCTCTCCAGCAGCAATGCTGAGCATTGTAGCAATACACCCCTTAAAAACAGAGGTTCCTATTACATCTAAGGCTCCAACTATAAGCACATGGCCAGAGTTTCCCACGTTCCCCAGGTCATGGGTGGCTTAGCCCGCCCACAAGACCCCTACCTCTGACCCATTGGACCCCTGACCTGTAGGTCTTCCTTATCTGTTTCCTCACTGGACAATGTCCTATAATCCCACCCATCCAACCTGATAAAAGGCTACTGCTTCCAAGGCCCTCTGCTCTTTTGCTTCTTCATCGGGAGAACCGGTGCTCACTCCAGGTGCTTTTTGTTTGTTATTTTCACGTTGTTAAAACTTTTTTGTTTTGGAAGAAGCGATCGTTGCCCCTCTCTCCTTTTAAGCCACTGCCTCAAGCTCGCTCGAGAAGAAGAAACCACCTCCGAGGTCGTAACTTTGCCCCTGCCGGGAGGCTATCTTCCCGGGCAAACCCGGCGGGGCAACAAAGTTACAGAGCATGTATTAGTGATAGACATCTTTCTGTGCTTGCTCTGCGCCCAGTCTATACACATAGAGACATGGCTGGGCACACAGACAGCACAGGTACACCTACAGAGCTCTCAGGAACACGCGCAGTACGAGCCTCTCTGGCTGAGCAGGAGGAGGGGCCAGTATTGAGTGTCGTTGTGTAATGCACCTCCACCCTGCTCAGCTGGAATATACGGATATATATATGTGAAAATATATTCCATATGTTTGTTTGGGCATGTTTGTTTATACGTAGAATATAGATCCCTCCAGCAGCCAGACTTAGCTTTCTGGTATGCCCAGTAGCTGCATCTGCAACCCAGTCTCCCCAGTGGGTGGCATGTCGGGCACATAAAAACTCCACTGTCTATGCTGATAAGGACTGTCTTACCCTGTCATGTGTGCAAACACACAGCAACACGTGCACACACAGCCATCACTGGCTGGGACTCCCCTGATCCCCAACAGCAACCTACAACCCTGTGATCTCAACCTTAGAGAATTTTTGAAACCCAGGCCACCTCACTTACTCACCATCTTACCCAGCTTATTGTAGTGCCCTCACGCATATACTCCTGCGTTCACTCCAGGTGTCTCAGCACAGGCACATGTGGCTTTGACCCCTGGAACCACCCTGTCACTAGGTTTGACTCACTCAAGTCTCTCAGTAGCTGCCCCCATGGATGCACAGGTCGTCTGGAGCCATGGTTTGACTCCACCTGCTGGCACTCAGATTCCTCTTAAACACATACACACATTAGCTTAAGAGCCTATTGCTGGAAAAATAACTGAAATAAAGCCTTTATGAGAAGACAGGACAGACTGCAGTGATCAGATGCAGGATGTCTCTAGATTGTGCAGAAAAGACCCTACTTACATGTGACTGGACCTTTTTATTTCCTTATCTCTTCATTTGCCCACCGTAGTTCCTTCCTCAAACCATGTACATCCCCTTATGTCACGTTTGGTTCCTCCCACATACATCCCATAATAACTGGCATAATCCCAAAATTTTCTTTTTCTGCAAGTATATTGTGTCTAACACCTACAGGCAATAACCATCCCTTAGTCCAAAAAGGTGTTTCGGAGGGTTGTTCCCATTATCTTGGTGGGTTTCACACTTGAAAAATGGATCTGCTGGTCCTGGAAAAGGAGGAGGTCCTGTGAGGAGCCTGGAGAAGATGTCCCTTCTCAGGACTCTGTAGTTTGGGTTCTTTTGCCTTTCATCCTGCCTGTGTGCTCGCCTGTACTTGTGGAGATGGGCCTTTGATAGTCTCGTGGTCCTCCTGTGATGAGCTTGAGAGCAGCCAGGACAGATTAATAGTTAATTTATGCCACTGACATTGTTCCTTTTCTACTGAATTTGTGTGTGCAGAAGAGCTACTTATCACTTCACCTAACAATATCCTTCGCTAGGATATTTGAATACAAAATCTTGTTTATTACACCTGATTTAATGACATATAATGTTTATGCTATAGGCATATTTTAGAAGTACAAGTCTTCGTGTTGTCTTTGTGGAGTGCATCTATAAAGAAATGGCTCATCTACCATGTTTTCAAATTACTTTGTGTCGCCTAAGATTCATAGAGGCATTTTACATGAATACAATACAGAACAGTTTTAATCGAGGGATTAATCAGCAATGGATCATTAATTAAATCTTTATTTCTTTAAGACTACTTGAAAGTATTAAGAACTACAATTGGGGAAAATATGTTCTGGAGAATAAATCCTATCTTCATCTTATTTTATCTTTCGAGTTTTATATATTGCAGAATAAAACTCAAAGACTACAGACACTTTTTTCCCAACTCAAAGCCTTGCTTTTGGGGAGGTTTCATTCTGAGTGCAGAATTACTGAATCATTGTAGAATAATGCATTTTTCTATGCTGCCAAGAGAAAGACTGATAACTTGACTAATTTTTCTGAATTGCTCCCTGGAGGTGCTTAATTTTCCTTACTGAGTGTAAGGCATCATTACTGCCTGCTGCAAGAACTACAACTTGGCCAGGTAGGACAGACTCTGCTGCATAGGAATTGCAATACACCAGTCAGGCACCCATAATACAGCATCTGACTCCAATTCAAAATAAATAGCACTAACCCGAACTTCCTGAGCCAGGAAAAATTAAAAAATCCTTTACATCACTCAGTATTTTACAGTTGAAGTTCTGCCATCTTCAAATTCCAGAAATGTTCCAACGTTTTCTGATGAAGAAACTGCTTCTTCAGAATTGCATATATTTCAAGTGTAGTCTTCAATACATTAAAGAAGTTCAATTCTTTCACTGAAAATTTCTTTTGATTTGGCTAGGGTTTGGGGAAAAAAAAAAATCAGAATTTATGGAAAGTTTATTAAAAAAAAAATAAATCTACAGTCTTGTGCCTGTAGTGTGTGTGGCTGACATTTTAGTGGATCTTAGAGAAATCCAGCAGCAAGCTTGAAAAAGCAGTTTCTTCCTAAGTGTCTTGAGTTGTAACACTTCTCCATTTCTAAAGGGAACATTTGCAGGTTCCCAGGAGAATTTTTGACAAAGAATGTAAACATGAGAAAGATGTTTTGAGAAGGTATTTTCCTTGGCCAAAGAAAAATCTTTATCTTTGTTTGTTTTCATATTTTGTTGTACACTGTGCTGTTCACGAACAGACACAGAGACACAATCTCGGGAAGCAGACCTTGCACTCAGAGAGAGAAAAGCTTCTTGCTTTTTGCTTCTGCTTTCTGCATTTTACACTTTGCTTGCTTGTTATGCTTGCATGGAATGCATGGAAAAATAAATGTATAGCCTTCTGAAAATCTGTGATATGGAGTCTTTTGAGGATTGGCCCTAGCATTACGGCTTCATTGTTCCCACAGTAGTGAGGGAAATAGTCCTCAGGTCAGTGACATATTTTCAAATATTATTGTCATATTCCACTCCTGAGAGGAATGAAGCATCCAAGATTTATAAATGCCCATGGCAGAACAGGAACAACAGATGTCAGAGGCCCAAAAAAACCTTGCAAATTTAATTACTAAATTATACACTTGGCACAGAAATTGGTACAAGTTAGTCTCCTATCATCTAGTAGTAAGAGAAATACAAGGAAAAAAGATAAGAGACAGATAATAAAAATAGAGAGAGAGAGAAAGAGGAATGGTGATCAGCAGTGCTGGGTCCAATGCTGATCTGGCTGACAGGATGTCCAGGGTTCTGGGGGTCACCACCCAGGCTTTGTGGGGATGCCTTTTCAGAGATAAGTTTTCCCTGTCCTGGGGCTAAGGTTCTCACTTTCTAGGCAAGAGTTAGCATGCATAGTCCATTCTTCTGTACCTTTCTGGAAACTGATAGAAGGGCTGCAGGGTTCCTTGGTGGTCTGTTTCTTCATTTACTGGTCTTGCCTGCTAATTGACTCTTTTCTGAGCTTACAACATACTTTGTTGTGCTTATCTCCAGGAGCAAGAACAGGCCACTTTTCACAGGAAAGTGCTGCCTCACCTCTGTATGTCCCCCTTCTCCAGCCATATCCCATTCTTCCCTGTTTCCATAGTGTGTTCTTACACAACAGTCCTTGGTTGGCTTCATGGGTATTGGTGTTCGAGACACACACATTAGCCCCTCATCTTCTGGGCTTCTACAATTATGGAAGAAGTGGAAGTGAATGTTATTCTTTATCACAAATCCGCAGATTTCCAAACTACATACCCATTGTTGATATTGTGACCACAAATGCTGAGTAAGTGATATACACTTCTGAAAACTTGACAAAAACTTTCCACAAGTGTCTTAGTATCCCTTGGGAAAAATATCAAGTCAAACCTGAATGTATGTAATATATTATAAAATATATATGTATATGGTGTCCCTCCACAATCTTCTTCTCTGCTGTACCAAAGCCATAATAGGGTTTTTGGAGTATACTCCAAAGAAACTTTCATTTATTCATCCACATTAGCTAAAGTAATCACAATATTCAGTACCTGACACTCCCAGACCTCCAAATATAATTACCTTGAAGTGTTATTTGTACTGAGATCTTAGAACTCAGAAGATGCTGTGCCATTTCTGCCAAACTCCTGAAATTCAATAGCCGTAATGTCTTATATCTGACTTGCATTTATTTCAATAAAGAAAGGGAGAGTATTTTCTTTGAGACATATAAACCTATCAAAAAGGATAACATCTAAGCAACAGAGCACTAACACTACGAAAAATCAGAGGTTATATGATCAAAATCTGTCAGACATGTTTCTGTCATCTGCATTACTCATTGCAGAAAGATATCTCAGGTTAATAATTATTTCTGATTGTAAACCTGGGATTTTACTTTGAACATTGAAGAACATTGAAATTTTAAGTTATTGACTATAATTCTGAGGTGCTTTCAATATCAATGTTTGTAGGAGGTGGATAGTTATCTATGTTTGAAATGCAGTCACCAAAACATTAATTTAATCATGATCTTTTTTCACTAGTGAAACCCTTAGTGTCCAGTTGTTTCTAGACTGAAATATAATGATATTTAAACTGATGACGGTTTCATGCTGTGCTTATTTCCAGACAGAGTGCTGCAATGAAAACTTTCAGGGTTGCTGTGTCTTGGAGGAATACCTGGAGAGTTGGTTCACTCACTGCACTAAAATGCCTAATGTGAGACTGCAGGTAGGACAGCAGTCACAGTCTTATCTCCTCAAAATCTCTGTTCTTTAATCTGCGATAACTCACATTGTTAGCTTTGCAATTCCTGCTATTAACATTTTCTTTCCCCTATGCCTTCAGTCTATTTTGTAGCTCAGTCCACATTTTATGAGGGAAATAAACATCCTTCCACAACTTTATTGGAGACGTGTAAGGGTCAGTCATAATATATCATTTAATGGTTGTTCATAGGATTACAAATTACTTATTACTTATGTAGGTGCTACACATTCTTTTTTTTCAGATGTTCCAAAGAGGCTTAGATGACACAATTTCTTTTGTGGTTAACTCCAAACTATTCTGCACTTTCATTATATGTTACACTGGGATTGCAATAGGGAGTGACAGGCTAGGAAGGAAATCTGATCCTTTGTCAAGAAGAAATGCAGATTATTAAACCAGAGATTAGGCTTGGGTTTCGGCCATCCTTCTTGGGTAATGGAATGAGTCAGGAGCATTGATGAGAATGACACTGGGAATTTGCCAGTACCAGTCTGATACCTGTTTACATAAATTTGTATGTGCTTTAAATGAGAGTTGTATGAGCAATTGCTTTCAAGTTTGCAATGTTTTCAGACTTTTCCTTTCCTCATCCACCTTACCCGGGGAAGATGTGTCAGGGGTGAGTAAAAAACAAACATAAATTATAGAAATGTCATGTGAGTCTTTAGACACTGAAGTGTTATTTACTTACTTGTCTTGCTAGCTTTATATATAGATGTCTGACATCACTAGTCCTAATATTGTGTGGCCACATCTTCAGGAAGTTATATTTTTATTGCTCAACATTTCCGAAAATCAACATCAAAGCACAATCAAAAAAATAGAAGTTCTTAATATAAATATGGACAGCTGTAATTAAAATGAATATTATTATACATTCAATAAGCGTTTTAAGTAAATAATTTATTTACTTATTGACAGGCCCAAAAATGTTATAAAAAAAAATATATAAAAATTTATATCCTAGAGAAAAACATTTGAAAACAACTTTTTTTTTTATTTTTTTTTCTCTCTCTGTTTCTATTTCTGTAAGGATTCTACTTTGGACTGCACAAAAACAGAATACCTGAAATAGATTTCAGATGCTTCTGAAATTATGAGGTTTAAGATTCCAGTTTGAACTTCATTCACATTTGAATTAATGATACATAGCATTTGAATGTTTATGTTGGTTTCCAGTATAGCACAATATCCATGTGCAAATTTTAGGTAAAAATTTTAATCATCTTATCATTAAAAAAATTCTCTTTTAAGGTTCATGATTGCAACCTTCCAGTACCTGAAGGGAGCCTACAAGAAAGGTGGAAAACCACATTTTTACAAGGGCGTGAGATAGTAGGACAAAGAGGAATGGCTTCAAACTGAAAGGTATCTGTAGGTTAGGTATCAGGAAGAAATTCTTTTTACTGTGAGGGTAGTGAGACATGGGATGTGTGTGCGCATTCCTGGAAGTGTTCAAGGCCAGGTTGGAAGGGGCTTGGTGCAACCTGGTCTAGTGGGAGGTGTCCCTGAGCACAGCACAGGGCTTGAAACTAAAATGATCTTTAAGGTCCCTTTCAGCCCAAAGCATTCTATGATTCTATTACTTCAAGTGAGCACACTGGGCAAAACTTAAGATTTGAAGGGACCTTGTACCATATATCTAAAAGTAATGTTGCCCACTATTTTCAGCATCAGTGTTCTTTGAGAAAGGTAAAAAATGTGGGAGAATAAAAACAGGCTTATTTGAAATAGGAAAGGAAAATGCCCACAGTTTTGTTCTTACTCTCTAGTAGAGTATAATCACACATATTTTGTTGATCGGCGTTGCACTCTACCTTTGAATTGCCTATTTTTGTTTGCCTCCCATGCAAATAATTTCTCACAGTTAGATGTTTTCATTGGTGAAAGTCTTTATTGTTTCTGAGGTAGTTTCAATAGATGCCATAACATTCATCTTAATGAACAGTGACCTTCTAGAAATTGTTTAATACTCTGAATGATCAATAGAAAGAATTTCCTATTTTCCAGGTCCNTAATAATAATAAATATTTTAAATAAATTACATGTCATATAAAAATGAATTAATCCTATTATTTTAAATTATGTTCAATGGCTTTGATAGAAACCATAGGAAATGCATCACGACTTTGTCTAAATCTCTTTTTTATCTTAAAACCTACACATGAATGAAGGCTAAATATGCAGTGGAAAAGACAAACATCTAATCATGCGAAAGAAATAATAAGTCTAGCTTAATTAAAATAAAAGAGGGCGTTTTGTATAAACAAATTAGTGATCACTCAGATTTCACCAAGATTACATATATTCAGTTGAGCAGAAATAAAGACTCTACAATCTTTAATTTGAAATTTCTTTAACAGCTGCCAGGCTTGTTTTGGGAGATAAACATAATTTAGTTTAATATAGTTTTGGCACAATTTAAATTTAATACTGGCTAATAATATCAAGTGTTCATTCTGCTTTTTTGCTCTCGCCATTCACAGAAAATGAATGTCAGACTATGAAATTCCCAAAGCAGAGCTTTTATTAGTACCTCACTTTTAATAAAAGCCCGTTTTTCCCCTTTAGTCTGTTTTCTCTTAATTTAACTAGAGAAGGGAACATTTTTCCTAAAAATTCCTCTGTATTTCTGTAATATCAATCTGTCCTTTGATTTAAAAGGTTAAACAGCTCAAGTCATTTAAAAGGCTTTGGATAAAGATTTATATTCACCTAGAAAAATCCAATAAATTGTCTCCAAATTTTAATCTGATACTGATTTAATTCAACTGAATTTTTTGATTTCAGTGGGTTATTCAGAATTCACTCTGACTTAATTCAAATTCACGTTTGAATTTTTAGCATTATTTCCTTATTGTAAGATTATTAATTCAATTTTTATGGCGTATCTATATGTAAGTACTTGATTTTTATATACTTCCTGGCATTGAGAAAGACTTCAGTCCACAAATTATCTTCTGCTGTTAATGGCATCATTTAAACTGTAAATAATACATAAACTTAGTAAAATCATCATCCACCCCAAAATTATACTGCAGCTGATTAGAGAAAAAAACAAACCAAAAAAATCCTCCAGTAAAATGCTTGGCTTCCCAAGAGAAGGAGAGTCATTTTCATGAGAGAAATGAGACTCATTTTCATGGACAGGTTGAGCCAAACTAATGACTTCTATTAAACATGAAACCTGAAGACATTTGAAGTCTTTAATTGTTTTAGGCCTCTCCCATCAACAGAATTAAAGCAAGGGATTCTTAAAATATGAGATCAGTTATTTTAGGTTTTCCCTGTGACCATGTTGTGGCCTTTCAGTATTTGAAGGGAGTTTATAAGAAACATGAGAACAGATGTTTTAGTGGGAGTAATGGTTTTAAAATAATGGAGGCTTGCTTTAGACTAGCTGCAAGGAAGAATTTTCGTACAGAGGATGGTGAAACACTGGCACAGGTTGTCCAACGAGATGGAGGCCTCATCCCTAGAAACACTCAAGGTCAAGTTGAATGTGGCTTTGAGCAACCTGATTGAAATGAAGCATGTCCCTGTTCTTTGCAAAACATAAAAACTTGAACACAAACTAACAGAAAAATTTAAAGCCAAAGTTGGATTGCAAATTTAGACTTTTGAAAGAATTACTGTGCTTTCTGATATCTGCNATGAACTCTTTGTGTATAATTATCATGACTTTATATGACAAGAACAAAGCTTTTTACACTATAGGAATTTAACGACCTCCAGTTTATACTAACTTCCAAGTTCTTTTCTATAACTTTGTTTTATTTATTAGAAAAAAAAAAAAAAAAGGAGGTAAGTCAAGGAAGAAAGCAAATGTTTTTAACAAAACACCCTGGCCCTGTTTTGTTTGTTCAGAAAGGAAAATATAATTTCTATTTGAGAAAATTTAACACTCATTGCACATAAACTGAATAAGTATATTTAGAAATAATAATAATAAATATTTTAAATAAATTACATGTCATATAAAAATGAATTAATCCTATTATTTTAAATTATGTTCAATGGCTTTGATAGAAACCATAGGAAATGCATCACGACTTTGTCTAAATCTCTTTTTTATCTTAAAACCTACACATGAATGAAGGCTAAATATGCAGTGGAAAAGACAAACATCTAATCATGCGAAAGAAATAATAAGTCTAGCTTAATTAAAATAAAAGAGGGCGTTTTGTATAAACAAATTAGTGATCACTCAGATTTCACCAAGATTACATATATTCAGTTGAGCAGAAATAAAGACTCTACAATCTTTAATTTGAAATTTCTTTAACAGCTGCCAGGCTTGTTTTGGGAGATAAACATAATTTAGTTTAATATAGTTTTGGCACAATTTAAATTTAATACTGGCTAATAATATCAAGTGTTCATTCTGCTTTTTTGCTCTCGCCATTCACAGAAAATGAATGTCAGACTATGAAATTCCCAAAGCAGAGCTTTTATTAGTACCTCACTTTTAATAAAAGCCCGTTTTTCCCCTTTAGTCTGTTTTCTCTTAATTTAACTAGAGAAGGGAACATTTTTCCTAAAAATTCCTCTGTATTTCTGTAATATCAATCTGTCCTTTGATTTAAAAGGTTAAACAGCTCAAGTCATTTAAAAGGCTTTGGATAAAGATTTATATTCACCTAGAAAAATCCAATAAATTGTCTCCAAATTTTAATCTGATACTGATTTAATTCAACTGAATTTTTTGATTTCAGTGGGTTATTCAGAATTCACTCTGACTTAATTCAAATTCACGTTTGAATTTTTAGCATTATTTCCTTATTGTAAGATTATTAATTCAATTTTTATGGCGTATCTATATGTAAGTACTTGATTTTTATATACTTCCTGGCATTGAGAAAGACTTCAGTCCACAAATTATCTTCTGCTGTTAATGGCATCATTTAAACTGTAAATAATACATAAACTTAGTAAAATCATCATCCACCCCAAAATTATACTGCAGCTGATTAGAGAAAAAAACAAACCAAAAAAATCCTCCAGTAAAATGCTTGGCTTCCCAAGAGAAGGAGAGTCATTTTCATGAGAGAAATGAGACTCATTTTCATGGACAGGTTGAGCCAAACTAATGACTTCTATTAAACATGAAACCTGAAGACATTTGAAGTCTTTAATTGTTTTAGGCCTCTCCCATCAACAGAATTAAAGCAAGGGATTCTTAAAATATGAGATCAGTTATTTTAGGTTTTCCCTGTGACCATGTTGTGGCCTTTCAGTATTTGAAGGGAGTTTATAAGAAACATGAGAACAGATGTTTTAGTGGGAGTAATGGTTTTAAAATAATGGAGGCTTGCTTTAGACTAGCTGCAAGGAAGAATTTTCGTACAGAGGATGGTGAAACACTGGCACAGGTTGTCCAACGAGATGGAGGCCTCATCCCTAGAAACACTCAAGGTCAAGTTGAATGTGGCTTTGAGCAACCTGATTGAAATGAAGCATGTCCCTGTTCTTTGCAAAACATAAAAACTTGAACACAAACTAACAGAAAAATTTAAAGCCAAAGTTGGATTGCAAATTTAGACTTTTGAAAGAATTACTGTGCTTTCTGATATCTGCAGTTCAATGGAAGGATACAGTATGCCCTCATGTGCCACATGTTCCAACATTATATATTGGTCTATAAGTATGAGAAAACAGAAAATAAGTGAACAATGGTCAACAATAAATCCAAATTAAGATAATTGCTAATTTAGTGTAAGAAATGTGTTTTGGACACTACTTGACTTTGCAAATAAACTTTGTTTTATAATGTGTTGATGATAATGTGTTCAGAGTTAGCAAAGAAAATTTGCAGGTCACATCAAACTACATTAAATTGTTTATTATGAGCTACATGAATGACAATAAAAGCTTTAGAATGTTTAATGCTTGAGCAGATTTTAATTTAATTTCTTTCTTACTTTTCCATCTGGCAGAATGACAGTGTAGCTCATTAGCCTCTTCATCACCTTGGACCAGCGAGGTGAGAGCGAGCTATTTAATAAAGGTCAAAAAAACTAGGACTTATGGATGTTAGGACAAAATGTACATTTATTTGACAAACTCAAATAAACTCAAAAGTGAGCTTTCTGTAGGGAAAAGTGAGAAGAAAAAGGAAAAAAGACGTGTTTTCTTAGCAACACCTGGAAGTCCCATGATTTACTGTTTTTTAACAAGTAGCATCGGAGTAGTTGGTTTTAGGAGAGAATATACTACGAGTAATTTATTTAAATGAATAGAAAGTGGTCTGAGGAAACCGAACCTCACCTTATGATATGTTAATGAGATTATCACAGTCCATTCTGAAGTAAGGGTCCTCGTACAAGCACTATACAGAGGATACCATGACTTGTCTGATGAAGTAGAGTACTTCAGCTAAGTCTATACAGAAGTACTGAACACCTCAAGAGTTATAGCATGAACAGAATGCTAATCACTATTCTATTATTCTGCTGAAGTTACTGCAGCTGATAAAGGAACTTTAGACCAGACAGACAAGATTTTTATTTAGACAGTTAAAAAATAATATTTTAGGCACCTAAATTTGAACAGGCAATTTCAACTTAATTCTTGCCGTTGTTCTTCCACAAGTTTTGGAAAGCAAAAGTATCTCTTCCCTCATGAAAAAATTTTGCTGGCCACAGTAACATAAAGAAAGAAGCAGTCGGTTTGTACACCCAAGAATAGAGAAAGATTTCATAAATGTCAACTGTTCCATCATTTATCCCATAATTTTCTACCTGAGATCTTCCAGCATGCCCTGTACAAGGAAGACAAAAGCACAGGATTGTTTTCAGATTCCAATAGAAAAAGCATGACAGCAAAAACTATAATAAAATTGTTTTAAAAACTAGATATAAAAAAGAAAGAAATAGAAATAACTAGTATATCTTCCATGCCTTCAGATGTCTTCATGTAGCACCAGATGGACCTCGGGTGGACAACCACAGCGTGCTGTGCGGAGCCCACCCATGGGAATTTTCAATTTCTCTGTGCAATGGCTTCTCTAGTATAACAAACAAAATCATACAGCTTGTTTTGACAGATAGAAATGTTATCTACTAATTTCCACTACAGCAATCTTAGCTGCACATATCTGGGACTTGTAGCTAATAACAGTGAGTATCCAGGGTATTTCAGCACAATCTCTTATGCTCTGATATTTATATAGGGTTATACTGTGGTGACTCATGATAACATATGGGTTTCTCAAGCTCTAGATACAAAATCTAGTATGGCTAATGTGGCTTGTTGTACATCTCTACCTCCTTAACTATCAAGACTCCTAATACACAGCAGCAGTAGTCATAGACGTTTTCCCAAGCATGAAGTGCATGTTTTTATTTGAAAACAAGTTTGGGCTGGTGATTCAGTCTTTAGAACTTTTGTGAAAAGCCCAGAATTGCAGACTAGAGGGATGCAGTGACTTCTTTAGAAATATTCCCATGGTTATTTGTGTTTATACCACTGACCTTACTCCAGGAACTGAAAAAATATCTCAGTTTATTTAGGAGGATTCTTCCATTATAAAAAAGAAAGTAAAGTTACTAATGGTAAGCCATACTTCTCAGTTCTGCTTCTTCCTTATGCTGTGAATACAAGTACCACAAGGCAGAGGATGTAAAATAATTTTGATATTAAGGCTCAGAACAAAAGATACCTGCTCATAACCTGTGGAGAAGTTATTTATTATGGAAGTTTATTTTGTTTGTTTCTTTGTCTGGAAATTTGTAATGTTTCTTAGCTTATCCTAAGGTTAAGAGTTGAAGTTCATTAAATAAGATGTTATTGTTAATCAGTGATTGCCATGTAAAACAAAAAAAGAACATCCACAAAAAAACCTCATAAAAATCTGCAAAGTCATAGAAGAGAATTTCTTGGTTCTCACTGACTGTGACCTTTCCCATTAATTGAGCATACAGAAACAGCTGGACTTTTGTTGACAGTTAAAAGCCTGAAAAATGTTATGACTTGACAGAAGAGCTATTAGATCATCTGCTCCTGCTGACTACACATTAAATCCTTACCTATGGTAGATTCTTTTCCAGATTTTTTTTCTTCAAGTACCTTTTTAGTATCATCCATTTCTCTCCTCAAGTAAAACATTGCAAAAAGCTTTAAAAACATCCACAGATGACAGAGGTTATCAAAAAGCTGGAGAGACTAGTGATACAAAAAAATGAACCAACCAACAGGGACTGCACACATCATTTGTAATACAAGATCAGCTGGCTTCCAGGGTTATATAGGCTGTTTTCAGGGATATAACCTTGCAACTCAAGGAATTACTTATGATGTATGCTGAGGCATCTTCAAGGATATTAAGCTTCAAAATAATGAGATCAACCACTCTCAAACTGTAGAATATGTTTTTTTGAGAAGTTAGGAGATTGCATCCCAGCCAAGTGGTTCAAAGAATTGTTTAAGTAGCTGGTACAGAGTAGACATTGAGAACTGACAAAATATTATGGGAATTATTAGAAGAGTGTTTTGGAATACATATTTTAAATAAGACATCTGTTTTATATACTGTTTACAGATAATGAATGGTCCCTAGAAAGTGATAACAGTGACATAAGGAATATAACCTTAATAATCACACAGAGAATTTGAGAATTTTATGGTGATTTTTTTCTTATAAAATATGATGCATAAAGTCCTGTGTAATTGTGGGGAATCACATAATGGAACTAAGTCATAAATGGTTTACTTGTGGAATAGACTTTCAGTTGGAAAGGAAATATAATAATCATCCAGTCCAGTGGTCTGACCAATTCCGGGCTGACCAACAGTTTAAACATGCTGTTAAGGACATTGTCCAAATACTTCTTAAACACTGACAGGTTTGGAACATTGGCCATCTCTCTAGGAAGGAATAAACCCTGTTTCAGGGTTTATCCACTCTCTGGGTAGAAAAATGGTTCCTGGTACCCCATCTAAACTGCCTATGACACAGGTTTGAACCATTCCCATGAATTGAATCCAGGGCCAGGTGGCTCAAGTTGTACTGGTATTATTAATGCTGAGGAAAAAAAAAACCCAAACCCGGATTGAATGCCTCTACTTTTTCTCCATTCCTAGTTGTTATATGACCTTCTTCAACCAGTCAAATTGGTCCAGTGTTTTCTGCAGACCACTTCTTGATATTAACCAACTTTAAAAAGCCCTTCTCGTTGTCCCACCCAACATCTGTAACTTCTTGTGAAGCCTGACCTGACTTGCAGAGATGACAGTGGAAAGATTGACATTAAATCTGAAGTTTTTTAATAAGTACATGAATATGTAGAAGCAAAGGCAGTTAGTATTATGCAACCAATACTGCACTTCAATAAAGGGAAAAGATCAATGTTGTTTGAGAAAGATACTCTGGAGAGGTTAAACAAATGACTATGTTCATATTAAGGTTCATCTGGTAAAAGAGATGTGATTTTTCTTCTGAGAAAATATTTAAAAATGCATCAATGCAATTACTTCTATGTGGGAGTAATTATAAATGTTTCCTAATGGATATCCTGACACAGTGTTAAAATGCACATATAACAGTTAAAATCATCCTTTCCAGTGATTATAAGTATACACAAAAGCACATAGTCATAGGGAAATAATAGATAGAAAGATAATTATGATTCATATGAACATGGAATATCACAGTAATTGCATATTGCACAATGCTGAAAGATAATTAGTACATCGAGAAATTTTAATATGGATTAAATGTGCGGAAAGAAGTACTTTGCTTCAAAAGTAGAGGATGGAGACTGGATGCTCTTTGCCCAAATCCCATTAATCTTCTGAAGACCCGTTGATATGTACCTCTATCTTTCAAAAGCTCCTCTAAGAGACTCAGCCTAAATATGTCTTGGGGTTTTAAGCAAAGACAAAAGAGAAACATAGTTACAATCTGACAGCCAGAGCAGAGAGTAAATTATTAACATATGGAAGTATAAAGAAATATTAGAGGATAAATTTAAGGAAAGAAAGATTTAATCTGAAAAACAAATGCTATTTCCAGATAGTGCTTGCTGATATGTGAGAGATAAAGACTTTTAATCCTCCACTCTATTAAAAATACAATTCCAGTAGAAAAAAAAAAATTCTGCCATAGCAAAAAAGAAATTCTTAAACACTGTAATATGTCTTTCTTACCTCTAGCTCTTCTAACAATTTTGTGACTAAATACTATTTTAGGGATATCATTTTAATTGTATTCATACTCAGAACACTGAATTAAATTATTCATTACGCCCCATGGCAGACAAGTTGGAACTAGATGATCTTTAAGGTCCCTTCCAATTCAAACCATTCTATAATTCTATAATTCCATGATTTTTATGATTTCTAACTGTATAAATGAACTAGTATCAGGTTGCATCTGTAGCAGGAGACTCTGCCTAAGCAGCCCAAACTGTCTTGTTTGCAAGTTATCAACGATAGCTTGAGCAAGGAGCATCTGTTGACCAGTGATAAGACAGAGCAAAAATGAAACCCTGTTTTGGTGTTGAAGAATGGTGAGACCAGTTTGACCAAACTATCAGATTCACCTACTGGCAATGCAAGATGAATCTGAGTGAGGCTGGAAACAGAAGGGATGTGCAGACCCTGATATGAAATGAGAGTCAGAAATGTTGAGCAGAAGAAGCCATAGCTGAAAACACCTTTTTCAGCAGCAAAGCGTGTTTTACTGAATAAGCCTGACAACACCTAATGTCAAAATGTATATGGCTGACATTTAATCACTATACTATAAAACACCACTGCTGCATGGTGAGGACTTCTAGCATACGTCTCTAAGGTGTGTGAAAATCCTTCCCTCAAGTGGGGACAGCCCTCAAGGTTACTTCTCAAGGCCAAGCAAAAGAGTTTTACCCACAGTTGTTCACACAGGTGAGAAATATCAGTTTCTACTTATTCATTGTTTTGCTAGCTTTAATTCCTTCAATATAATTTCTTTAATATATTTGCTTCAACATTGCTTCAGAAATAGTCCACTATACTAATAGTTACAACTGTCCATACTGTGTAGTAAATAATTCTTATTAAAGTCTTTTTTCTAAGCATTATCACTATTGTAATCAATTTAAATAAATAAGTAATTGTATTCATATAAATATATTTGATTTTTTCATCCTTAATTCTCTGGGACAAAGTTATTTAAAGGTTAAATTGCACCAGTAGAATCTTATAAACATAAATCATTGACTAAGAATGGGGCTAAGATTGGATCCAGCCACACCTAGACTCCTCTCTGAGGAGCAGTTTAGAAAGTAAGAGAGTATTTTCTGCAGTTTGTGACACAGCCAGAGGGTTTCTCTAATAAATTTATCTAATGTTCCTATTCTGTCCATGAGAGCACCTACAGTTACAATATTATTAACTGAGAGACTTCCGTATTCCAATATTGTTTTATACAAAAGTTGTAGAATATATTTTATTACTGTTATTCTTATGGTCAGGGTTTCTGCTATTTTTGAAGTTAAAAGTTATGACCTTCATGATATATTCTGGTTATTTGCATGGTTAAATCCATGGTTTAAACTTTCTGCCCCTGTTTCTAAGCATTGCTGCACTTTTATGCACAACAATTTGATGAACATCCATGAACTGTGACTCGTTAGGAAAAAAGGACATTTTAAGTGCCACAGAAGTCAAGTTTGAAGTCTTAAAGTAGGAAATTCAGACTTTTTAGCTCAAATCAGAGCTTTACTCTTCTCCTTTTGAAGAACTGTTAGACTTAAGGAATGCAGGAGAGTTCTCTTTACTCTGCTCTGTCCGCAGTGTGTGTCAGTATGGGTATTCTTTCCTTTTCTGCAGGAATAGATCAATGGACTGAACAATGTGATTGCTGTAAGAACATATGCCACCATTGCTGGTGGTAAATGTAGTAACTTAGACAGTAGCACTTGTTGCAACTTTAACAGTAATTTGTTAACATAAATATGAAGTCTTTGGCTATGTTCATATCCTGAGTAAATAACTTTTGTTTATTAGTGGAATCATTACAAAAATAATTATTTGGACAGAGGTTTTCCATATCCTTCTTGAGTGCACTAAAAAAACTCCTGGGAAGTTTTTTAATTGATATATCATTGCATCAAATTGTTATATTTTATATTAAACTATGTTAATATTATGCACTTTGTAGAACCCCTAAAATGAAAGCTTTTCTTTATTTTTTCATTTATATTTTCCTTTGTAATACATCTCATTTACTCACTGCATTAGGTGCAGGCCTCTCTATGAGACAAAGTAATTACAAATAAACTTAGCCCAGCAACTAAGTAATATTTTCATCTGCTCTCTATCATTATCAGAGGTTATAAGGCATCACTGGTAGGTCACATCATTTTTTGCCTAGCTGTACCACTGCAAAGGCCAACATAGAAACTCAATAAGCAATTTTCAGCCAAGCTGAATGACATGTAGCAAAGTTTGGGAAAGGTGTATATTGTATGTTCCATGACTCAAACAGACAGTTTTCCAAGGATGACAAGCAGAAGACTCTCTGTCTCAGAAATGTAAGCAATTCCTCAGAGAGTGCATTGATTCAGAGAGTCAAAGGGCAAAATGGAACTCCAGTTTCCATTAAATCTGATCATCTGTGTCCTATAGGCTGCTAGACATGCAGCAATTTCTAGGTCTTCCTAGAAATAGCAGTGTTTAAAAACGTCTAAACACTTTAACAAGATAAAACAACACAGTGAGAAATTTTTTTATCTTTGAATAAAAAAAGAATCCATCAATCAGAAGTAATTTATTTTACTATGTATATTTCCCATATAAACTAAGCATTGTGGACATTTATATCCATGTTTTTTCAGCAGAAAAAAACAAAGTACTAAATACCTTATCCTTTTGAAAAACACTGTGTGTTAATGGCATTCCTATACAAAAACTCAGTTTTGTTTTGTTTTATGTTTTCTCCTGATGAAATGTCTCCATGCTCTAGAAAGAAGAATTTTATAACACAGGAGAGAAAGCTTTGGTGCTACTGTCAACTCTGATGAAGGAGAATAAGGGATTTCACCTTCAAAGCCAAGAGAGAAATGAGTACATAGTGATAGCAAGGATGAATGAGAAGCCAATGCAGTCATACAAACAGTCATCCTGAGAGCCCTGACAGAAACTATTAGGATTCACCCCACAGTTCTCATTTTCACATTAGCAGGGTGAGTGAGCAACAAAGGTTATTGATGCAGCCTCTGGGCATGGGCTTCACCAGCAGCACATCATGTGTTATGAATTACCATTGTGATGGCTCTGATGTGAATTCCAATAAAATATATCGCAAAAAATAACTCAAGGTGTGTGTGTGTGTGTGTATGTATGTATGTATATGCATCTGCCCCCTTTATTATTCCCATATATTCCCAATCTGCTGTCAAGGATATCCCACAGCAATAAATAATAGTCAAATTAGATCATTGGTGTTGACTCCCCTTAAATTTAAATAACAATCCTCCATCAATACTGCAAGAAAATGCATGGGGATATGCATTTTGGAGGCCAGCTTTCAGCATTCAGACATGCTAAATCAGCAGAAAACTTGAGCCTTTGCTCTTAATAAATATTCTAGCTGGTTATCTTGGCCTTCTCATGGGATGAGGGTCTTAAGCAGCAATTGTCTTTCTTGGAAAGATAGGAATTCAGAAGGATGAGGCAAAACTCCAAAGAGTTAAGTTATAGTAGGGACAAGATCTCAACCCCAATGCCAACCCAAGTGTTGGGGGGTTTTTTGAGATGAAATGCAACTCACACTAGTGAGAGATTCTCTTGAAGTGCCTTAACCCTTGATCTTAAAGTACACCAGGGGAGGTGCAGATTAGAAATTAGGGAAAAAAAAAAAAATCACTGAAAGTCTGGTCAGGCATTGGAATAAATTGTCCAGGGAGGTGGTGGAGTCACCTTCTCAGGAAGTGTTCAAGAGATGTCTGGATGTGGCACCTGGGGTAGTCTACAGTATCAGAAGACTGACCTTAATTTCTATCCTGAGGAAAATGCTGGAGGAATAGTTTGCTTTCACTGAGCTTTTAGCATCATTGTTGCCCTCAATTCTTCAGTTGTCAGCAGCCCTGTTTCATTAGATGTCTAGGTGCACTTCCACTCCATTTTTCAAACAATGTCAGATATTTTCCCTCAAGGGAAGAATAGGAAAAAAAAGGTAAACCACATGAGTTAAGATAGGAACAATTAAACAGTTGAAACTAAATCTACTACTAATAAATATACTACTAACAATAGTACTGCTAGTATTCTTGAAAATTATTGTTTTTGTTATTGTTGTTATTATTGTTCTAATTAATTAAAAGGAGAGAGGAATAAAACCCAACAGAAAGACGTGAGAGACAATACAATTGCTCACCACCTGTTGACAGAAGTCCAGCCCGGATCTGAACAGTGAATGGCCCTTCCTGGCCAACTTTCCCTAGCTTATATACTGGGCATGATGTTCTTCCTCAGCTTTCAGAAGACCCCAGCTTGTTAAAAAAACTCCAGTCCTGCACCTCAGAGCCCTGAGTGCACCCATAGGCTCTGCCTGTCCCTCCCCCGAGGGTGTAGCTACACAGGCTCAGGACAGCTCTGTGACAACCTAGCTGAGTGCCATGGGATCATGAGTGCCATACAGCTTGCAAACAGCTGGGGCAGAAAGAGCTGAGGGATAGCTCATCAGGGTTTTGCTGTGTTCTACCCTCGTTGTGAAGCTACAGAGATGTGTACTGGTTAGTGAAAAACTGGATCACCAGACTGAAAAGGCAGAGGTCCACAGCAAAAACTCCAGACGGGAACTTGCTACAAAGAGTTCCTCAAGTGACACTAAAGGGCTTGGTGCCATTTAGAGGCATCATTGGTGATCAGGGTGATGGACCAAAATGCACTGTCTGCAAGCTGAAGTAAAACAACAGGAGACACTTAGACATACAATTGGACCTGAAAAATTTTCATGAAGGCCAGAAAAATGAAATTCAGTGTTTTGCACCTGAGGTATCAGGAACTATGCTTCAGTATGAGCTAGGAATTGCATGGAGAAAAAAATAGTCCTGTAGATAAGGACCTGGAGTTCCCTTGGGACAGCATGTTATAGCTGAACCAAGAGTGATAAGAGCTAACTGCACACCAGTGTTGGGCTGCAAGGATGAAGTCAGAATTCTGAGGAAAATTATTATCCCTCCTTCTTGGCATTCAGCACCCACATTTTTCTTTGATCATATGATGAAGGTCAAATTGTTTTAAGTATTCCTCCTTCACTTAATGGGGAAGATACTATTCCAGAAAACTAATGAGTTTGTTGCCCTCTAATTCTCTTCAAATAAGAGGTCTAAGTGTTTGCAAGAGTGCTATAAATGTCTGATAATTTCAGTCTAACATTGTAAAAGGGAAATAAATTTTTGAATTTAATTTTGTAACTATACATCTCAGTTAATTGGTTTGATTGACCAGGAAGTCTAATGTTTGCCTGAGCACTAATGAGTAATACAAAAGAATCCTGTAAGCACTTTCTGTACTGGAAAAACATGTCTGATTGCTTGCATGCAGACAAGAAGCTACTTTGAGAAATTTATCAGCAACAGAAAAGGTGTAGGTGTAATTTACAAGTGTACAAAATAGGATTTTACAGGTAAAACTTGCACAAGCAACTCCTTCAATTAAGAGGCAGATCTCAAATCTTTGTATATAAAGGACAATGAGCATTTTTTTTTAATTTGACTGTTAATGAATATATTTAATTTACAGTAAAATTCAAGCAATTCAGTAGGCTTGGTGCCAACATTGAGTACTTGAGAAGAATCAGCAAGAAATACAATTTCTTTTTATGTCTGGTTGTTATTGTTGGTTATTTTAACTACTTTCCTTTCTACGACAATATGTAAATAATAGCAAAAAAAAATTTCTAACAGATATAGTTACCAGTTTAATGACATTTCTTTCAATCTATTTATTCATCATCATGCACTTAAAACTGCCAAGTTGTGATTGGCAGTCCCAGAACTGGTTCACACACTTGCAGGCAGTAAATGCATAGTGAAAGAGCTTGAAAACCACAAAATAAACAGCTGCCAAAATCAAAATAAACAGGAGAAAATACCTAAATCCATCAAGGAAATAGCAAAACTATGTATCTCATATCATCATCTGACATCTATAATCAATTTGATAGATGAGAAATGTTTCAAAGTTATTGCAATTGCAGCTTTAAAGGAAAATTTAGAACTAAGAATAACTTTATGACTACAAACTGTAGAAATAATCTTAATGATATGATCAGTCAGGAAGGAACATGGCAAGAAATCAAACAATAAGTTGCATGGTTTTATGAGCCTTTAACTATGGAAAATTAACTTACATTTCTTAGCATTGTAGTGGCAACAGTATAAAGTAGCAAACACCCTTAATCAAAAAGCTACAGCAGTTCCCATTTATTACACATAAAGGCATTATCTGTCATATTTTTTTCAAAACATTTAGTTAGTTATTCAAATGCATTCATTTGCTTCATGTCTTGTCACCATTCAAAAATGCATATGGCATTTACCGTTTCCAAAGGAAATCAGTAGGAAATGCATTCACTTTACTTAGTGATTTTCCAATGGCAAGAATTGCTTTTAATAACATAACTGCAAATTTGAAGATGCAAATTATTTTTCATACAGGATAAATATCTAACGGGCATGAGAGACGGTGCTGTAAATGTTTGCAGTCTTAAAATCTCAGAATGAAAATGCTCAATTTATTTTTTCGATGGAATGATTAATTCCTACATGTTTGAGAAGGAATGAACACAGGAAGAACCCAAAAAGGAACAGAGAAAAGTGCACAATATACATAATTAATGATAATTACAATATTGAATTCAATAAATCTTAAAAAATTATCAGTAGACTACTAAGTACAGCCATATCTACACTTTCTTGTTATGAAATATTTGAGATTCTGTTCATTTACTCTTCAGTCCTGAGGTATTGAAGATTCACTCATGTTTTGGTAGTAGCAATGCAAATTGCTGGGCTTTGGAGGTAAAAACTTCAATGAGATGTTGCTCTAACCACCCTCCTGCTCTCTTCTAGAGGCTGCATGACCCTCTTGCCCTGAACACTTTTCTTTCTATTTAAACTATTCTTTCTATTCTTTCTATTTGCAGTTCCCAGGAAAAATTAAGGCACTGAGGTAACAATATTTTTGCTGTGAACATATTTCTTGGAACATGTCCATTCTGCTTTCAAGTGAACAGGTCAGGACAGGAAAAAGGTATTGCTACTGGCTTATTAAGCAATTTTCCCACAAGAAATTCCTCTGACTGCCTCAAAGTCCTTAAGACCATTTTTTTCTTTTTTTGCTGTAGTAGGGCGAGGTTTACTTGCTTTGTTTCTCTTTTAATAATTTGGAACCTTGCCTCCTGAACCCTACCCTTTGACTGATACCAGCAGTGTAGACAGACTGCCAACACCCTGCTTTTGACCAGCACTGGCTGCAAAAACACTCACCCCCCTTAGCAGTATAGGCAGGTTGCTGTCCATACAACTCATGGAAGATAGGATCCTTCCAAATCCCACCATCGTTTCTGGAGCCAAAGGGTGCCATAACTCTTACCCACACTCTAAAGATTTTTGCCTGGCTGGCTGCTGCTGACAGATGCCCTGGACACCAAGTGTGCCTGGAGGTCCACTGCAGCAGAGCTCTCTTAAAACCACATTTGCTGTTGGTGATTGGTGAGTCACTGAGTAGGCTTTTTTTTGCTCATCTTTCCTACTGCCTCAATAAAGCTTTGTTTTAGAATATGTGTCAGACTCTTCAGACTGCACAATTGCATCTGAATTAATAATGATTCTTTGATTACACTGTTAGGATTTCAGGGACACTAATAATAATATGTATGTGTTTCCTTTTTGACCATAAGAACATGTTGAACATAACAGACTATGTCTCCTTTAAGGTCTGAATAGGTCATACTGAAATTGTAACTAAAACATGGTAATGGCATCACCATGTGAGTGGTCATATACTAGTCACAAAATCACAGAATGGGTCAGGGTTGAAGATACCACAGTGGGTCGTCTGGTCCAACTTCCCTGCTCAAGCAGGGTCATCCCAGAGTAAATAGCATCGGATTGTGTCCATCTGGTTCTTCAATATCTTCACTGAGGAAGACTCCACAACCTCTCTGAGAATCTGTCCCAGCTCATACAGTACACACACAGTAAAGAAGTTCTTCTTCGTATTCAGGTGGAACGTCTTGTGAATCAGGCCGATTGCCTCATCATATTGCTCATCACCACCAAGCACAGCCTGGCTCCATCTTCTTGACACCCTCCCATCAGATACTGATAGGCATTAGGTCCCCTCTCAGTCAACTCTTCTCCACATTAAACAGGCCCAGTTTTGTCAGCCTTTCCTCATAAGAGAGATGTTCCCGTCCCTTAATCAACTTTGTTGCCCTCTGCTAGACCTTCTTCAGGAACACCGTGTCTCTCTTGTACTGAGAAGCCCAGAACTGGACAAAGCACACCAGATGTAGCCTCACCAGGGTTGTGTAGATGGGCAGGATCACCTCCCTTGTCCTACTGGCCATGCTCTGCCTGATGCACCCCAGAATTCCATTGGCCTTCTTGGCCAAGGTCACTGCTGGCTCATGGATGCTTGTTGTCCACCAGGACCCCCAGGTCCTTCTATGCAAAGCTTTCCTGCAGATCAGACCCCAGCCTCTACTGGTGCATGAGGTTAGCTCTCCCTGGGTGCAGCACCCTGCATTTGCCTTTGCTGAATTTCAGGCAGTTCTCTGCCCATCTCTCCACCCTGTCAAGATCCTTCTGAAGGGCTGGACAGCACTCTGGGGTATTGGCCAGTCCTCTAGGCTTTGTGTTGTCACTGAACTTGCTGAGGAGGTATCTGCTCCTTCATCCAAGTGATTGATTAACAAGTTAATCAATGCTGTGCCCAGTACTGAACCTAGGTGCCTTAGTGAAAGGCCTTCAACTAGACCCTGTGTCAATGATTATGACACTCTGGGATGTGCCATTCAGCCAGTTCTCAATCCACCTCACTCTCCACTCATCTAACACACACTTACTGGGTTATACAAGGATGCTGTGACAGACAGTGTCAAAAGTAATGTACTAATAATAGTTCTGTGCTGAAATTTAAGGATGCATTTGAATTGGTACATTCTGCTTTGGTACAAGTCTCAGAAGGTAGGGCAGAATATGAAGGACTTGGAACAGATCCTTCCTTGGCATGTTTTCTCTTCACCACCTGTGTCAAGGAAGTGCTTTCTTGCCAGCCAAATTATTTCTAGTTTTTCAAGATTATTTTCCCATCCAAGAGAAAATGTAGCAAAAATGAATACTGAGCAGCAATTTTGAGTGCAAACAGAACATGAAGCAGTGGTATTACTCACCTAATGTGATCTGAAAGTCTTTTCAAAACAGCAATTTTCTATCATATCTTATTAGTCTTGCACTCTGTTGAGATAGCTGGTATTTTTTAATATGATTTGATAGTCAGTAATGGGACGAGACTTTTGCCATAACAAACACCAGTGCAACACCGTGCTGATATACCATGATGTAAAATTCCTAATAATAAATTTAACAGCCCTTTTACCTAACTGAATACATTTTTGGTACAATTAAACCTTTACTTTTCCAAGATCATATTTATATGTTTATCAAAGACAAAAAGAAAAATTATTTGCAGGGAGACAGGACTATTTTTCCCCTTATGATGACTTTTGAAACCTATTTGATGACAATGGTGTTCTTTTTTTTAGAGAAAAGATATGAGAAAAAAATTTGATCAAACTTACAGTCATGCAAAGGATTATGTATCTTTGGCAATGCTAATAGTATTTAGACATATGTACAAAAAGGAAGGTCTTAAAGATAATTTCTCCTGCATAGAGTGTATTTATTAGTGGTATTCTTCAACCCCAAATGGAGCCTGAATTTTTCACTGAACAATTCTATAATATTTGGTTTTGTTTGGCTATTAAATTCTAAAAGAATAAACATTAGAAAAAAGCAAACAAAAAAACAATCACCTGACCACAAAGAAATAATTCTTTAAAGCAGAATTTTTTAATCTAATAGTATAATTTCTTGCCATTTTATTTTTGTTATTATTACCCTTCTGCCAACATTTAAGAGTTACCATGGAATGTAATTCTCTAATGCATTCCAAATATTACGCCTACATTATTAAAGAAGAGTGAGTGTTGCACAGAAATCTTGATTAAGCTTTTCCTTACCTTTGAGCCTTTGCTTTTTCAGCCTTAGGAGAAGTTCTCTAAAGAAGGCTATTTTTTGTGCGTGTATAACGTATAATAAATGACAAATTTTATCTCCGTGTAAGAACCTTTTATGAGGTTTATTTATATATATATATATCAGTAACACTGCAGAAAGAAGTTAATACTTTACATTTTATTTTCTTTGCTTTTGATTCCAGAAATAATAATTTTATCATTTTGTATAGGTTTTTCTTAGAGAATTGCCATCCAATCTTTACTGGTTAATCAGCATCTTATCCACAGGATTCAAGGCTGCATTTGCACTTTCAGAGCCTGTCATTAACTTCCTTAAATTAAAACTAATTTAATTTAATTAATGACTGTGGTCATGTATTTGGTTCACAAGTACCATGAGCTGATCAGAGAATTCACAATGATGTTACCAATTTGATTATCGCCTAAATTAAGTCATTATCAAACACCAAGCAGCCAGACAAGGATAAAAAAAAGATATTTTAATTTCACCTAAGTAGAGAAAAAGGAAGTTTGTGTATAACAGGAAGAAAAAGTTGATAGAAATATTACAATGAAACCGGTTAAATAAACCACAAGATATCTTCTTGCACCTTGATGTTGTTTGAATATTTGCATTTTTTTTACTCTTTTTTTTTACCTGTATGATTATGCAAAGCAGCATTTTCCTGAGGGAAACATACCTGGAAAATATAACTAGAAAATTGAATGAACTAAGGAAATTTCAAACAATTTAAGGAATCCTACTGATACCTGACAACAAATACTTAGTATCTGAAGCCTCAGGTTTAAGAATGAGATTGTTCTGAACCACCCAGTATTAGATCTAACTCAGACTTATGCAGGGTAAGCAACTTGCATGGGGTTGACACCACAGGTTTTTATATGACCCATGATTATATGACCCATGGATGAGCACTGGGAAGAAAATTTATTGAACTATTGAAATTTGTTGAGGAGCAGTTGGTTGGGCTATTCTCTCTGAAGTAATGGTTAGATTAGGAAACAGAGAGAGGAGCAATGAGACTACTACTGGAAGGGAAGGCAATATGAGAAAAGGCAAACCAAAGCAAAAGAGGAGAAAAAAAGATCAGAGAAAGAGAAGAAAAGTTATATCCACTTTTAAAAACTTGAATAAACAGTATGCTTTCAAGTTGCTTTTGGAGAACAGTACCTAAAGTAACAGCTAGACATGTAGTCTCTCAGACACAAGGTCCTGCTGTAATCCTAACCCATAAATTGTTTTCAAAATCCCACTAGGCACTTATCTTCATTATTAGCTACCTACAAATCTTTAACACAGCAGTTTCAGCCTCTTTTAATTGCTCCACTGAGTTTCCTACCTCAGAACCATGGAGACTGAATGAATGTATGGAGGTTTTGAAGCAGTCTGATACCTTGGTAATGAGGTAAGGAGCACAGCAATATCACAAATGGAAAGACTAAATAAAGCTTTATTAACTGCTCAAATGGAGGTTCTTGCTTTAGACCACTGGCATCTTTAATTTCTCCATGCTGTCAGAAATACCAATAGCCTTTTGATCTTCTAGAGTATTCTTAAGTGTAGCAATTGCCTAATTAACACTGTTGAAGAAAAGTTTAATTTGGAACAGAAGGTTTTGTGTGAAGGATATAGCCCAAAGGAATTAGTTCTTCAGGATTTATCTAATAAAAGATTTATCTCATTTAGTTTCTAAATGTTTCCTGAAGGGTTTAATTGTTCTCTACTCCTATATAAAATATACTAAAATAAATTTTCCCTCCAAAAATACAGTTTCAACATGGATTATACTGAAAAAAAAAAGACAAAAAAAATCAAAATGGCTTTCAAAAGCCCCTACCAATTTTAATAATACTGAAAAATGTTGTAGAACTGGAATACAAAGCCAGCAGGTCACAAAAAGTTTAAAAAGTATGATTTACCTCAACTAAAATTTGAAACATCTTAAAAGCCAGCCACAGCAACAGGAAATGTGGTAGGTGAAATATGAAATCTGAGAGAAATTAAACCATCTACTCTTCCTAGACATGAGCTCCCGCACTTGAGCCCCAGCAGAGTCTTGAACTTGTGGCAAATAGTGACTGCTGTGAGGAAAAAGTCAAAAGCAGAAGAATAGCAGGAGAATGGTAGATTCACTCAAGTGACCTTGCAGCTGGGAATGCCAAGGTCTGGACAATAATAATGTGGGAAACTCATATACTATGCCTACTTCTGTTTACCCTCTGTCTGTTTTGAGAAATAGAATTTCTATGTAGAGATAATGTAAGTGCTTTGAAAGAGGCACTCTCATGGACAAGCTTGAGCTCCCTGTTTTGGGAGAGAGAAGATCAAAGCTCAGAGATCGTAAAAAACACCGAGATCACAGCATGGTAGTAAACTCGAGATAAATTGGTGCAAACATCAGGGCTGCTGCCTGCTAGCATGGACTAAGCTGGGTGTTGCTTTGGGATGCTCGGCTTAGCAAGGGAACGAAGCTAATTTACTCTTGGCATTTCAGCCGTGGTTTTGTTGTTGTTCCGGCTGCCTGCGTGTGTCAGTTCACACACCAAGGCATCCTAGGTTGTGGGCACAGCATGCGTCTTTAGCTGAACCTGAAAACCAAAACCACTGCAGATTACTCCCTCAGTCTTTCCCAAAAAAACCAGAGTAGAGTGAGGGTTTCCAGGGAAGTGTTTTCATGGACCCTGAAACCTCCTGAAGAAAGGCATAGTACTGAGCTGGTGGAAAGACTGCTGCCCTTCCAAGAGTAAAACATGTTTCTTTACTGGAGTAGTGGAAGAAATGGGAGATATGAGGACTCGAGCCTCACTGAGCCTGGAAAGATCCAAACACCTCTCTCCTACCTTCTGAGAGTCTTTCCAAGACACCCATCAACAGAACAGTCTTGGTGTGAGTCTAAGAGAATGATGGGTACCTTGTGTCCTTCAGGCTGACCTAGGGTCAGTCTGCAGCCAAGAATTTGAGACTAATATGTCCAGATGTAAAAGAACCGAGGAGATCAGATATCCCCCATCTTTTTTTTTTCCAAATTACTTCCATGCGTGAAGAGTCCAAGGAGCAGAGAATGGCATCCAGATCTCCTGCTGTCAGCTTTGTGTTCTAGCCTTTGAAATACAAAAACACAGTTCCTCCTTGTAGGTCCACAAATATATCTTCCAAAGTTAAATAGATTTTGTTCAGTATTTCATCCCGGTCTTAAAACAAATAATTTCCTTTCCCTTTTCTCTTTCATATACGTCCTTTTTTTTTCCTTTTTGGTTTTTCACTATTGCCTCACAGGAACTGCTTATATTTTTATCTTTTGTTGATGCCACTGTCACTATGTCCCTTCTTTCTTTGTCTCTCTCTCTCTTCTATATGCCTTTCCTTGACTCTGATTTTTAAAAGCCAATCTCTGCCAAAAGATTAAGCATAAAGATCTGCTCTTAAATCCATGAAGAATATCTGGAAAGCCTGCGGACTTGGTCTTGGAAATAATCTGATTTTTTTTTTAATAAAATAGAGTAAAATGGAAAATTGTTATAATTATTCATGGTCAAGGTTTTTGGAAAGTTCGTTACAGATGAAGCACAGCTAATTATTTTAGTGAAAAACTTTACCAAGTTGAACTGACTCAACTAAAACTAAACTAAATACTGCTTCAAACTAGTAAGCAAAACATGGGCTCTGCATACATGTTGATATGTATAAATATATAAATCAATATATCAATGTGTATTCATAGATAAAGTCCACATTAGCACTTTGTTTATATACGAAGTACATTTATAATTAATTTCCAGACCACAGGAAATAATGTAAACATATAAATTTTATAAAAATAATACCTCTACATCTTGAACAGTGGTCAGATATATCTAGTAAAGCTATATATAAAGATATATAGTAAAGCTATATCTAGTAAAGCTGATATTTAGTAAGTTGCAAAAGGAAAAAGAAAACAGAATTGGAAAACAGACTATACAGTCTGTCAAAGGAATCAAACAGATGGTCTAACTGCAGCTGTTCCAAAGGTTTGGAACTTTTCTATAATTTTTAGTCAAAAAGTGAGGAGTTCTGTAACATTTCTTTGAAAGTGCAGTAGAGCAATATGCATCTGTTCAAGAAGTCAAAGTGATGATCCTGAAAAGGCATTTCTACATTATCTTATGTAGCTCGGTAAGGACCCCTGCGTTGTTGCACCTTTTGAATTATTTTCTATGGTTTCTTTTGCTTTAAAGAATCTTCAGATGTTCTTCTTCTTTTTTTCTTTTTTTTTTTTGTTTCCCTGGTTTGATATGATTTTTTTTTTTTTAATCTCAGAGTGCTTCACTTGCTGGAACACTCAACAATCAAATCCAGATACACTTACTCTTTTTTATTCCTAACACTTTGAAATCTATTGTTCACAGACTGCCAGAGCCTTCCAGTATGAGTGAAGCACATTCAGCACCTACAGAAATCAAATACAACATCCAGTTCTCTTGTGTTTATCATTCCCAGGTCTCAGACTGGAACAATATTTTCTGGCATACAGAATATTTGAGATGATCAAAACATTCTCAGAAAATTCTGTAAGGAGTTAAAAGGAAACCCTCCTTTAATTCACCATCGCAATTTTGCCTATAAAAGAACAGTACTAAAACATCTTCAGAAGAATGGTGNCTGATAAATATTTTGTTCCAGCCTGCAGGAATGATAATGTTCTATTGTCCTTTAATAATGTTAGACCAATGCATTTTTATCCCCATGTGTGCTCCATTGAGGTGAGTTTAAACACAGTTATTTTGAAGAGTTATGCTTTGTTGTGTGACAGCAATGGAAAACTTACGTGAAGACAATTGGAAAACGAGACATTAACTCTGAGAAAATGAAACCTGAAAACTGTTTAATTAATGATAGAATTTATTTATTACTTCTCTTTATGTTCACTTATTTTGTGGATCCTTGAAATAAAAACATAAAACACCCCTACATTTTTAATTCAAGCTGTACTATAAATTTAGAACTGTCACTTTTAGAAAGCAGAAAAATTAAAAAAAAAGAAAAAAGAAACCTTTTTTATTTCTGTTTACGGAGTTTTGGTTCAAGTAGAGAATATCATGGAACCCCCAGAAGTCCCTTAACATTGAGGCATTAGTTTTTTAGAATATATGTGACAATATCCATAGCACTTACTCTGTTATTTATGGTAGTCTCTACAGCTAGTATTTAACAGAATACAGGAGTGTGCCCTTCAAAGAAAGGGCACATTGAATTCTTATCACTCTTAGAGTTCCCTTAACTTTTGTTAAAATAATTTAAATTTCAAGGATTACCGAGTTGCAGAGGAACGCAAAATGATGTTACAAAAGCTTCTCTGAGCAGATGCTTACCCACTTATGCAAACACAGTGCAGGACTAGGAGAAGGTGGTTGCTAAACCCTTATGTTTCCAAATAGGCAGGTTGAATGCAAGGGGTTCCAATACTCATTGCTCAAGAAAAGCATTGCCTTTCCCAGACATGTGCTGTTTACTTTCCTTTTGATACTGTTTACCTTGCTTTCCTTTTCCTCTGCAGCATTCTTCATTTTCTGAAAAAGAAGAAACACAGCCCAGATTACTGTCCAGTTCAAAATACATGAAATTACAAGGAAAATGAAGAAGACTTGTGTGGGGAAGGGGGGGGCGTGCTTGTGTGTGCGCACTCAAAGAGCTCTCTAGTTGAGAGACAGAAAAGTAAACTTTTTTCAGATAATGACTTGGCACAGTAGGTACTGAGGGAGCTACTTTGCAGCGGAATTGCTTCCCTAGAGGGTTAGGTGTGCCAGTGCATGTTTCATTTTGATCTCTCTTCGGGGCTAATTCACACGTATACCGTACAAGTACTTGGTGTCTCTTGGTTTGGGTGAAGTTACCTGGCAGGAAAGAATGATAGGTATGCACTATAATTGGTGCTGGCTCTTCACCAAAGGTTCTGCAAAAGCAGAACTGAGACACAGGAGAGAGTCAGCCACGTGTGTTCTAAGGCAGGTTATTAATGTTAAACACAATTTCTTTTTCCAGTGGGTGAGACCAGGACAGTTTTTGAAAATACATAATCTCTGGTTTTAGATTCCAAATGTACAATAGCAGGGTGGATTATTGAATGAATGCTGATTAAATGTATAAACAGCTTCCTCCTATATTCCTGTGCAAATGTCAATCTGTATTTCAGACAGTAAGAGAGGATGAGTCTTTCTGGCAGTTGTAAGATATTGTCAATGTATTTTAAATATTCTGTTGCAGGGATTATTTTTTAAAGCAAATTCTAAGTTTTTCTAAAATTGTCTGACTACTGAGGACAAAAGAAACAGAATCATTTGCATTCATATAGGGATGCCTTTTTTATGCTAGCACCATTTTTTTCTTGCAGTAAAACCTTACAAACTGACTACTGTGATTTTTTTTTCCCAGAAACTTAAATCCAAAATTGTAGATAGAGCTCTGCTGGGGATTATCAGCGGGATGGATGTGTCTGGCATGAATGTTATTCTTGGTTTGGCTTCATTAAATGAACCATTACCAGGAAAAGACAAGTTGTTGTACACTTTTATTGCTTTCTACCTTTTTTCTCTATCAAATCAATAATACCCTTTTGTAACTTTGGCTATAGCACTGGTTCTAAATCCATTTCATGCCTGTTGGAAAGAGTTCATTAGCTTTTAAAATGACAAGGAGGAAAAGTGCTTGTGCTTTAGAAGTGGACTTCTTTGTTTCAGAAATGTCAGCATCCTCTATTCTATGTGTTGATACATGAGTAAAAGTAAATAAAGAAAAAAAGTAGTTATATTATATAACATTTTTAAAAGGCCTCATATTTAAAAACAAAATAAAAGAAACAAAAGAAACAAACAAAAAAAGCAAACCAGCAAACTATGGGTAGGTTCTAAACAGTGACAAGATTACTGTGTACAAAGGGCTTTATTTTCAGAAATCTCTCATTTTCCTAGTAATTTCTTATCATATTCGTAATTGTTATGCCACAGGTCACCATCAAATAATTCGGATCCATGGGGAGAGGTCTTTAATGTCAATTATATACCACAAAAATGCCCCCATGTGGGAATTGCTGAGGCTGAC
>VZTN01031852.1:147920-168602 GCA_013400515.1 Erpornis zantholeuca | reverse complement strand
GTTAAAAAGAACTTACATTTCTCGAGCCTTTCTCTGAGCTGTCTCAAAAACCCACTGACAAATCAGCAGCACACTCACCCTTAAAGCTATTTATTTTTGGTGATGCTGTGCCTCAGACTCACCCTGAAGGGTTTGAAAGAACAGATTAGCTGAGGTGAAAGTGTGAATCAAGGAGAGAACCTGCTCTGTGCAAAGTGCAGGGTCACAGGTGATGATTCACTGAGCTTTTTCGTGAGCGTTGGTCAAACACTTCATGTCCAAACTGTGATCCACAGGAAATTGCTGGGACAAGCCTTGCAGCTCTCAGTGTCCAGCAGCTCCAGGAGGAAATATTTGCTTCCCTTCTCTGGCAGTAGGAAAAAGCCATGGAGACTCAGGGCTTTGGTGCTGGAGCTCCATCCTTGGGACTCTCTCCAGTGAGGACAAATTCCCCTCTCACCTCCTCTCCTGGAGGAGGGCAAGTGCAGCCCATTCCTCCTCCAACTTCCCAACTCCTCTCCATCCCTGCTGAAAACTTCCTGAGCTGCAGGCTCTCTGCCACTCTCAGTGCATTATTTTGTTCCTCTTTTGAGCACTTGATGTCTTCCAGGAAAAATTCAACAACATAATTGGGCACTGTTTGCTAAAATGCTTCCTCTGCCTTTTTCTTTTTTTGAAACGATTTCTTGGTAATTTCCTCGGGTGCCTCTTGGGCCTGGTGCTGTGAGGAACAGCAAGTGTTTGTTGTTGACTCCCTTTGCTCTGTGATGCTGAGGATGGATCTTACAAAACTCTGCTTTAGTAAGTGTCTCCTACATCCCTTTCAAGCATCTCTTTGCCAGACCGAAGGGCCCTGACCTGTCAGTGTATTTCTGTGCAGAACTCACTCTGTCTCTGCCCGGGCTCCCTTCCCTCCTCTCACCCTTCCTCGTTCTGTTATCGCCGTTCCCTGGTGCTCCAAGCAGGCATTGATCCATCCTGCAGGAGCCCCACAGCAGCACAGGCTCAGTTTGCTCTGTTTCCCTGACAGAAACCTCTCCTGATGGATTTTCCCGTGGCTGTGTCCAAAGCAGTGACTCCTTCCTGACCAGCAGTGCTGAGTCAGAGCTCAGTGTTTGGTGGGGAGGCCGTGGGGTCTTTTCTGCTGGGCAGGACTTAGCACTGAGGTTCACTTCTTTATGCCTCAGGCATTGAGTTTTGTGAGATTTTTGTGCAGCTGTTGCACCTATTGAGGTTTTGCTCGTCCTGGTGGGTTCAGTTCCTTTAACAGGAGCTGTTGTTGCCCTGGCACCCTCTGGTCCCCAGGGAACTCTGCAGGGACTGAGTGGGCTGGTTTCACCCTGGGGCTGCACTGGGAAGTTGTTTCCATTGGGAACACTGAGTGTTCATCTTCATATCTGCCTCCTTTTCCCATCTCCTCCAGAACGAAAAGGAATGCAGACAATTCCCTTGATGCCTTAAATGGCTCCCTAGAAACAGAGCCCAGGCAGGAATAAAGGAATCAAGGAGGGATTGGTTGGAAAGGCCTTCAGAGGTACACTCTGGGCTCCGGATGCTCCTGCCTCAGTGCATCCGAACATGGACAAGGACAGCTCCCGAGTTCTTCCCACTTGGATCTCAGCATCAATTGCCCAAGCAGAAGCCAGGCAAGGATGGAATTTGCCCAAGCTTGCCCCCCTGTCTCCAAGATTGTGGTTTGCAGTTGTTGGGCCTAGGAGGGTCTGGGTGTCCTTGGAGAGCTGGAGAGGCTTTGTTGTGTGTGTGTGAGCATGAGAGAACAGCACTGAACGAGCTCCAGGGAACTGCAGAGTGACACTGGGCAGGGCAGGGCTGGCAACAGAGAAAAGTTAACACCTAAGGCATCAGCCCCCCCCGGCTGCCCCCTCCTGTCAGGGACTTGTGTAGAGCCACAAGGTCCCTCCTGAGCCTCCTTTTCTCCAGGCTGAGCTCCTTCCCCAGCTCCCTGAGGAATTCTCCAGCTCCTTCCCAGCTCCATTCCCTGCCCTGGACATGCTCCAGCCCCTCAGGGTCTCTGTTGTCCCGAGGGGCCCAGGACTGACCCCAGAATCTGAGTTTTGGCCCCAACAATGTTGAGTGAAGTCATGATTTCACATCAGCACTCGCTCACTGCCGGCAATCTCAAACCCTCTTCATCCTGAAGTCACTCCTGCACTGCTGTGACTGTGGTCACATTAGAGGTGGCAGGACTATTCAGGCAGGCCTAAATTAAGTAATAATTGAAATGTTTGAAGGAAAATGAGAATGGCTGTCGGGGTCAGCCTTAAATATGTTTTGCTAACAGCTTGCAGAAGAATTCTGATGAAAATTGCAGTGCTGTGCGAGAGATGATTTGCTTTCATTTCAAAGTAAATAAGGAGAATAGGAGAGAAAGGGGAGGACACACGAGAGCACAGTTAATAAGATGTATAATCAAATTAAAACTTTTGCACAGTGATATTGCATGAGGTAAAGCTGCAGAGTTTAAATTCAGAATAGATTTTGCTTACCAAAACCCCAGAATGTTTGAAAGCACTTTGGACTAATTTATACTGGGCCATATACATTTATATGGAGCGTTTATTTAATTTGGGGAAACGAGGCCCCTTTTGATAAGTAATAGCTCAAAGTGCTGCTGGAAAACACCAGCAGCAGAGAAAAAGTTATTTTAGAGGTCTCAAGAGCTGCCAGCCAAGTCCTGTTTTGTGTAAATTCACAGTGACTTCAGTCAGTGGCACAGAGCACACACTGAGGTGAAGAGACTGAGCCCATTTCCCTTAACAGATCCTTACATTTGCTTTCCTAAGCTGGGAAAACCAGTTCCTGATTTCCAGAGGAGCACCAAGCGCTGCTGGAAGAGCCCTGGATCATTCCTGGCGCCTGGCACTCGGTGCTCTGGGCTGGGCACAGGGTGGGCATCAGGCACAGGTCAGACTTGGTGGTCTGGGAGTTCTGTCCAACCTCAGGGATTCCATAATGTGGATCTGCACCACAGGCTCACCTCCAGAGGAGCACTGGGAGATGCAGGACAGGTGACAAGGTTTGAGGTGTCCAACACCTGGATCCCATTTTTCCAAAGGCTGGGATCAAGCCTTGGTGCTGTCAGAGCCCTGGGGGCAGTGACCCTGTCCTGGCTCACCAGGGAGGGATTGTCCAGCTCTGGCTGGGCTGGGGCGGCCTCACCTCGGATATTGGGTGAAGTTTGGGGCACCACAATGTAGGAAAGACATCAATCCCTTAGGAAAGATGTTACCTTTCCCTGGTCTTAAAATTAAAACCAGAACACAGTTGATGGGGAAAAGGGGTTTTTACCTCAGGATTTATTTCAGGATCCTTGGGTGCAGCACTTGGTCCAGGTGGAATGCCCTGAAAATGCATGCACACCTCACACTGAAATACACACAATTATAGGCCTTGCTAATTAGCACATCTATCAGAGATCCCCCAGGGAGAGACTGGAGTGAAGCCCTCGTTGTGAGGAACCTTCCCCCTGGCTGGGCCTGGCTGAGGTTCCCAAATGTGTTCTGGAGAGGCCCTTGGTGTCTGGGGCTCCCAGGATGTTTGCTCTCCTGGTTTAACGGTGCCGTGGGGCTGAGCTGAGTTCTCAGCCTTGGGGAGGTACAAGTGTGGGGCTGAAAGCACTGAGAATGCATCAAACTATAAAAGAGTGTGTGAGAGGGGTGTGAAAGAAACAGCAAAAATCATTCTGGCATCAAGACATGAATCTGTTCATCCAAGGGAGGCCACAAGGATGGAGAAGGGCCTTGAGGGGAAGAGGAGCAGCTGAGGGCACTTGGTCAGCTCAGCTGGAGGAGACTGAGGGGAGACTCATCCCAGTTCCAACTTCCTCATGAGGGGAAGAGGAGGGACAGCTCTGATCTCTGCTCCCTGTGCCAGGGACAGGACCCAGGGAAGGGCTGGAGCTGGGCCAGGCAGGGTCAGGAGATCAGGAAAGGTTCTTCCCCAGAGGGTGCTGGGCACTGCCCAGGCTCCCCAGGGAATGGGCACAGCCCCGAGGCTGCCAGAGCTCCAGGAGTGTTTGGGCAGCACTGCCAGGGATGGACAGGGTGGGGTTGTTGGGGGGTCTGGGCAGGGCTGGGGTTGGATCCATGATCCCTGGGGGTCCTTTCCCACTCAGAGCATTCTGTGATTCTATGATGCCCTGAGCGTCCTCACCTGGCTCCCACCCACACCCTGCCCATGGAGCCCCCTTAAGCCCAGCCTGGGGCCTCTAGAGCCATTCTGGGCTGTGGATCTGTGTCCAGCTGGGACAGATCTGTTTTCCCTCTGGCAGCATCTCAGATCTCTCCTGAGCCCTCACTCCCACCCTGTGTCCTGGCTGCACCTCCCCTGCAGCTTGGTTTCCCTCTGCTCCCCTGAGCTTTTGGGTGCAGTTTGGATCCAATTTCTCCCCTTTTCCCTGAGGGTCACCAGCACTCAGCTCTGCTCCTGGAGTCCAAACCCTGCAAGACTCCTTGGGGAGGGCACTGGGGCCACCCTTGGCCCCTGTTTGTGTCATTCCCAGCTCCATTCCTGGAGCAGATCCACCTCTGTCCCTCCCAGACAAACCTGCTCCTGCCCCACCATCCCAGCCTAGAATCTCCTCCTGCTGGGTGCGTGCCACCACAGGGAGCAGTAACCAGGGCTGGGGTGAGTTTGGCTTCCCCACTGGAACATCCAGGAGCTGCTGCTGGAGCCAGGAGCAGGGTGTGAGATGGGATTGATCGATATTGATCCTCAGCTGGCCGAGCCCCTCTGAGCTCCCAAACTGCTGCTGGAGCCCTGCTGGAGCCTGGAGCAGGATGTGAGATGGGATTGATCCCCTCTGAGCCCCTCTGAGCCCCCACACTGCTGCTGCAGCCTGGAGCAGGGTGCAGAGATGGGATTGATCCCCTCTGAGCCCCTCTGAGCCCCCACACTGCTGCTGCAGCCTGGAGCAGGGTGCAGAGATGGGATTGATCCCCTCTGAGCCCCTCTGAGCCCCCACACTGCTGCTGCAGCCTGGAGCAGGGTGCAGAGATGGGATTGATCCCCTCTGAGCCCCTCTGAGCCCCCACACTGCTGCTGGAGCCCTGCTGCAGCCTGGAGCTCTCCGAGAGCCCCGAGGCTGCTTTGTCCCTCCCCTGGCCGTCTGAGGCTGCGGCTCTGAGTCAGAGCAGCTCTGTGCCGTTCCACGCTGATTTCCTTGGCACGCTGGCCTGGCCATCCTCACCAACACCTGCTGGAGCCTGGCCCCGAGCCACGCCTGCCACCTTTGCACCTAAACCCTAACATTTCTCTTTGGTTCTCTTGCTTCGCTCCTGGCTGTGGCTGTGAGGACAGGAGCCTCCTGCCCTGCACAGGCTGCTGCTCCCACCTTCCCATTTCCAGGGATTCTCTGCAGCACACGGCAATTATGTGACGGGAGCTGGGTGAAAGGGAGCAGCAATAATTTGCAGGTTCTGCCAACAAAATCTCGTTCGGTTTTTGTTGTTGTTTTTTTTCCTCCCCGTACCTTGGCAAGGCTCCTTCCTGTTTTTCTTTCGTTCCGTGGCAGACGCACAATAGGAACAGGAGGTCAATCACTCGGAATTGTCAATTTCTAATTTTTCTGACATTGCCAGTTGCTTTTTCTAAAGACAGTGAGCAGTGTGTGAGGCCCTTGTTGGGTAACAGACATAATTAGATGATTTCTAAATTTCCAAGAGCTTTGAGGTGCTCGGCACACTCCTTCCCTGCTATCTCGTGGCTCTGTATCTGTGCTTGTAAACCCAATTGTTTCAGTTTTGGTTAATGTGTAATTGTTTAAGTCCAACTGACCCCAGAACTGCTGCCCTGCAGATTTTGGGAAGGGGATTCAAGGGTAAAAAAAACCAGCTGGAATGGAAGGTTCTGTGAAAGAATCCCAGGATGTCAAAAATAGAATTTTTGTCCAAATCCTTCCAGCAAAGCTTACAGGATCAGCCCAGGTGCTGGAGAAGGAATAAGAAATGATTGTTACACATCCGGGAGGTCAGATAAGCATGGCTTGGTGAGCAGGGAAAATATGAAGTGCTGCCTGTAAAAGGAAAAATGAGTGAACCCTCAGCTGGGTGGGGAGGAAAAAGGCAGCTACAGGCAGGGGAAAAAGAAGAAAATTTCAGTCAAACTGTGCTGCAGTTGACAGCTCTCTGCCAAAATGGTCCCTTCTGGTTTGGGTCAGGAAGCAGTTTAGGATCAGCTGAAGCAGTTTGGATTTGGTGAGTTCAGCTTTAGAGGAACGGTTCACTTAATTATTTTCAAGCAGATCATTTTAGATTGCATGGGAAGCTCTCCAGTGGGGAGCCGAGCCCATGCCTGGGCTGGGAACAACCAAGGCAGCAGGGTCTGGACATTCCTGGATAAGCCCCAACCCCAGCCCAGCTCCAGCTCCTGTCCGTGCTCCCCTTCCCAGGTCTCCCAGTCTGTGTCCTGAGGTTCCTGACCACGTGGGAATTGCAGTTTGTGGTCCCGAGGCTCAGCTTTGGTGCAGCAGTGAGGCAGGAGCTGGGATGTGCTGGCCCAAGGCACCTCCCTGCTCCCCAAGGGCCTGAGCCAGGGATTCTCCCTCGCAGTGGAGTCACCTCCCAGCTCCCTTCAAGGCTTGCCTGGGCTTCCCTCGTCTTCTCCTGCTGCCTCCTTGCCCTGGGAAATCATTGGATATTCACTGGACATGGAGAAAACCCCAATTTCCTGCCTGGTTTTCCCTGTGGGATGAGATGTGTGAGCTCTGTGCTCTGTCCTGAGGACATTCAGGCATTCCTTGTACCTGGAGCAGCTCCGGCACTGCTCTCTGCTGTTCCCGATCCCTGCCAGCCCCTCAGGCACACCCCCCTCGTCCCATGGCAGTGGCTGCACCCAGAGTGGCTCTGGAGGGGCCACCTCTTCCTCCTCCTCCTCTCTGGGCAGCCCCCGGGGCCCTCGCCCCTTCTGGGCAGACCTTCCTGGCTTTTATTGACTGCCAGGAAATGAAGAGGCTCCAACCACTCCCATCATTGGCCAGGTTTGGGTTTTCTGTGCTGGCCTAAAGCCCCAGAGGGATTTGGGGCTGAAAGAAGATGAATTTTGGGTTCTGCTGAGACCACTGGAGAGTGAGGAGATAATTTGTGTGATCCTTTGATGGATCCCTGGATGGGCTGGAGGTGGCCGGGGGGCTTCGCCTCTCCCTTTGCCCGATGTGAGCTGTGGGCTGTGTCTCAGGAATGTCCTGAGTGTCCCAGCACAGCCTCACCTTCACCCAGTGCCCAGCCTGAACCCCACCTGGAATCACTGTCAGGGAGCACCCAGGGCATCATTCCAGGGTGCAGAGGTGTGCTCATGGGAGTGCCTTCCCTCCCCACAGGAACAGAGACACAGACGACCTCCCCACCTCTCCTCCAGGTGCCAAGGGCCTTCCCTCAGCCTGTTCCTCGAGGGGGACGGCAGCGTGGGCATTCAGGATTAAATCCTGGCATGGAAGCGCCTTCAAGGGCATCTTGGCAGTGACTGGGTGACCTGGGAATGGAAGTGTTTTGGGATGAAGGCTTCAATGATCCCCATCTCCCTCCCCTCCTCTCCGCACTTCCCCAGCCCTGCCTCATCTCTGGGACCCTCCCCACCACCCTCTGCCTCTCCTGGAAAGACAAATAAGATGGGAGAGGCAAAGGCACTGAGGGAAATGTGGGGATGCAGCTGTCCCAGTGCCAGCCTTGCCCTTTCTGGCTCGTGAGGGAGCCCCGAGCCCTGCCAGCCCCGGGACCTGCTCCCACCCCTGCTCCAGAGGTGAAGTCTGGAGCAGCTGCTCATTTTCATTTTAAGCCGAGGGCTTTGGGCTATTAATAAGCCTGGAAAATAACCACATGTTCCCTGAATTATGTAACAGATGTTAAATTCCCCAAGATGAAGAGGTGTCAGCCCGATGGAAGGAGTGACGTGAGGACCTTTCCTTTCCCTTGGAGCTGGGTTTCTCCTCTCATGAGCAGAACTGGTGACCTGCCAGGGGGGAGAAAAGAAACTGGTGTCACCCCAGTTTGGGCCCGGCCCCAGCTCTGCTCCGTGCCCGTGTTTGTGCTCCTCCTGCTCTCTCCAGCAGCACTTTTTGGAGACAAGTGTCACCCGAATGCTGTGGGAGCAGGAGCCGAGCTGGGAGCTGCTCCTGAGTGACCGAGTGGAGCTGGCTCGGGAGCGGCCACATCCTTCCCTTGGCACCGACAGGGAGAAGGGGGAGAGGGAAGCCAGGGCCAGCAGCTCGTGGTGCTGGGCCAGCGAGGGGGCTGGGCAGAAAATGCCTTCCCAGTTAACTCTTTCAGTGACACAGCAGCCACCGAGGTGGGTGTGAGACGGGCTGGAGGCGAGGACAGAGGAGGTGTCTTGGGCAGGGGGGTAAAAAGGGTTTCATTCAGTCTTCTCTTGGATAATTTTTATTTTTAGGCTTGTTGTTCCTGATCTTCCTTTCTCCCAGAGTGAGCACTCCCAGGCAAAGCCCCTCAGCAGTCCAGGGTGGTGTTTACCCAGCATGGAGCTCTTCCTAAAATCCCTGCCTTGGCATAAAGATTGAGGCCACACCTCGAGGAGGAGGCACCTCCAGTCCTGTGTCCAGTTCTGGGCTGCTCCAAGGAAGACCCTGAGGGGCTGGAGTGTGTCCAGGGCAGGGAACGGAGCTGGGAAGGAGCTGGAGCCCCAGGAGAGGCTGAGGGAGCTGGGGAAGGAGCTCAGCCTGGAGAAAAGGAGGCTCCGGGGGGACCTTGTGGCTCTGCACAAGTCCCTGACAGGAGGGGGCAGCCGGGGGGGGTCAGGCTCTGCTGGCAGGGAACAGGGACAGGAGGAGAGGGAACAGCCTCAGGCTGGGCCAGGGCAGGCTCAGGGTGGACAGCAGCAGGAATTTCCCCATGGAAAGGGAGCTCAGGCCTTGGCACAGCTGCTCAGGGAGGTTTGGAGTGCCCATCCCTGGAGGTGCCCAAGGAATTTCTGGAGGTGGCACTGAGTGCTCTGGGCTGGGGACAAGGTGGGGATGAGGCACAGCTTGGACTGGAGATCCTGGAGGTCCTTTCCAAGCTCAGTGATGCTGGGATTGGAAGATGGAGGGGAGCAGTCCCTGGGGAGAGCCGGGTGTGGATGGGGAGGAGGATTGGAGGCCTGGGGCCCAGGGGTGCCACTCTCCCTGCGAGGGGAGGTGACACAGAGACACAGGAATCAGAGGGATGTGCTCCAGGAGGAGCTGCTGGCTGCTCCCCCCGGGGCTGGCTCTGCTCAGACCTTCATTTCTGACCTGCCCCAGCACCTCCTGTCTCTCAGCCCCTGCCCAGGGATCGCTTCTTCCTCCTGGGAAGGCTTGGGAGCACGGCTGGAGGCACGGCCAGGGTGGGACAGGCCCTGCTGGGGCTGGGGCTGGGTCCCACCACCACCACCATCATCTGTGGGACTGCAGGTAGCCCCCAAATTGTCAGGAAAATCAATCCACAAACAGCAGAGGTTTATGACCAAAAGGAGACAGAGGAGTCCTGTAGCTTTATTTGAATAAAGGGAGAGGCCATGGGGTATTCCCCTGGGGTCTCTCAGAGTTTTGGAGGGCTCAGCCTCCTTTTTATCCCAATTTCCTCATTTCCCTCTCTCTTTCCCCATTGCCTGAGGTACTTGAGAGGTTCAGACTTCCCAGAACACCTAATACCTACAATGCCCCTCTAGTGTATAATCCCCCCCTTTAATTCTTAATTCTTATGGAATTCATGGTTTTCCCCATTGTTTCTTTCATCTCTCAATATCCAATTTGATTTATCTGCAGACCTACAGTTTGTTCATAAAGGCAAACATCTCTTTCCATTCATCAATCAGTGGAATCCTTCTCGTTGTTCATTTCATCTCTCAGTGCTGATTTTGTCTACCAGCAGAACCACAGTTTGTTTGTAAAGACAAATCCTGGCATTCCTCTCACATCGAAGGGCCCTCCTGGATTCCTCCCTCCTTTTTCACATCCTGCACCAGGCAGGGACAGAAATGAAGGGAGTCACTCCCTGCCGAGTGTGGAATTCAGCAGGATTTAGGATGTGCGGGGAATCTCCTGAGCACAGACCCCTGGCCTGGACAGGCTGTCACAAGGCTGGGACCCCCGGGCAAGGAACTGATTGTTGGCCACTCGGCAGTAAAAAAGAAACACGCGCGGAGCAGGGGACTGGATTTGGGGTGGTTTCCCCATTTCTGCCCAGTTGCCCTTCCCTCATCCTTCAGGAGCAGCTGACAGCCCTGCCCTCGGGGTTATTCACTGCCCACCACCGATTAATGGGCTGCTAATGGCATTGCTGCTTCCATTACCCAATCTGCGAGATCAGTCATTAGCCAGGGAAAAGGAAAAGTCCATTTCTTACCGGCATTAAGTGCTTGACTGGCCGGGTAAAGTGCAAGGTTCACATCTAAGAAGAGGTGAAGAAGAAAATTTCTTTTCAGGAAGAAAATTTCCACTGAAAGTCGTCTGTAAGTCTGTATTACCCAAAGAGTGGAGCTCAGATACCAGAGGAGGTGTTGCAAATCACAGAGATAAGGGAGGTAGCCCAAAAAATGTAAGGACTGTATCGAGAAGGTGCCTTCAAAGGGATGGGATAACAGCGCTGGGAGTAAAAACAACAATTATAATTAACAACAATTATAATTAATAATAATTATAATTAATAATAATTATAATAAATAATAATAATACACCTTGAAGCTCTGGGTCAGAGCTCAGGTGCTTGAGGTGCTGTGCAATTGCAGTCAAAGAAATTGTTGCTTCCAATTGTCCTTGCACAGGCAGGGAGAGCGAGGCCAGCTGGCGAGTGACAGATGGGCAGGGGACAGCAGAGAGGGGACAGCCAGGGCACGGCCCGGGGCACCGGCAGGACCTGGGCTGGCATGGAGTCCGTGTCAGGAAGGACAACGAGGGGCACCCGGGGGCACCGGGACCGGCAAAGGGCGAGGAATGAAGTGCCTGAAACAGCGCAGTGAGAGCCTGGCTGAATCATGGATCAGCCTGAGCTGCGGGGACCCACATGGGAGGGACCATGGATAGTGCAGCTCCTGGCCCTGCACAGTCCCTAAAGCACCCTGAGTGCCTGCGAGCATTGCTCAAATGCTCCTTGCCTTGGGCTGATGCCCCAAAAGGAATGGGGACCAGGGGCAGCCAGCTCCGAGCCACGAGGGGCCCTGGCATGGCCACACTGGCCTGTCCTGGCCACAGAGAGAAGGGAGAGCTGTGGCCATGAGGGGCCCTGGTGTGGCCACGCTGGCCCGTCCTGGCCACAGAGAGAAGGGAGAGCTGTGGCCATTGGGGCCCTGGTGTGGCCATGCTGGCCCGTGCTGGCTACAGAGAGAAGGGAGAGCTGTGGCCATTGGGGCCCTGGTGTGGCCATTGGGGCCCTGGTGTGGCCACGCTGGCCTGTCCTGGCCACAGAGAGAAGGGAGAGCTGTGGCCATGGGGTGGCAATGGCAGCAGGGCCCTGTGGGGACGGGCAGGAGCTCGGTGATGGCGCAGAGGGGATGCCCAGGCTGGGAGGGTTCGTGTGTCACACCTGCAGAGGTGACACTCCCTGAGGGGACACCCTGGGGGTCTGCGGGGTGCCCTGCAGGGACACCTGGCATGTCCTCTTGTCCCGGCACATCCCGGGAGCTGGGATCGGCCCTGGTGGGCTGGGATCGGACCCTGAGGGCTGGGATCAGACCCTGAGGGCTGGGATAGGGACCTGAGGGTTGGGATCGGCCCCTGAGGGCTGGGATCGGGACCTGCGGGCTGGGATCGGCCCCTGCGGGCTGGGATCGGCCCCTGCAGGCTGGGATCAGACCCTGCGGGCTGGGATCGAGACCTGCGGGCTAGGATCGGCCCCTGAGGGCTGGGATCGGCCCCTGCCGGTGGCACCTCGTGGCACAGAGGTGGGGACGCTGCAGGGACGCCGAGCGAGGCGCTCCAGGCTGGCCCTGGGGGCGGTGGGAACCTTCCCCGGGGGGCTCCTGGAAGCCCGTGCGGATGTTTGGAGGAGCTTTTCCAGGGAATGCCTGTGGAAGCTGCAGGTCTGAGCTGCCCCAGCCCCGCTGCGTGCCAGCTCCGCATTGCCACGGGCACAGGGCTGGTGGCCCCGGAGGAGCGGCCGTGTCCCCGAGCACGCCATTCCCACGGCACTGCGCATTCCCCGCGAACCCCGCTTTTGTTGGGAGCGAACATCTGTTCCAGATGTGGCCGCGCGGTGCCGGCGCTGCCGCGCTCCTGCCATTGTTGTCCCGCTCCCCGCCTGCCATGAATTATTGAGGGATGCGGTTAAATAAATGATAAACCTCGCCCTGCGTGCTGAAGTTTGTGTCGCTCCTCGCCCGCAGAGTCGCACTCCGGGCTCGCCTGTGCCCATGATGAGCTCGCCCAGCGCCCGGGCCCCGCCGACTCGCCTGCCTGATGGGGCTGATCCAGGAGCCGGCAGAGGGGCAGCCCAAGCATGAAGGAGGCCGCGGGGATGAGGCTCCCGGCGAGAAGGAGGAGCCGCCGCAGCGGAGCAGGCAACCAGAGTTCCCCTCCTGGCAAGTGCTTTTCTGCTCTCCGCTCCTTTCCCGGCCGGGCGAGCGAGGGAGGGAGCGAGGGAGGGACGCTGCTGTGGCGGGGGTGGGCGCTGGGGACACCGCGTGTGCCGGGAATGTCGCGGCGGGGAGGATCCCTGGGCAAAACCCCGGAGCAGAGCCCACCCCGGGCACTGCTGAACGCGGGCGAACCCTCCCGGGAGGGCAGAAAGGCTCTGGGAAGGAGCCAAAGGTGGGTCCGGAGCGAGCCGGCCCCTCCTCTCCCGCTGCCTCGGGAAGTCCGAGTGGAATTTTGGAAGCCTGGTAGCCTTGGAAATTGAATTTTTTTATTTATTTTTTTTTATTACTTTTCTTTCTTCACCATTTTGAAAAATGGCTTGACTCACAGTTGCATGAGGCTGTGGGGACTCACAGCAGACCATCTGTTTCAGCTGTTAACAGTCATTAATTCTTTCGTATTTTTTGCTACTTTCGAGACACTTTGGGGGAAAAAAAAATGTTCTGGATGGCATTGGAAGAGTTCAAAGTCACTAACGTTTTTTTCTCAGAGAAACAATATGCCGTGAATGCAGTTGTTCTAAAAGAAATACATTTTTATGGGCGTTCTAAACGGGGAATCTGTCTCCTGCGGCCATGCAGGAGGACACAGTGTTTATCTCCTTTCCACCATGTATTTGGCTCATACCTGCACTGCAACCCATGGGCCGAGGAAGGTTTTTCTGGCTTCAATCTAGTGCAGGAAGGCTTTCATTTAAAAAATAGACAGTGAGATTTTCTCTTAAGCCACTGAGTTCCTGGGCCCGGGCGGTCCCTGATGAACCCAGGTTGTGGCCAGTCCTGCTCAGGCACTGGGGAATGGAGCTCCCAGCTGGTGGCTCGGGGCTGTGGATGGGGAGCTGGGGCATCTGGCCAGGTAAATAATGGAACAGACCCACCCTGTTATCACTGTGCCCCCCAGGCTGGGCACACTACCCTCCTGCCTCACCCCCGTGAGTGTTCCCTGAGCCAGCTCTGCCAGAGGAGCTGTTCTGAGCCCCTGGCCAGCCCCAAGCTCTCCACTGCTTCAGCTCCTCAGCTGCCCTGTCAGTGGCTTCATGCAGGGCTTGGGATGCCCCTCTGGGGCTCACCCCTAAGCCCCCCTGAAGGTTTCCCTGTGGTTCATGGAAAGTTTTAGATGCAACAAAAAAAAACCTTCCATGAGTTTTGTATGGAGGGACAGGACCCAGGGAATGGCTTCCCAGAGGGCAGGGATGGGTGGGAGATGGGGAAGGAATTGTTCCCTGGGAGGGTGGGCAGGAGCTGGGATAGAATTCCCAGAGCAGCTGTGGCTGCCCCTGGATCCCTGGCAGTGCCCAAGGCCAGGCTGGACCTTGGGGCTGGGAGCAGCCTGGGGCAGTGGGAGGTGTCCCTGCCATGGCAGGGGTGGCACTGGGTGGGCTTTAACCCTTCCAGCCCAACCCATCCTGGGATTCTCTGGTTCCATGATTTAAGGACATGGAAAGCGAGGGTGCAGTACCTTGGGAACACGAGGTGGGGAGGTGGTGGCAGCTCCTCCAGGGATGCTGAGCCCTTGGTGCCCCCATGGGACTGTGGGGTGGGGACAGCAGAGCAGAGAGCTCCGGGCTCGTGGCTGAGCTGCTTTGGGTCCTGTGTCTGTGCCAGGAGGAGAAAGGAGCCTCCAAAGTGCTCCTGGGACTGCTGAGGGGGAAGGCAGAGCAGGAGCAGCCCTGCCCTGCCAGTGACACCTGGGAGGTGACAGCCAGGAGCCGTGGAGCACTTCCAGCCTTCCATTAGGACTGCGGCTCCCAGCACAATGACAAATGGGGCCTGGAAAGGCTCCCTGGAGCTGGCCAAGGAGCCCTTCCCGGGGCTGCCTGGAGGAGCAGCCCCTTGGCAGCAGCTCTGGGGCCGTGCTGAGGCTGAGCCCAGGCACGAGGGACTCGTGGGGACAGGGGGTGGCACGGGATGGCAAAGCACAGAGTCCAGAGGACTGAGTGCCCTGAGCGCTCAGCCCAGGTCCGTGTGATGCCAGTTCCAGGGTGGATTGGAGCCACCTCCCGACCTTCCCCAGGGCATCCCTGGGTCTCTGGTCTCGTTCCTGAGCTGTGCCCTGGGCGCTGGAGGACAGCCAGGCCCTGCTCGCCAGCAGAAGGTGCAGGAATTCACATCTGGAGCCTTGGAGACGTTCGGGGCCTGTGTGGTTTTCATTTGAGGCCTTTCCGTTCTCCATTGACTTGATTAAAATTAAAAAAAAAAAAAAAAGAAGCAGGCAGGATTGGGCTTTTTTTTTTCCCTTTTTTTCCTGACCAGATGCCTGGCTCGGAGTGCTACAGAGCCAATTTTCATTTTGAAATTTCCTTTCGTTTTAAAGCTCCCCACAAGAATTTGGAGCTGCAAACCGAAATGAGGAGGTGTCAGACTTCACAAACCAACCCAACCCCAAACCTATTCATTAACTCAAAAAGCATCTTCTGTTTTGTCAATTTTCTGGGAAAAAATTAACTTTGGGTTGGGTTTTTTTGTTTGTTTTTTTCAAATAAAAACATTGTTTTTTTAAAAGAGAACTGAATTAAGCAGAAATACTCCTCGTGTTTTGTTACAGCAGAGAGAAATGGGGGTTGGCTGTTGGCTGGGAGCTGCTCTCCCCTTTGCCCTCCCTGGTGCCACGGGACAGAGAATTTCTGGGGCGTGGATGGAGATTTGGAGCTTTGATAAGGATGATTTGAGATCCTGGGGCCTCCATTTGTTCCTGATGCCCCAACATTTGTTGGTTGTCCCTGCATCCATCCATCCTCCTCCTCCTCCTCCTCCACCTCCCTCCAGGAGCTCAGACCTCGGTGCACCCTGAGAGACCCCAGAGGGCAGAGCCTGAAACCCCTCCCCACTCCCAGTTCCCTGAGGAAAGGGAAGGCGATCTCTTCAAATCTCTTCAATCAAAAGGAAATTTGCCCATTAACACCCCGGACACCAAAGTCTCAATGGAGCTCTTCCCCCCGAAGCAGCTCGGATGCCTCTCCCTGATGGGAAGGCTAAAAATAAGCACATTCTCCACAAACAGCTTAAAGATGTTGGAAATGAAAAGCAACAAAGGCTGGAGAATGGATGAGTCACGAAATTACAGGGCTATCTTTCGAAGAGCAAAACAAACCACGCAGAGCCCCCCAGCCCTGCCTGCCCAAACTCGGCGTGGGTTTGGGGCTGGGCTGGGGCTCCCTGCCCTCTGCAGGCACTCAGCTGAGTCTTGTGGGCTCCCAAGGGTGAAACCTCTCTCACCCAGCTCTGCTCCAGCCTGTGCCAGAGCAGCTCTGGCTGAAGGACCAGAGGAGCCCCAGCAGCACGGGCAGGAGGTGCTGTTCTCTCCCACGTGGGCATTGCTGCGGGGTTTTTTGGGATAATCCCCCTCTGCAGGAGCTCCTGGGATGAGGAGCAAACACTCCTGTCCCCAGAGCATCCCCTGGCCCCAGGGAAGCCACAAGTGTCTGGAGTCTCAGCTGGGAGCAAGATCTCTGTGGGTGTCACTGTGTGTCTGTACCTTCAGCTGGGGGAGGTGAAACCATTAAAAGGAGCTCAGAGTTTGGGATTTCCCCCCGTGCCTCGAGGTCTCCTTTCCATGAGCTCCACCAGGGTGGGCTCTGTTGCAAAGCTGCAGCTTTCTTAGCGTTTGCAGATGAGCCTAAATCAAAATGCTGGCATTTGAGGCAGCAGGAGAGGGGCTGGCATGGTGCCAAACCTGTGCCTACATCTGATGTTTGCAGCCAGCCCCAGGCTCTGGAGCAGGCTGGAATGAGCCCTTGGATCTGGGCTGGAGGTGCCGATGTGCTGCTGCACCCCAGCCCTGCTGCCAGGCTCTGGGACACCCTCCTGGGGCTCTGGGGGGGCTGCAGGGGGGCTGCCCCTTTCTGCCCAGCCCAGAATCCCTGAATGATGGTTTGGGTTGGAAGGAATCTTAAAGGGATCCAGTGCCACCCCTGCCATGGGAACAGCTTCCACTGTCCCAGGCTGCTCCCAGCCCCAGTGTCCAGCCTGGCCTTGGGCACTGCCAGGGATCCAGGGGCAGCCACAGCTGCTCTGGGCACCCTGTGCCAGGGCCTGCCCTCCCTCACATCATCCTCAGCGCCCTCACCCATCCTTTTTGTGGCTGCAGGAGGGGACAAAGGCTGGCAGTGCCAGGCTGGGCTGTGTGAGAATGTTGCTTTTCTCTGGTCTTAAAATGAAAACCAAAACACAGTCGATGGGGAACAGGGGTTTTTACGTCAGGATTTATTTCAGGATCCTTGGGTGCAGCACTTGGTCCAGGTGGAATGCCCTGAAAATGCATGCACACCTCACACTGAAATACACACAATTATAGGTTTTACAAAATTAACATATTTATCAGAGATCCCCCAGGGAGAGGCTGGAGTGAAGCCCTCGTTGTGAGGAACCTTCCCCCTGGCTGGGCCTGGCTGAGGTTCCCAAATGTGTTCTGGAGAGGCCCTTGGTGTCTGGGGCTCCCAGGATGTTTGCTCTCCTGGTTTAACGGTGCCGTGGGGCTGAGCTGAGTTCTCAGCCTTGGGGAGGTACAAGTGTGGGGCTAAAAGCACTGAGAACACATCAAACTATAAAAGAGTGTATGAAAGAAAAGGCAAACAATCATTCTGGCATCAAGAGCCTGGCCTGTGTCCCCTGCCCGCTGCGGCACCGCCGGCTCGCTCCTGGCCCAAAGAACTCCTTGATCCATAAATCCATGGCCTGGGCTGGCAGCTCCAATAAAAGCTGTGCCCAAGGATCATCAATCCTGGAGCAGAGCTCGCTCAGCAGTGATTTAATCTCAATATTCTGTTCTGAAATGCACTAATTAAACTCCAGGAGAAAGCATCCAGTGCAGGAGCGAGGTGGAGGTAAAGGAAAAATAAAAGTTTCTCCTGGAATAATTAAGCACCGTTAAAATGTGAAATTCCAGGCTAGGGAGCAATAGTGCTCCTTCCACCAAGTGTTTCATCAGGAATAATGGCATGGGAGGAAGCAGTGCTGAGCATGTGGGCTGCGAGTTTGAAACCTCTCCCACCCGTGAGAGCCGTGAGGCCGAGAAAGGCTCCTGAGCCCTCCCCGGGAGGGGCACAGGGGCTGCTTCCCAGGACATTCCCGACTGGAGCCTCTCCTTGCCCTGTGGGGAAGGAAGGATTGCAGAGCTCCCCCCTCCATTGGCCTTCTGGGGTTTTCTTTCATCCCTACCTGAGCAAAGCTCTTTCATCCCCTCGAGGACTTTCTCCTCTGAGGGACCTCGCACTTTGGCCTCACGTTTGGCTAAAATGGGAAGTTTTGAAGGCACCCAGCTCTCCCCGAGCCACAGCCTGGCTTGCCCTGCCTCCCCTTGGACACCCAACTTACCTCTGCTGGCTCTGCCAGGCTCCAGACCCCCAGCTCAGACCCTGCCCTGCTCAAGGGCTCCAGACCCCAGCACAGACCCTGCCCTGCCTCGGGGGCTCCAGACCCCAGCACAGACCCTGCTCTGCTCAAGGGCTCCACACCCCCAGCACAGACCCTGCTCAAGGGCTCCAGACCCCAGCACAGACCCTGCTCTGCCTCGGGGGCTTTGCTGAGCAGCTCCCCGGGGGTGGGTGGCCCCCACGGTCCTGCCTGTGGCCAGCAGCTCCATGGCAAATGCCATCAGGTGCTGCTCGCTCGAGGTTGGAGTGGCAGCCCCCAGTGCCAGCCCCGCCAGTGTCTGCCCTGCTGCCATCCTTTACCCTGTCACATCAGGGCTTTACTGTCCCTGCCTCTGTCCTTTCTGTGAGTGTAACCCAAACATCCCAGGGTGATTCCCGAGGAAGCCCCATCCTTCTGAGGAGCTCCATCCCAGCTCCCTCCCTCTGCCACCCCCGGCCCTGGAGCTGCCCAGGACACTCTAAAAGCAGAGGTTCTGCAGTGATCAGCTCTGTGTTGTAACAAAGAAAGCAGGGGAAAGAGCTCTGGGATGCTCTTTTTGATGTGCACACAATCTGGAGGTATTCTGGATCTATTTGGTGGTTAATGAGGGCTCAGTCCTTTCACAATTTTTAATAATAAATATATCCTGATGGATTTTCCAGCTACTGTTTGCAACTGCAAAGGCTGGAACCTTTCTGGTTAATGTTTTCCAGAGCTGAAGGAAAGGAAATTAGCTAAAGGCAGGGAATAACATTGCTGAGTGAGGGGTTTTGCCCCCATTGATTCATGTAAGCAGCCCAGATGGAGATGAGGGAGCTGCAGGTGAAAGTTTCCTCATGGAGCAAGGGAAAAAACAGGAATGAAAATAAAAGGACGAGGAGATTCATCTGTGTCTCATTCTGATGGAACAACATTTGGTGCCATCACTCACCTTCCACTGCTGCTGCTGAGGGCCTTGCTCCTGGAGCAGGGATTCTCTTCTCACTGAGCACAGCAATGCCAATAACTTCATAAAAATGGTAAAACTCCAGGACATGGCCCAGCCCTGATGGTTTGTAAGGGACTTGGAGCATGGCTCAATTCCTGAATCTCTGTGCAGGCACTGGGAGAGGGGCAGTGGGATGCAGAAATCCTCCCCTGGGGCAGGACAGCTGAGCTGGTGGAGCAAAAAGAGTTGAATTTCGATGGAGTTGGGGTTTGTAGTTTGCACAGGGAGCAGAGAAAGCCAAAATCCCTCTGCCCCTGGGGTCCTGAGCTGCAGATCATGTTCCTTCTGATCCCAGTAAAACCCCAGCGTGGGGAACACGGTGACCCCCGAGGCTGAAGGGAAGGAGACAGGAAGGATTTCACATCAGAAAAGTACAAGGGAGACAAGCTGTGAATTAAACACCTTTGAGCCCTAAAGCCGACACTGTGCAGGCTTTGTTTGATGCTCACACGGCTGTGGGAGTGTTGCTGGAGATGACGGGTGTCTCTCCAGGCTGTTTTCCAGATCCAATTGAGGCAATTTTAGCTGTGTTGGGCTCCCATCAGAGCCTCTCCTGCAGTCAGCTGCTCTCCCCAGCACAACATCTCTGCTTGCTTTCAGCCCAAATTGGTTTCACTTCAACTTCCCCCAGTGGAAGTGTCCTGGCCCAGCTGTCCCTGAGGGGTCAGGGCTTTGCTGGTGCCAGGCGCTGATCCAAGGGCTGTGTGCCTCAGGAGCATTCCAAAAGGGAGCCGGGAAGCCAAGCGAGCTCCACCGAGCGCTGGTACCAGGCTGAAGGTGACTGCAGCAGGGAAAGGAAGGGATCTCTGCTGCCTGGGGGCGAGATTCAGCCCCCAGGGAAGGGAACTCCTTCAGGCCCTTCCTCTTTCCCGGGACAGAAATCCGGGTCCCCCTGGAGCTGCCAGATCAGCCATGTGGATCTCCCTGCTCTTCTCCTCCGCCTCCAGCATCCCGTGGGGGTCGGGCAGGCTGGGGGGCCCTGGGTTCAGGGAGAGCTGAGGTTGTGCACACACAGCACAGGAGACACCTGCAGATGTGGGCTCTGCTCCTCCCCTGCTGCTGGCCAAGAAGGCCAGGATGATTCTGGCCAGTATCAGCAATGGGGTGGCCAGCAGGACCAGGGCAGTGAGGGCAGGGATTGTCCCATGCTGAGGTCACACCTCCAGTCCTGGGGTCAGTCCTGGGCCCCTCAGGACAACACAGACCCTGAGGGGCTGGAGTGTGTCCAGGGCAGGGAACGGAGCTGGGAAGGAGCTGGAGCCCCAGGAGAGGCTGAGGGAGCTGGGGAAGGAGCTCAGCCTGGAGAAAAGGAGGCTCAGGGGGGACCTTGTGGCTCTGCACAAGTCCCTGACAGGAGGGGGCAGCCGGGGGGGGTCAGGCTCTGCTGGCAGGGAACAGGGACAGGAGGAGAGGGAACAGCCTCAGGCTGGGCCAGGGGAGGTTTGGGTGGATACTGGGGAAAATTTCTCCATGGAAAGGGAGCTCAGGCACTGGAGGGAGCTGCCCAGGGAGGTGCTGGAGTCCCCGTCCCTGGAGGGATGGACGTGGCACGTGGGGACCTGGGTCAGCGGTGGGCTCGGCAGTGCCGGGGCAGGGACCGAACCTGATCCGGGATGTCTTTTCCAACCAATGATTCCGTGCTTCAGGAAAAGGAACTGGCAGCTTAACCCCCCTCCCTGCCCAACGGACACAACTTCCCCAGGGGCTCGGCCCCACCGGAGCGGTTCCCTCCCGGATTTCTCGGGGCCGAGCCCTTCCCGGCCCGGCGGGGCTGGGGCGGCGGGGCCGGAGCCGCTCCCTGCGCG
>VZTN01031852.1:133044-147465 GCA_013400515.1 Erpornis zantholeuca | reverse complement strand
GGCTGCGCGCAGGCAGCGCCCTCCCCTCCCCGGCTCGGGGGCACCGCAGCTCCACGGGGAACCTGTTGGGGCTTCGGCCAGCCCTGCCAGCCGGGTCAGACGGGCCGGCAGCCGAGCCATCCCCGCGGGGGGATCCGCGGGTGGCCGCCGGGGGGATGCCGGCGATGCTGGTCCCCTCCCCTCGGTAGCCAGCCCCGCGGTGTGATGGATTCGCGGCTGTCCCCCCTCTCGGGCGCTGTGCGGCTGTGGGCGCTCACACGCGGGTTTGTGGAGTTGCCATGGAGCGGCACAACAGCACTTCGGCTGCCCAAAAAACCTTTTTTATTCATCTGCTGGCCCCCTGCTCGTCCGTGGCGCGGGTGATGTAATGAGAGCTCGGTGTCTCTGCGGTGTCCTGCTCCCGAGGAGCTGGGCACGGATGGAGATCCCACATCCCAGGGCACGGGGAGCATCCGCCATCTGTTTGAGTGGATGGGTCCTAATGGATCTGTCAAGCCCAACAAATGCACTTGACGGAGGAATTTGGCCCCGAACACCTCCTGATGCCGCTGTCGGCAACCAAAACGCTCGGCGCAGAGTCCTGCCCGTCCCCAGCTGCCGGCTCGGAGCTGTCGTGAGCCCAGCCCCGGCTGGTTTCGGCTCATTCCATCGCCAGGTTTAACACCTGATTTGCAGCGACCGCCTCTCGCTTGCCCCTTCGAGCAGCCCCGGGGCTGCAGTGGGGCTGGCTGAGCTGGGCTGAGCTGGGCTGAGCTGGGCTGAGCTGGGCTGAGCTGCCGGGCTGAGCTGGGCTGAGCTGGGCTGAGCTGCCGGGCTGTGCCGGGCTGAGCCGGGCTGAGCTGGGCTGAGCTGCCGGGCTGTGCCGGGCTGAGCGGTCCTGGGCGAGCCGTTCCCGGTTACTCAGCAGCTCCTCAGACCTTTCCCACCCACCAAGTTTTGCTGTTTTCCATGGAGCAGCTGCCTCCCCCTTAGCGCCGTGCCGCGCTCATCCGCGGGGCGCCTGGCGAGCTCTTGTCCCCTCCCGGTGGCTTTGGGAGAGCGCTGGAAGTCCTCGGGACGCGGATGGGCTGCGCCGGGAGACGAGAGCGGGACGGGAGCTGCGGTGGGAGCGGCTCCCCGGGCTCTGGGCGCCGGAGGAGAGGTGTGTGATCTTGCGTGGCTCCAAGGGCTCGCTGGACTACAGGAGGAGCTTCCCGCAGCCTGGGAAATGGAATTTGCCCGCTGTTGAGCTGTAGAATGGCCGCACAAGGCCGGCGCTGGCACAGGACTGGAGCGCCCAGGGTGCTGGCATCACGTAGGCAGCTGCCACCGAAATGACACACTTGATTGAAGGCCAAAAGAACCCAATACGTAACTGCTGTGATTAAGCTCCATATGATGCCTCAGAGCAAGTAAAAACCCCTCCTTCATCTCATCTTGCTTGTAACGAGACAGCCGTCGCAGGGCTCTCATTTGGGTCATGTTGTGGCTTTTGGGCGATTTTGGGGAGGTTGTTTCGGGGCGGTTTTTTTTTGCTTCTGGCTGTACACACCCATGACCTGCAGCAATCCGCACCCCCGCGATGCCCCCTGAGAGCCTGGGGCTGTAGGTGTGCTGCTAGCTGGGGATAGAGATCCGAGCAGGTAAGAGCTCGCGATGCCGTTTCTTTAAGCAGGGAATATTCCCGCTGGCTCCCCGTGGGGAGGGAGAGGGTCTCTGCACGCGCCCTCCCCCCGGAATGCATGTGTGGGACTGGATCCCCGGGAAGGCTTTGACGGGGAAGCTTCATCCTTTCAGCTCGGGGAGTCTCGGTGGATGCTCGGCTGTTTCCTCAGAGGATGCTCTGGACCTGTAGCCACATCCTCTCTGCACTGCACCTGTGGGTGCAGGCTCTGCCCGGAGGGCTCTGCGTGGCTCGGGCCAGGGAGGGACCGCGGCCGGGTCCTGCTCGGGGTGAAGCTCCCCGGGGGTGTCGGGGCTCTCCTGGGGAGGGTCTGTCCTGCAGGAGCTGCCTTCTGCTCCCCAATTCCTCGGGAGCGCGCAGAGGTTCTCACAACGCCTTCCCTTAAGTTCTCGGTGGGGCGGGGGTTTGCTCCTGGGAGCAGGAGGGTTTCGGCAGGGAACAAAAGCCAGCGGCCAAGAGATTAAAAAACCCCGACCCAAAGCAGAGCGATAGTTGGCACCAAGGGTAATTGAAGCCGAATCTCCTTCCTCGCCTGCCTCAGCCGAGTGGGGAGCGGGGCTGAGCCTCCCTGTTCCCCCCTCCCCGGCTCCATCACCGCGCAGCTTCTGCCCAATGGCAACGTGCTGGAGGGCTCTGCTGCTGCAGGCGATCCCTTCCACACCCCGGCACGTCTGGAACTGTAGATGGCTTTAGAAACAAGGTTTTGGTGGCTGCTGGTCCGGCCTTTCCTGCCCCGGGCCGGGCACAGTGCGATGGCCGATCCGTGCCGCCCCCAGGAAAGCCGCCCCTGTAAGTTCCGTGCGATGCAAGTTTCTCGCTGTATTTCTCTCGAAATGTCCTAATTTCTAAGCGAAATCGTGGCTTGACCCATGAAACGAATGGTGCCGTGCATGTTTTGCCTTGCAGAGTTGTGGTAAACTGAGTAAAATGCGCGCTGAGAAACTCCTTGGACTAGGAATACCCTCCACCATCATTTTAGATTTGTGCTCGTGGAACTTTTATTGATTTGGGACGAAATATGGCAGGCAATCCATGAGGAGATGCAAATTCAAACAGGCAGAGCCTTTTCAGAAAATGCTGGGGATGTCAGAAGGGTCTGAGAGGGTTCACTGTAGCCAGGTGCCTTCCCGAGGTGAACCCAGAGGGTTCTGAATGTTGTGTAAACAGGACAGAGTCAGTTTTATTCAGTTTATACAGCCCCCAGCTAACGATGTGCTGGGAATCGATCATATGGAGGAGCTTGGCATGGCTGGGGAGGCTTTAATTGTGTTTTTAACCTGTGAATGTGGTTGGTGTTAAAAGTGTGAGCCAGAAACTCCAGTAAATGCCGAGTATTATGCAATAGTTCTTGGGCTATCATGAAAAGAGGGCAATAGAAACAAACTGTTTTATAGGTCTGCTTTTAATTAACTGCAGCCTCCTTCGATAAAAGCACTAACATGTGAAAATGGTTCTCAGAAGAAAGACATTAAGCAGTGGTAATAAAAGCCACAGTCTGAATTTAGTCTGTTGAACCTGGAGCCCATGGGCAGGACCTGGAAAATGTAAAGAAATTCCGTGGGTGGTTCTAAAAGTGCCCTCTCATTCCTTGAACTTAACATCAGCCTGTGGAGGCTTGCTGGGCATAATTTGCATTTTTACAGCAGGAGAAAAGCGAACCTGAAACATCTGCCCAGAATTCTGTCCTCAGGTCTGTCCTGAGACACCTGCCCAGAATTCTGTCCTCAGGTCTGTCCCTCAAACACCTGCACTGAATTCTGTCCTCAGGTCTCTCCTGAAACATCTGCCCTGAATTCTGTCCTCAGGTCTGTCCCTCAAACACCTGCACTGAATTCTGTCCTCAGGTCTCTCCTGAAACATCTGCACTGAATTCTGTCCTCAGGTCTGTCCCTCAAACACCTGCACTGAATTCTGTCCTCAGGTCTCTCCTGAAACATCTGCACTGAATTCTGTCCTCAGGTCTGTCCCTCAAACACCTGCACTGAATTCTGTCCTCAGGTCTCTCCTGAAACATCTGCACTGAATTCTGTCCTCAGGTCTGTCCCTCAAACACCTGCACTGAATTCTGTCCTCAGGTCTCTCCTGAAACATCTGCACTGAATTCTGTCCTCAGGTCTGTCCCTCAAACACCTGCACTGAATTCTGTCCTCAGGTCTCTCCTGAAACATCTGCACTGAATTCTGTCCTCAGGTCTGTCCCTCAAACACCTGCACTGAATTCTGTCCTCAGGTCTCTCCTGAAACATCTGCACTGAATTCTGTCCTCAGGTCTGTCCCTCAAACACCTGCACTGAATTCTGTCCTCAGGTCTCTCCTGAAACATCTGCCCAGAATTCTGTCCTCAGGTCTGTCCCTCAAACACCTGCACTGAATTCTGTCCTCAGGTCTGTCCTGAAACATCTGCACTGAATTCTGTCCTCAGGTCTGTCCCAGCTGGGGCTTCCAGGCCCCTTTTTGGCCCTGGACCTTCCCTGACCTCCCTTTTCCAGGCATTTTCCAGCCATTCCACCTGGCTGGAGGGTTTGGATCTGTGTGGTTCCGTGCCTGGAGCCGTTCCCTGCCGTGTGGGCATCTCTGCAGGTTTGGTGGCTGTCCCTGGGGTGGGGACACTGCCCAGTGGGGTGGCAGGGCCCAGGGGGTTCACCCCTGAACCCGCAGTGGTGAGCGGTGCTGGGGGAGCTGGGTGGAGGTGCAGGTTTGTGGCTCTGGGCTCCATCCCTTTCCCTTACCCTCCTGCACTTCCCCAAGCCCTTCCCGTGGTGTCTGCAGAGGAGTTTGGCTATTCAGGAACGCAGGAGGGTTAAAATGGGGCTGCTTTGCCTTCGGACAGGCCCTGGGCAGTGGGGGTTTGCTGTGGGGGTCCCGGGGTGTCCTGGGGGTGCTGGGGTGGCTGCCCAGGTGGCAGTGCATGCAGACAGACAGGTGACAGCAGGAGAACGCCGTGTGCATGTCATTTCCTCGGGATGGCTCTCTCCTGGCTGCTGGGATGTTAAACCAGAAGGTGAGCCAGCCCTGGCAGCTGGGATTTGTTCAGCTGTGGGGATGCCTCTCTGGTGTCCTGCACGATCCCTGTTCGTTCTGTCCCTTCTTCAGTTCCCTGGGTCTGTGCTCTCCTCCTGCCCGGGCCCGGCCCTGCGCGGCTCAGGGACGGGGGCAGAGCCTCCCGCAGTTAATGAGCTGTGCCTAACGAGGCTCTGTCCTCTCGGAGCGTGCAGAGACCCCTCCGTGCCTCCGAGGGGCTTCCCCTCCTGCCAAGCCTGGGGCAAAGAGAGGAGGAAATGCCGGCCCAGGTGAGCCCTGCTGGGCTCCCAGCCCATCCCAGGGCAGGGAACTGCCGGAGCTGCTGCCCCCGGCGCCTCCGTGACCCCAGGGACGTGTCCCGAGGGCAGAGCTCCGATACCTGCACTGCCTGATCAGCAAATGTCCCAAAGGCTGTGAGGATGCATCCAGGGGCACCCAAGGATGTCACAGTGAAGTGTTCCTTGGGATCTGTTTATTCACTCAGCCTCAGACACTCTGCCCTGACCCCTTTTAGAAGCAGCACTCGAGGAGAGAGAGCCTCTCTCCTTCCCCCCACGAATATCCCTGCCCTCTCCAGGACAGTGATTTCCCCTCTTGCACATCAGCTCTCATGCAAATGAGATTCCAAAGAGTTGATCGACCCTGCCAGGTATTAAGGTTGGGAACAGCCAGGTCGAGAGCAAATCCCAGGAAAAACAAGAGAATGAAGTCTCTGTAGCTGTTTCCAATTATCCAGTGCTGCTGGTTCTCCTGGTGTTTCAGGAAGAAACATGGAAATCTCTCAGGGTCGAGCTTGTTTACAGAGTGCTTGTGGGTTTCAGACCCCGCCAGCATCAGATTTCCCTCGTATGTTCCCTTCACATAAAGGCTGAAATAAAACCAAGGACGCTGTAATTTGTGCCACCCTGAGAGCTCAGCGCTGCTCCAGCAGGAAATGATCCTTAGGGTTCTGGAACAGCTTTGCTGAGATCTTCCAGGGAGCAGGAGCTGGCAGGGAGAGCAGCACAGTGACCCTGCTCTCCCTGAGGGGATCTGGTGATGCCTTAAATGGCTCCCTAGAAACAGAGCCCAGGCAGGAATAAAGGAATCAAGGAGGGATTGATTGGAAAGGCCTTCAGAGGTACACTCTGGGCTCCAGAGGCTCCTGCCTCAGTGCATCCCAACATGGACAAGGACAGCTCCCGAGTTCTTGCCACTTGGATCTCAGCATCAATTGCCCAAGCAGAAGCCAGGCAAGGATGGAATTTGCCCAAGCTTGCCCCCCTGTCACCAAGATTGTGGTTTGCAGTTGTTGGGCCTAGGAGGGTCTGGGTGTCCTTGGAGAGCTGGAGAGGCTTTGTTGTGTGTGTGTGAGCATGAGAGAACAGCACTGAACGAGCTCCAGGGAACTGCAGAGTGACACTGGGCAGGGCAGGGCTGGGAACAGAGAAAAGTTAACACCTAAGGCATCACTTGTGCCTGCACAGTGACTCTGCTCTCCCTGAGGGGATCTGGTGCCTGAGGAGCTGAGGAGGATGAGCGACTCCAGCAAGGGCACTCTGAGCTTTGCAGCCTCACAGCCCCGGGTGTGGCCCTTGGAAAAATCTCATTCCTGGTGTGGGGTCAGGGAGATACTCCTGCCTCAGGCACGGGGTGGGGTTAAACAGCTGCTCTGGAGGGATGGAGGGAGGGAGGGATGATGGATGGATGGATGGATGATGGATGGATGATGGATGGATGGAGGGATGGAGGGATGGATGGATGGATGGAGGGATGGATGGAGGGATGGAGGGATGGATGGATGGATGGATGGACAGACACAAGGAGCACCTCTGGCAGCAGTGTTGCAGATCCTGTGTGCCCGAGGCAGTTGATGTTCCCAGTTTCTGTGGGAGTGGAGCCATTGGCACAATGGTCTCTGCCCCCTTTGTCCCCAGGGCCCATTCCCAGGTTAGTGACAAGCATCCTGGTGGCTCTGGACACCTCTGGCTGGGCCAGGTCTCCCTCAGGGTCTGTTCACTCCCTCCCAGCAGCCCAGGATCCTCCTTGGAAACCTGGATCCCCTTCAAGCTGGGCCACTGTGTCTGAGGACACTTTTCCAAGGAATCTGCTGGCCCTGGATGTTTTCAGGGGAAGTTCTGGGAGTGGATCTTGGTTGGAATCCCCAGTCCACCTCAGTTTATACAAAATTACTCCAGTGCTGGGGGTGCCCTCGTCTCTAATCCCCTTCTGCTCTTTCCTGTGTGTTGGTGGCTCCAGCTCTCCCAGCTCCCAGGGAATTGTCTGTAGGAACCATCAGCCACTGCTTTAAAAAATAACCCTCCCCAGATGTCCCAAAGCCTCCTTGAAAGAAGAGGTCTGGCAGAAGTCAGATTTATTGGGAGCAATTAATTGTCCTGCTAAGAGCCCTCAATGTTTTGGCATTTCATTAATAAGACGTAATCAACCACCAGGCTATTTGGAGTGTGTTACTCTGTCAAATCCGCTGTTAATTGTCATTATTTGATAGATTTCATGTTTATAATTACCCGTGTGTGACGCAGGGTGTGCTCTGAATAATCCATTGTGTATTGTTTTGTGAGGCAGGGCGCCGGGGGTGCCAGCACTCGCTGCTGCTCGCGTCTCCAGGGCTGATTTATGCCGGGCCAGGGGAGGGAACGGGACAGGAGGGAGTGCACAGAAGCTCAGAAATCTCCCTCCAGCCAGGCCCGAGGAGCAGACACTCAGCAGCTGTGAGTGCAGGAGGAAAGGCATGGGTTAGGGGGGGCTTGTGGGGGTGAGGGCGCACGAGGGACATTCCCTCCTGCTTTGATGTGCTCAGAGCTCTGGGGTGGATTTTTCCCTGCTGTCAACAAGGACCTCGTTCCCATCGTTTGGTTCTGAGTGATCTCCTGTTCTTGTACTCGGGGGGGGGGCGGAAAAGAGCTGAGTTTTCCAGAGGAAGGGAACTGGGATAAGTTAGTGTGTGAGCAGCCAGGACTGTGGGGTGGGGTGGCTGTGAGGGGCTGGGCAGGGGTGGGTGATGCTCCAAAGCCTCTCTGCCCCCCCTGACCTGCCAGGGGTGCTCAGCTGAACCTGCTCCCTGTTGCCTTTGTCCCTCCTGGGCGCTGGAGACGCTGATTTCTGGGAAGGGGGGCAGGAGCAGCCCCCTCCCCATGCTGGCAGGGATCCCTGGCGGGCACAGGGTGGTCCTGGCTCCCCCTGCAGCACGGGCAGGATGGTCTGGGCAGGGAAAATGGCATGCACGTGGGCTGGGAGTGCTGTGGGAGCTCCAGCAGCTCCATCCTCCTCGGCCCAGGAGGAGCCCAGAGCCTCCAAGTCTGGAAATGATCCATCAGCAGCCGTGAGTTTTCATCCTGCTACCTCCAATGGCATCTTCCGAGGCACCAGGGCCTGGGGACAGGTGGGAGATGTCCCTCCTGGCTGGGCTGGGTGTGTCCTATCCCTCCTGGGCAGTTTGGGATGTGTCCTGTCCCTCCTGGGCAGTTTGGGATGTTGATTCCTGTCCCGTGGGATGTTCCCTGTGCCTCCTGGGCAGTTTGGGATGTTGATTCCTGTCCCTCCTGGGCAGTTTGGGATGTGTCCTGTCCCTCCTGGGCAGTTTGGGATGTTCCCTGTCCCTCCTGGGCAGTTTGGGATGCTCCCTGTGCCTCCTGGGCAGTTTGGGATGTTCCCTGTGCCTCCTAGGCAGTTGGGATGTTGTTTCCTGTCCCATGGGATGTTCCCTGTCCCTCCTGGGCAGTTTGGGATGCTCCCTGTCCCTCCTGGGCAGTTTGGGATGTTGATTCCTGTCCCTCCTGGGCAGTTTGGGATGCTCCCTGTCCCTCCTGGGCAGTTTGGGATGTTGATTCCTGTCCTGTGGGATGTTTCCTGTCCCTCATGTTCCAGGGGTTGATCACTTTGCCGTTAGGGCTCTGCCTCCATCCCTGCTGTGCAGGTCCCTTCAGCTCCCACCACGGAGCTCCTCTGCCTGGAGGTCTGGGAGGTTCTCGTGGCCTGTGTTGGTTTCCTCTCCCGAATCCTCGTCATCCGAAAATGGCTTTTTGAGATGGACAGGACAGCTTGTCCCTGGTGTCCTGTGCAGGAGCTCAGCCCACAGGAGGGAATGGGAGGCTGAGATAAAACTTTCATTCCTAAAACGATTTTTTCACGTTTCCAGGTGAAATATTAGAGGGGAGAAGAGATTGGAGACTTCTGTTGTGTTGCTGGCTTTCTTTATTTTTGGTTTCTAAAATCAACTCTGAGGCTTTCCAAACCTGGAAGATGGAATTTTTTTCACTAATCTTGGCTAAGCACAACTGGGGCCAGGAGCAGCAACAGAAAGTGGGAGAGGGCAGCGAAAATCTGGGGATTTCTGGCGGCAGAGGGTGAGGATGAGTTCGGGAGCCGAGAGGAAAGGAGCTGTGTGCTGTCACCGGGCACGTTAAGCCTGTTTGGGGGTGGAAAGGGTCTTTATCCCCCCGGGAGCTGCTCCTGCCCTGGGGCAGACGCGCAGTTATCAGCTCCTTGCAGCTCTCCCCTCCCGGCGCTCGGAGCTGAGCCCCAGCCGCGGTTCGGGAACAACAAACTGAGCTCTGGTGCCTCTGTCCCTCTGTCCCTCTGTCCCTCTGTCCCTCTGTCCCTCTGTCCCCCGGGCAGCTCCCAGACTCAAATGTTGCTTTTACACCCCACCCTCACCCTCGGCTCTCCCCTTGGGCCGGAGTTCAGAGCAGCAGCGGTGGTTTAGAGATGTGCTGTCTTCTCAAGCGCCCTTCCTCTGCTTTTTCATCCCGAATCTGCTGCAGAAGGTGGGGAAAAAAACCCGGCACAAAACCCTTTGAAGCTCTGAATGCTTTCTAGTCCTCGACCCTGGAAGCTCGTGGCTCCCGAGGTGCCGTACATTACATGAGGTTGTCACTCAGATCTTGTTTTCTGCCTTGCAGGGAACTCTTTTTTCTTCCCAGCTCCATCTCTGGATGCTGCAAATGATCTGTTTGTGCAGCCCTTTTCCCCCAGGGATGATTTACTGTTGGTATCCCAGCCCAGCCTGTCCAGATCTGCATCTCCTGCCTCGAGCAGAGGAACATTTCCTTAGGGTCGTGTCCCCAGCAGCAGGTGTTGGGTGAATCCTACCCGTGGGGGTTCTGAGCTGTGTTTGCAGCCCACAAATCCTTGTAAAAGGGATGGGATTTGTCTGGATCGATTCATTTGCTGAAAAGATGTGTGGGAAAGCCATGTCTAAGTTTTTCTCAAACAAAAAAAAAAATTAATAAAATGAAAATAACTAACAAAAAGCACCTGGGGTGAGCACTGGTGCCAGAGCTCACCGTGGGGGTAGAAGGAATGAGCACATGGCTCTGGAAACTGCTTTTTATCAGGTTAGATGGGTGGGATTGCACTGGTTTTTATCAGGTTAGATGGGTGGGATTGCACTGGTTTTTATCAGGTTAGATGGGTGGGATTGCACTGGTTTTTATCAGGTTAGATGGGATTACACTGGTTTTTATCAGGTTAGATGGGTGGGATTGCACTGGTTTTTATCAGGTTAGATGGGATTACACTGGTTTTTATCAGGTTAGATGGGTGGGATTACATTAGTGTTTATCAGGTTAGATGGGATTACACTGGTTTTTATCAAGTTAGATGGGTGGGATTTTCCAGTGAGGAAACAGATAAGGAAAACCTACAAATCAGGAGTGCAATGGGTCAGAGGCTGGGGTCTCGTGGGTGACCTGGGGAGCACAGGAAACTCAGGTCATGTGCTTCTATTTGGAGTTTTAGATGAAATAGAAACCTCTGCTTTTAGGGCCACTCTGCTACATCTAACTCCTGATAAGAGCCCACAACATTGGGAACTCTTCTGTGTCCCAGAGAAGCTCCCAGAGGAGCTTTAGGGCTCCTCTCAGAGGAGATGTGGCTCCCCAGAGCTGCCTGGAGCACTCAGCTCCAGCAGGGAGCCTCTGCTCTCTCTGCTGTTTATAAATACTCCAAAGGTATTTATAAATAAAAAATAAACCTGGGTTTGGGGTGATGCCCTAAATGGCTCCCTAGGAACAGAGCCCAGGCAGGAATAAAGGAATCAAGGAGGGATTGATTGGAAAGGCCTTCAGAGGTACACTCTGGGCTCCAGAGGCTCCTGCCTCAGTGCATCCCAACATGGACAAGGACAGCTCCCGAGTTCTTCCCACTTGGATCTCAGCATCAATTGCCCAAGCAGAAGCCAGGCAAGGATGGAATTTGCCCAAGCTTGCCCCCCTGTCCCCAAGATTGTGGTTTGCAGTTCTTGTTTTGAGTGTTCTTGGGGAGCAAGTCAGAGGTTTTGTTATGTCTCTCTTAGCATAGAGAACAGCACTTAACAGCTCCAGGAAACTTCAGAGTCACACCAGCAGTACAGGATTGGAAAAATATCAAAGTTAAAAGCTAAGGCATCAGGGGCTCTGAGATGAGCAGAGATCAGGATCAATACTCAGCAAACACGAGCTCCCTCCAGGCCTGGCCTCCCTGGGAGGAGCTATTTTAGGGCTTTCTTTTCAAAGCACCAGACTTTGCTTTTTCCCCATCCTGAGGCTCCTTCCGAGGCTGCTCCTCTGGGCTCTGTGGTGCAGAACGAGGCACCTGCCTGAGCTGCTCTCAGCCCTGAGCTGCTCTCAGCCCTGAGCCGAGCCTGATTAAACCAGACCTGTGCACTTCACCTCTGCAGCTTCGACCTTCTCCCCTTGCCGAGATCTGCGTCCCTGGAGCTCCTCCTGGAGCCCTGCAGACTCTGCCTCTGGAAGCTCAGATTGCACTCAGGGTGCCAAGTTTGTGCACAAAGTAAATTAAAAAAGCAAAAAAAAAAAAATCTTTGAAGCTATTGTTAGCAGCAGGGAGTGCAGGTGACAGGGGACAAAGTGACTCTTCCCAGCACAAGGGTTTTGTCTTCCCTGAACTGTGCTGGCTTCAGAGCAGTCACAGGGAATTAGTCCAGCTCAGCCTCTCCCATGCCAGAGGTTAAGCCAGGCCTAACCACGACCCTCAGCCTCCTTGGAGAGAGGGAAGTGTGAAAAACGAGGTTCACTCCTGGTAAAATTTTAAAAGGTTTAATAAGGGGTTTAATGAAAAGGACAATAGGAGACAGAAATAAAGCAAAGAGTTAACAGGGCTGGGTGTTTGGCATGGTGCCAGGGGCACACCTTGGCTAACAAACCTCTTCTGTTAAATGCCCAAGTCTCATACATATTCATAGATTTCTATGCATCAATCAAATATTCCATTTTTGGTATCTCTTGGGTTTCGAGTCCCCCCCTCCTGTCACTGTTTCCTTCTTGCAGGTCTGTTTAAAAGTTGATAATCCATTGTGGTCCAGTTCTGCTGACCACACCCTCTGCTCATCCTGTGTTCAACATTTGGATCAATATCTTCTTCCTTCCAGAGTCTTAGGCCCATAGTTGTTATCTTGGCCAGATGGTCCCAGAATGGAAAGTTCCCAAGTGGGAACTTCCTTGCTTTTTGCTATCCTGAGTTAGCTACATGAGAAAAGGCATTCTACATCTCATGATAAAATCCTAAGCAATCACACTGCTATTTCTAAGAAACTCTATCCACGCAATTAAGTTTTCCAACATCACAGATGTGACATTCATCTCAATATTTGCCCAAAGCCAATGATGCAATATGGATTTATGACAGAAGCAATGGCAGCACCATGGGAAAGGAGCAGAAATGGCAGGGGAGCCTCTCTGGGAGGCTGGGGGTGTCCCTGGGCTGGTGCCTCCTGGAGGATCAGATAACCCAGGGCTCCCCCCTGGCACTCGGGGCTCTGTTTGCTCTGCTGTCCCCCTGGGAGCCCCCTCAGATCCCAGCCTCCCTCCAAGGACAATGGCAGTGGCTCAGCCCTGGGGAAAATGGGAACATTTCCTCCAACGTCCCTGATCTTTGCTTTAGATGTTCAAATGTTGCTGTGCCCAGGGAGAAGCAACTTTAACACCATCACTTCATTTGATGAATTTTTAAAGGCTTTAAAAGTGAGCTCAGGGACTTCCCAGCTCCTGTTCCTGTTTCCCGACCATCTGCTTGCTTCCTGGATTTTCAGTGTATTCCTGTCCTGCTTCCAGCCCTAGGAAAGGGCTGAGAGAACAAAGCTGGTGCTGCTGTTCCCCTCCCCTGTCCGTGGCCATCCCTGGGGTGACATTTCCATTCCTCCAGCTCGGACTCCCTCAGCCCCGTCTGTGGCAGAGCTGGAAATCTCCATTTTATCCTCATCCCACTTCTCCTCATCTCTGTTTGGCACCACAAGGCTCAACATCCAGCTCGGGATCCTGCCAGCCCAGGGATCCACAGAATTCCAGCTCCATGGGGAAGGCAAACACAGGGCTTGGACACGCTGGGACACCCAGACCATGCAAGGGACCTGGTGTGCTCTGTGCCTGGGGCTGGAGAACCAGGATGGAGTCCCCAGGATGGACTCCTGGGCATCCTTTGTGGAAAACCAGGATGGACTCCTGGACATCCTTTGAGGAAAACCAGGATGGAGTCCCCAGGATGGAATCCTCAGGATGGAATCCTCAGGATGGAGTCCCCAGGATGGAGTCCCCAGGATGGAATCCTCAGGATGGAGTCTCCAGGATGGAGTCCCCAGGATGGTGTCCCCAGGATGGACTCCTGGGCACCTTTGTGGAAAACCAGGATGGACTCCTGGACATCCTTTGAGGAAAACCAGGATGGAGTCCCTGGGATGGAATCCTCAGGATGGAATCCTCAGGATGGAGTCCCCAGGATGGAGTCCCCAGGATGGACTCCTGGGCACCTTTGTGGAAAACCAGGATGGACTCCCCGGGATGGAGTCCCCAGGATGGAGTCTTGGACATCCTTAGGGCTGCACACAGGAGGGAAGGAGCAAGGAACCTCTTCCAACGTGGTGACCCCCAAGGGAGATCCAGGATCAGTGGAAACTGGCCCCAGTTCCACCTCAGAGATGGATACTGGAGCTGAACCGTGGCTGTGGAGGTTGTGTGGGGCTCCATGGGCTCCGAAAGACTTTTTGGGAAGAGCAGCACAGGGCCTGGTGAGGGGTGGGAACTACGGACACGTGAGCAGTGTGGAGATGGCTTTTTTTAAATCTTGGTGGAATATTGCTCACAAAAATCTTCCCAATTCCACAGCTGTGGCTGTGCTGAGGGACAGGAGTGAGGCTGGCAGTGCAGGGTGGGGGTGGCACCCGATGGGAGCCTGGCACAGGTGATGCCTTAGGTTTTAACTTGGATATTTTTCCAATCCTGTACTGCTGGTGTGACTCTGAAGTTTTCTGTAGCTGTTAAATGCTGTTCTCTGAGCTAAGATAGACATAACAAAACCTCTGACTTGCCCTTCAAGGACACTTAAAAACAAAAACTGTAAACCTTCATCTTGGGAAGAGAGGGGCAGGCTGGGGAGAAATCACATCATTAACTGGGTTCTATTTGGTGAATTGATATTGTTATAAAAACATAAAGCACTCGTGATCCAAAGCATCCATTTTAAGATCCACTAAGACAGGACCTCTAGACCCAAAGTGTGCACCTGAAAGCCTTTCAAATAAATACCATCTTTATTCCTTTATTCCTCTAGTCTCTGTTTCTAGGTAGTCAATTTAAGGCATCACAGGGACTGGAACCTGCTGGGGCACCATGGGGACTGCTCCACACCCTGGGGACAGCTCCACACCCATAGGGACAGCTCCACACCCTGGGGACAGCTCCACACCAACAGGGACAGCTCCACACCCATAGGGACAGCTCCACACCCTGGGGACAGCTCCACACC
>VZTN01031852.1:93397-132362 GCA_013400515.1 Erpornis zantholeuca | reverse complement strand
GGGACAGCTCCACACCCTGGGGACAGCTCCACACCCTGGGGACAGCTCCTGGAGGCAATGTTTGCATGACATTCCCATGACGTTGTTCAAGGAGGTTCCATGCTGCAATTTAAGGCCAGGTTTGGCCCTTTGCAGCATAGACTCCATCAGAAGGCAAAATATCTCCTTTATTTCATGCATATTTCATGCAAAGCAAACAGGCAGACAGGACAAGATCTCTAAATGAGATCCCACTGCTCTCTGACCTGCTGCTTCCTCAGGAGCAGAGAGGGACAAGAGTAACTACAATTGGTTAGCTACATTGTTAACCTAATTCTTAGGTTAACAAAGGCAGACAAATACCATTGAGATAAATTCTCTCAAAACATCCCCAACAGTTTACAAAGCTTTCTTGAGGTTTTCTCACCCTGACCATGAGAAAAGTTCTGCTTCTCAGAGTCAGGGTGAGGTTGAAAAGTTCCCTTTGGCCAAACTGTCGGCGTCCACAGTTCCTCTGCTCCCAAATCCTCAGAGTGCTTTTGGCTCACAGGATTCCCAGTGGAAAATGCATCAGTGGTGGAGAGCAAAGCTCCCAGCCCAGCTCCCTGCTCTGGGGCTGTTGGGCACCGCTGGAGAAGGGCCAGGAGTGCCAGTCCCAGCTGGAGGAGCAGGCACACAGCTCGGGTGGAACATGTGAAGAGGTCAAACCCTGCCAGGGCTCTGCCCCCAGCCCTGGTGATGCCTTTCCTTGGTCTTAAAATTCAAACTAAAACACAGTTTATGAGGAAAAGGAGTTTTTACCTCGGGAGTNCTGAGCTGAGTTCTCAGCCTTGGGGAGTTACAAGTGTGGGGCTAAAAGCACTGAGAGTACATCAAACTATAAAAGAGTGTGTGAGAGGGGTATAAAGGATAAAAAACCATCCTGGTCTCACTGGCAGCTGCTGCTGAGGGAGCAGCAAGACCCCCGGGGAGGATGGAGCTGGGACAGCACCGCTCCCCCCCTGCTTTGGGGTTTGCAGGGTCCCGGTGGGCACGGGAAGGAGCAGCCCCAGGGCAGCTCTCGGTTCCTGTGGTTCTGACTCCGCCGTTTCTGCTGCACTCAGCATCAGAAATTCCCGGCCCAGAATCCAGGGAAGGACCCACCCAGTGCCACCCCCGCCACTGCCAGGGACACCTCTGGCACCTGGGCTGCTCCAGCCTGGCCCCGAGAGCACCCAGGGGTGGCAATTCCAGCCGGGACCGCACTGCCCGTGCCGGGACAGCCCTTGGATCCCTGCCAGGCACCCAGCTGGGATGCGTTCCCATATACTCCCATATATTCCCTATATTCCCGTTCATATTCCCGTGAAGCTTTCATGGATTCCAGCCTCGAGGGCTTTCCCACCCTGGTGCTTTCAGAGCTCTCCCACAGCCTCCTCCTCCCGGGCCCCTTTTTGCTGTTTTTCCCGATTTCGGCTGTTTTTTCTCACCTTTTTGCTCTTCCCCCCCTTTCTTGCTGTTTTCCCACACTTTTTTGCTGTTTTTCCCCGTTTTTTGCTGTTTTTTCTCCCCTTTCTGCTGTTTTCCCCCCTCTTTTCCTGTTTTCCCCCTTTTTTGCTGTTTTCCCACACTTTTTTGCTGTTTTTCCCCGTTTTTTGCTGTTTTTTCTCCCCTTTCTGCTGTTTTCCCCCCTCTTTTCCTGTTTTCCCCCTTTTTTGCTGTTCTCCCCTTTTTGCCATTCTCTCCCCCTTTTTGCTGGTTTTCCCCCCCCCTTTTTTTGCCGTTTCCCCCCCTTTTTGCTGGTTTTCCCTCCTTTTTTTGCCGTTTTCCCCCTTTTTTGCTGTTCCCCCCCCCTATTTTTTTGCTGTTTTCCCCCCTCCCATCCTTGGCTTTGGCTGCAGGTTCCTGCCTGAGGGTGCTGAGTGTTCCTGGCTGCACGGGAGCTCCCGTTCGGAGCATCCCTTCTCAGAGCTCCAGAGGCTCCGCGGGGCTCCTGCCGAACGACATTCCAGCCTTAAACACCGCCGGAGTCCCTGGGCAGCAGCATTGAATCCAGGATTTCTCGCTCCAGGGCACCGTGGCTCTCCTCCAGCACTAAAACACAGCCCGGGATCCAGGCAGGAGCTGATTTTTAGCTCTCAGCCCTCAGGGGAGAGGCACTGCCGCTTCTTTAATGGCTGTAGAGGCCAAGGCGGCGAAAGCGATTTCAGGAGGGATTTTAAATCCGTGGTTCGCTGCTGTTCCGAGTGTGGGGGAGCTCGGGGAGGGCAGGGCTGGGGCAGGGGTGTCAGGATGGGCTGGTTTTGGACAAGCTCGACCCCAAAGGGATGCCGGCACTGCTTTAAATCCGTGGTTTGCTCTGTTCCGACTGCGGCTGGGCTCGGGGAGTGAGGATTTTCCCCTCTGCTCAGGGCTGGGGCTGTCAGTGTTCCCCCACGGCATCACCAAAAGCCGAGCCTGCAGTGCAAGCTGGGCCCAGGGGGAGGCTCAAACCCCGCTCAAAGGGGTTTGAAAAATCCGTGTAATCGCTTTTAGTGATTCTTGGGGCTGTCCAAGAGTGGGGCTCGGTGATCCCGGTGGGTCCCTTTCAGCTCTGGGGGGTGATCACCCGGGGATTGTTGGCTCCGGAATGGTTTGTGGTGGGCTGGGGGCGCACGGAGGGGCTGCAAAGGGCTGGAAGGGTCTCCCCAGCGATTCCAGAGCTGGCATTGCCTCTGAGCGCTCCTTGGCCAGGTAAAATTCCCACTTCAGTGCCGAGCAGGTGTCGGGGGAGCAACATCTCCGAGTGAAACCCGCGGGCTGGCGAGGGCTGGGCAATTACCGACGTGCCTAATGAGACAGAACCCCTTGTTTACATCCCTAATGTGCTGCTGGAGCAAACCTGCTCCCAAATAAAAATACTTAAAGTTACGATTAGGATTTATTTACATAATTACTGCCAGGGAAATTCCCGGGACGTGCCGAGCAGTGCAGGAGGAGCCTCCCGGCTCTGGCTCTCCGCTTGCCCGTGGCTCCAGGCGGGATCGCCCCGGGGCTCTGCCCAGCCCAGGGGGGCAGGGAGCCTTTGTTCCCGAGGGAATCCATCCATGCTGTCGGGAAATTGGGGTTGTGGCTGCTGGGGGGAGCGTGGGGCTGAGGGGAGCCAGCTCAGCCCCGGGGTGGTGGCGTTGGCTGGAGCGGCACCCGGGGGTGGCACTTGGGCTCGTGTGGCAGAGCCTAGTAGCCAAGGTGCCCCTGGGCTCCTGTGGCAGCCGAGGTGCTCTTGGGCTCGTGTGGCACAGAGCCTGGTGGTGAAGGTGCCCTTGGGCTCGTGTGGCAGAGCCTGGTGGTCAAGGTGCCCCTGGGCTCGTGTGGCACACAGCCTGGCAGCTCTGGGTGCCCTAGGGCTAATGTGGCAGCTGAGGTGCCCTTGGGCTTGTGTGGCACAGAGCCTGGTGGCGAAGGTGCCCTTGGGCTCGTGTGGCAGAGCCTGGTGGTGAAGGTGCCCTTGGGCTCTTGTGGCACACAGCCTGGCAGCTCTGAGTGCCCTAGGGCTAATGTGGCACAGAGCCTGGCAGCCCAGGTGCCCCTGGGCTCGTGTGGCAGCCGAGGTGCCCTTGGGCTCGTGTGGCACAGAGCCTGGCAGCTCTGGGTGCCCCTGGGCTCGTGTGGCACAATTCCCACTCCTGGCTGGGCACGGGCAGACCAAGGGAAGGGTGCAAGGTGGAATTTGTCCTTCCAGGACAGCCTGGAGGCATTCTGGAGAAAGAGGAGGCCAACATTTGTGCCCACCCTGCCCTTCCCCCGTGTGCTTTGGTAAATCCGAGCTGCATTTCGCAGCCTCTCCAGCTCAGAGCCTTTGCACTGGGGTGTGCAGGCTTGCCATGACTTCAGCTGGGTACAAACAGTGCTCTCCTCTTCCCAGTGGGGACGTGAGGCCAAGCTCAGGTGAGAGATGTCAGGACCTGCTTTTGATGCAGCTCAGCTCAGACCCAGGGAGGCCAGGTCACATCCTGGGCTCTTCTGCTGGGATGCAGGAGCTTGGTTGAAGGTTTGAGTTTGGCTGAACTGAGGTGGCTCATCTTCTCCTCATGCCCAAGGTGCCAATGGCGTGGCCTGGCACAGCTGTGCCATGTCCCTGTGTGGGGTGTTGGGGGTGCTGAGCCCCCGGGAGGAGGTCCTGCAGCTCCTTAGGAGCACAAAGCAGGATTTTCTGTTATCCCTGCCCTGACTAAAGCATGGCTGCTGTGGTTGCCTGCCTGTCCCTCAGGGGTCTGTGCCCACCTCCCTGCTCCAGCCTCCCCTGGCAGGATTTCTCCTCAGATTTGGGAGGAGGGAGCATTCTCTGCCGGGGCCCTGCTCAAATGTGGGTGTTCTCCTTTCAGTGGAGCCTGGGGCTGAGGCCCTGCAGTGACAAACACCTCGCTCAGGGTGGGTGGCTGAACCCTCTGAGGGGCTCCATGCCCACTGTGGGCTCTCTGAGGTGTCCAGACCCTTCCATGCCTCTGGAAGTTGTGCTGCTGGGCACCACTTGGGGCTGCCCCTGCATCCCTGGCAGTGCCCAAGGCCAGGCTGGACAGGGCTTGGAGCACCCTGGGAGGTGTCCCTGCCCATCCAGTGGCACTGGATCATCTTTAAGGTCCTCTTGAACCCAAAAACCTCACAATCCTCTGACTTTTCTCCTGCAGACCCCTGTGCTCTGTGTAATCATTACCAAGGCTGAGATCTGCAGCCTGAGTGCTGGAAATTCCATTTTCCCGAGGCTGCCCTGCTCTGGCTCCCCTCCAGCCCTCAGAAGCAGCTTTGCTGTTTGTCCCTCCAGCCCCTGCCTCAGACAGTGGCACAGAGCTCAGCCCACCCCTCCCACACCTGCCTTGTCCAGCCCCTCCTCTGTTGAAAAGATGTGAAAAGATTCTAGGCCCCACGAGACAACTCCGTGTTCATAGATGGAAATCAGAAGGCTGATTTATTATCAATATTTTATCAAGAAGAAATCAAACTTTTCTCTCTCCAACCTCTCAGCTCGAGAGTGTCTGTGTGTCTGTCCCTGAGAACAGGCAGCCTCTGTGTGTGTGTACAACCTAAAGCATGAAAACACATCCAAAAATAAAAAATTCTCCTCACCCAAAAAAACCCCCCCACATCATCAAAACCAACCATCATATTTACATTTTCTCTCTTAGGAACAACTCGAACTAACTTTGTACCACAAAAATCTCGTCAAACAAACAAAAAAACACGCTTAAAAATTTCTTTTTATTTTTTTTATAAATACCATACTCCTCCAGGCCGGGCTGAAACAGAACAGATGATGACAATCACCCTCTCTTTCCCCTTTCCCTGGCAGGGAGAAGATGCCATTCCACCATGTGACAGCTGGCTTGTTGTACAAGGGCAATTACCTGAACCGCTCGCTCTCGGCCGGCAGCGACAGCGAGCAGCTGGCCAACATCTCGGTGGAGGAGCTCGATGGTGAGTGCTTGCCACACCTCCGGGGCTGGGAAAGGCTCCCCTGCTCCTCCTCCGGGCCATGCATGCATTTCCCAGGGGATCCGTGGCAAGTGGGATGGCTCAGAGGATCAGGGGTGCAGAGATGGTCTCTGGCCAAAGCTGTGCTGGGAGCTGTGGTTTTCAGACAAATCTGGGGCTGGGAAAGGCTCCCCTGCTCCTCCTCCAGGCCATGCATGCATCTGCCAGGGGATCCATGGCAAATGGGATGGCTCAGAGGATCAGGGATGGTCCCTGGAAAAGCTGTGCTGGGAAGGCAGGGATGGCTCAGAGGATCAGGGATGGTCCCTGGCCAGAGCTGTGCTGGGAGCTGCCGTTTGCACACAAATCTGCGGTGGTTTGTCCTCCTGCAGCTTTTTGAAACACCAAGCCTGTGTGTTATGGGCGAAATGAGGATGTTTAGGTTAATACATGTCCCAAAGGTGTCTGTAGCCTTCCCTGGGACCCTGCAGAGCTGAGTCTGCTCTTCCCACCAAGCCTAGTTTGCTTTGAGGCCTTCCCAAAGGGAGGCTCCTCACCGTGTCTCAATGTAAGGAGAGGCATGGAGGTAGCTGGTGGCTTCAGAAGGAGAAAAGAGCTTTAAAATTCCATTTTCCAGACCAGTGGCAGGGAGCACAGGGCTTCAGTCAGGCACAGGCCATCAGGAAGATTGTCCTTGTCTGCTGCCTGGAGGATCCCCCCATTCTCCCCTGGAAGCTCCCAGTCTGGCTCAGGGGGAAAGTCTCTTGTGGAGAGAGTTTGTGGCTCACCAGGGTCACTTCTGAGTTAAATAATTGGTGTTGTTGGCAGCCAATGTTGGCTCCAATGTTGGGCATTCTGGGATGAATGGGAGCTCTTGGTTTGCTCCCCAGTGGACCTTTGGTACAAGCTGTGGTCAGAATCCATGATGGGGAATTTGGGGGAAGGATCAAGGGAAGGGTGCAAGGTGGAATTTGTCCTTCCAGGACAGCCTGGAGGCATTCTGGAGAAAGAGGAGGCCAACATTTGTGCCCACCCTGCCCTTCCCCTGTGTGCTTTGGTAAATCCGAGCTGCATTTCGCAGCCTCTCCAGCTCAGAGCCTTTGCACTGGGGTGTGCAGGCTTGCCATGACTTCAGCTGGGTACAAACAGTGCTCTCCTCTTCCCAGTGGGGACGTGAGGCCAAGCTCAGGTGAGAGATGTCAGGAACTGCTTTTGATGCAGCTCAGCTCAGACCCAGGGAGGCCAGGTCACATCCTGGGCTCTTCTGCTGGGATGCAGGAGCTTGGTTGAAGGTTTGAGTTTGGCTGAACTGAGGTGGCTCAGCTTCTCCTCATGCCCAAGGTGCCAATGGCGTGGCCTGGCACAGCTGTGCCGTGTCCCTGTGTGGGGTGTTGGGGGTGCTGAGCCCCCGGGAGGAGGTCCTGCAGCTCCTTAGGAGCACAAAGCAGGATTTTCTGTTATCCCTGCCCTGACTAAAGCATGGCTGCTGTGGTTGCCTGTGAGATTCGCAGAGAGCTGGCAGGAGCTGGTTCGGGTGGCCCCGGGGCTGGAGCCCCTGGCAGGGCCATGCAGGGCACGGGGCATGCTCGTCCCTGGTGTGATTCCCTGGCGTTCACATGGAAACGGGATGGGCTGGGAGAGGGATGGAAACGGGATGGGCTGGGAGAGGGATGGAAACGGGATGGGCTGGATGTAGGAAGGGAAAAGGGCTGTGCTGGGAGAGGGAAAGGAAAAGGGCTGTGCTGGATGTGGGACGGAAATCCAGTCTCAATTCCTCCCTTCCCCTGCCGTCCCCGGTGCCGTGCGGATCCCGGAGCGCTCGGGCCCCGCCTGCCCCGGGAGGCTCCGGCGCTCCAGAGCTGCGCATCGCCGCCGCTCATTAAGGGCAAATGAGGGCAATTAGGCGTGCAGGAGGCGCCTTTGGAGCCGGAGCAGCCGAGTGCTGCCAATGCAAGCCCCACTGAAGTGCCGCGGGTCAGCCCCGAGCACGGAGTGGGAGCCCGGGGGGATCGTCCATCCCCTCCTACAGAGCAACTCTGGCTCTCCAGGATCGCTCATCCTCTCTCACAGAGCTCCCCTCGCTCTCGGGGATCTCTCATCTCCTGTCACAGAGCTCCCCTCGCTCTGGGGATCGCTCATCCTCTCTCACAGAGCTCCCCTCGCTCTCCAGGATCGCTCATCCTCTCTCACAGAGCTCCCCTCGCTCTCCAGGATCGCTCATCCTCTCTCACAGAGCTCCCCTCGCTCTCGGGGATCTCTCATCTCCTGTCACAGAGCTCCCCTCGCTCTGGGGATCTCTCATCTCCTGTCACAGAGCTCCCCTCGCTCTGGGGATCGCTCATCCTCTCTCACAGAGCTCCCCTCGCTCTCCAGGATCGCTCATCCTCTCTCACAGAGCTCCCCTCGCTCTCCAGGATCGCTCATCCTCTCTCACAGAGCTCCCCTCGCTCTCGGGGAGGCTGGGCAGAGCTCTTCACCTCATCATGCATTTATTCCCTGCCTGTCAAGCGTAGGCTCAGAGCTCGAGCTCAGTTCCTTCTTCCCCGGGCAGCCTTTGCTCCGCTCCCCTCCTCCTCCTGTCCCCAGCAGGCTGAGCCCCCGCTCGGAGCCGGCACAGAGGAGCTCCACCTCGGCTTATCTTTATCCACCTGCCCCAAAGTGATCTGTGTCCGAAAAGCCAGGGCAGCAGAGGAAGCTGGAGATTCTTTCCCGTGTGCCAGCAGCGTTCAGCCTCTGGAATTTGTATTTAAAATGAAGTCGGCAGTCTCCACCTCGCCGTGTTTTGTCTCTAATACCAGATCAGTGCCTGGCTGTGCTGGTAATTGGGGAAGGTTCACTGCCCAAACCCCAAACAGAATTAGTCTTTCTGCCTCTAAGCATAAACTGTCTGAGGATGAGTAACAAAATGTTCTTCCTTGAGAAGTTAATGTCAGGCTATTGGAGCTCCGTGGATGGCTCAAGCTGTGAGAGCTCCATGCCAATAACAGATTTGCATTTCATCTTCCAGCCTGGGGAAGAGATGCCAAAATTCTCCTTGGTTTCTTTTTCAATGAGATTTCGGTCCTGAGGGAGTTCCAGCCTATTGAGAAATTCCAGTCACACAGATGAAATTAGGATAGGTTTGGAGCTGGAGGAGTCACTGGGAATTTTCTATAACGTTCCTCTGCGCTCAAGGCTCCAACAAGTGCCTGATCTGTTGGGTTTTTTCCAGCAGATCTCTTTTTTCCTGTGCCTGGCACTGTGTGTGTCGGCACTGTGCACTCGGGAAGGGTTTCTGGGGTGCTGCAGGGGGATGGGGCTGCAGCCTGAGCCTGCTCCCAGCCCATCCTGCACGGAATTCCCAGGAGCTCTCCCTGTCTGCAGCTGCAGCTGGGGGCTGGAGGAGAGTGGGGAGATCAGGAAATGGAGAACAGCTCTGACTCTGAGTAATGTAAGGGGGAAGGAGTCCAGGGTGTGAGGTGAATGCTCCGAGTGCTGCTCTGCCTCTTCTCTGAGTGGATGTTTTCCAAAGGAATATTCAGAATCACAGAATCCTGGGATGGGTTGGGTTGGAAGGACCTCAAAGGCCACCCAGTGCCACCCCTGCCATGGCAGGGACACCTCCCACTGCCCCAGGCTGCTCCCAGCCCCAGTGTCCAGCCTGGCCTTGGGCACTGCCAGGGATCCAGGGGCAGCCACAGCTGCTCTGGGCACCCTGTGCCAGGGCCTGCCCACCCTCCCAGGGAACAATTCCTTCCCCCTATCCCACCCATCCCTGCCCCCTGGCACTGGGAAGCCATTCCCTGTGTCCTGTCCCTCCATGCCTTGTCCCCAGTCCCTCTCCAGCTCTCCTGGAGCTCCTTCAGGCCCTGGGAGATGCTCTGAGCTCTCCCTGGAGCCTTCTCCAGGTGAACAATCCCATATTTCCTAGGCTGGCTCCACGGCGATGTGCTCCAGTCCCTTTCTCAACTTCACAGCCTGCTCTGGCCTTGCCCCAACATCTCCAAGTCCTCCCCACCTTGGGGACACCAGAACCAGGTCCAGTTTTCCAGGAGAGGCCTCGGGAGGGCAGAGGAAGTTTTTCCCTGTGAAACTTTCCCAACTTGCAGCATTCATCTCTCACCCCCAACTCCACTCTGTTTTTTTCCTTGCTGCTCCTCCAGCAGTGCTGCTGGCAGTGATGCCTTAAATGGATCCTAGAAACAGCCCAGACAGGAGTAAAGGAATCAAGGAGGGATTGGTTGGAAAGGCCTTCAGAGGTACACTCTGGGCTCCAGAGGCTCCTGCCTCAGTGCATCCCAACATGGACAAGGACAGCTCCCGAGTTCTTCCCACTTGGATCTCAGCATCAATTGCCCAAGCAGAAGCCAGGCAAGGATGGAATTTGCCCAAGCTTGCCCCCCTGTCGCCAAGATTGTGGTTTGCAGTTCTTGTTTTGAGTGTTCTTGGAGAGCAAGTCAGAGAGGTTTTGTTCTGTCTCTCTTAGCATAGAGAACAGCACCGAACAGCTACAGAAAACTTCAGAGTCACACTAGCAGGGCAGGATTTGAAAAAAATCAAAGTTAAAAGCTAAGGCATCAGCAGCAGGGGGAGGCTGGGGGAACAGAGGTCACTCTGCTGATGGCTGTCAGCTCCCATTTGCCAGCTCCATTGGATGTTTGTGGGGCTGGAGTGCTGTGAGGGTGTTTGGGAGCTGCCACCGAGGGAATTAACTTGCCCAGAGCTAAACTGGGAGATCCTTAACTCTGTAACTGCGGGTAAATGATGGAGCTGGAAGGGGCAGCTCATCCAGGACCTGGCTCCGAGGGGCTGGAAGCATGGAGGGGTCTCAGGTGGAAGTTCTTGCCATGTGCTTGGAGGTTTCTGTGCAGGAAATGATGAATTCAGGCTGGGAGGGGCTGGTTTACACAGAGATTTCCTGGCTCTTGTTGGCTGACACAAAACCATGGCACAGTTTGTGCCGGCTCTGAGCTCTCCTGTCCCTCTCAGAGCAGCTCCTGTCCTCACGTTCCGAACCGTCAGGAGTATTTTTAATGAAAAATGCTGGATGGAAATAATCATGTCGAGCTTGAGTCATCCACCTCCACAGGCACTATCTAAAGGGTATTGTCAGCAGGGAAAAACATTTCCAGAGTGGGAATGTGACAAATCTCACCTGAAGGGAGGCACATGCGTGAGAAGTGGGGAGATGCAAGTCAGTGCCTGGCAGAGAAACCCAAACCAGGGCAGCAGCGTTTGTCCAGATAAATCCCCACAAATCCCTGCCTGAGCCAGGCTCCTTCGGGATCAGCAGGAGGAGGTGTGGCTGCAGGGCAGGGTCTGTGCCTCACCCACTGAGCTCCTGCCCCGGCTGGGGCTGGGGTGTCTGTAGGGTTTTTTCTGGACTGGGAGAGGTTTTGGGGCTCCTTGCAGTCCCCAGGGTCGAGCTGCAGGGTGGCAATGCCTGTGCAGGGTTTTGCCTGCCTGAACTGGAGCTGTGAGCAGAGCAGCCCAGGAAAAGGGGCTGCAGGAGCTTGGGATGCAGGGGAGGAATGCAGGGCAGGAATGTGGGCAGTGCCCTTGCCAGGAGGCTTTTCCATTGTTATGGATTATGAACCACAGCAGGTGCCCAGCTTCTGCTTCTTCTTCTCTTCTCCTCTCCTCTTCTCTTCTCTTCTCTTCTCTTCTCTTCTCTTCTCTTCTCTTCTCTTCTCTTCTCTTCTCTTCTCTTCTCTTCTCTTCTCTTCTCTTCTCTTCTCTTCTCTTCTCTTCTCTTCTCTTCTCTTCTCCTTCTTCCCCCTTATCCCCAGCTCTTCCCTGGGTCTCTGTCCTGGGTGTAGAAGCCATCCCTGAGCAGCTCCAGAGACCTCTGGGAACAGCTTCTGAAGGGATTTAAGGCTCCAGGTTAAGCAGTGCTCCCCATGGAGCTGGGATCAGAAATGCAGGCAGGGCCAAGGGGCTCAAGGGTGGGGGGCTGCAGCCCCAGCAGTGGGGCAGGGTGGCAGTCGTGGGGCTGGGGACACTCTGGGGACACTCTGGGGTCACTCTGGGGTCACTCTGAGGTCACTCTGGGGTCACACAGCCCAGCAGCACAAACACAGCCATGCCATCCCAACCTTCTGCAAACCAGCCCAGGTCAGGGCTGTGCACCCTCCTGTGATGTCTGATGGGGACAATCCTCGGGTGCTGGGAGTCCTGCAGGGCTCTGGCACCAGCCAGGCTCCTCTGGGGGCTGCTACTCCACAAAACCCCCGCGAGCCAGGAGGTGGTGCCTGGTCCAGAGCTGGTTCTCCATGGCGTTATCAGGAAGGCTTGATAAGCACCCCTGGAGGCGGAGCCAGAGCTGCTGTGCCACAGCTCCCATCCCTCTCCAGAGGCTGAGCTTCCCTGGCACTGCCATCCTGCAGGTGGGCACAGCACAGAGGGGGAAGGACAGGGAGAGCCCCCCCAGGCAGGGCTGGGAGGGATTATCCTCGGCGTTCCAGGTGGGATCCGGGGAGCAGGAGCAGGAATGGGCTCCGGAGGGACAGCCAGGGGAGGCAGGCGTTAGTCATGGGCTGAGTCATGGAACAGCAACAGGCTGAGCCTGGCCGGCTCCGGGAGAGAGGGAAAAACACCTGGGAAAGGGAAGGGAAGGGAANAAGGAAAGGAAAGGAAAGGAAAGAGTGTTGTCTTTCTTTGGTCTTAAAATTAAAACCAGAACATGGCTGATGGGGAAAAGGGGTTTTTACCTCAGGATTTATTTCAGGATCCTTGGGTGCAGCACTTGGTCCAGGTGGAATGCCCCAAAAGACACTCACTGCCCCCACACACCGAAATGCACACAATTAAAGGCCTTGCTAATTAGCACATCTATCAAAGATCCCCCAGGGAGAGGCTGGAGTGAAGCCCTCGTTGTGAGGAACCTTCCCCCTGGCTGGGCCTGGCTGAGGTTCCCAAATGTGTTCTGGAGAGGCCCTTGGTGTCTGGGGCTCCCAGGATGTTTGCTCTCCTGGTTTAACGGTGCCGTGGGGCTGAGCTGAGTTCTCAGCCTTGGGGAGGTACAAGTGTGGGGCTAAAAGCACTGAGAATACAGCAAACTATAAAAGAGTGTGTGAGAGGGGTGTGAAAGAAAAGGCAAAAAATCATTCTGGCATCAATAGGAAAGGAAATTCTCCTGGGACAGGAGATGCTCTGGACATGGATCCCTGCATGGCTCTCCGAGTCCAAGCTCAGTGCCAGCCCTGCAAACATTAATGAAGTGACAGGGACTGGGTAAAGCTCATTTTCCGTTTCCCAGAGCTCTTTTCCAAGGGAGGTTTATCCCAGGCCTCGCTGCTGTGAGTGGCCATGGCTGGAAATGGAATTATTCCTTGCTGGTATTGAGCTGTGATGTGGTTTTGTGTCCCTGAATTCTGAACTGTGCCAGCACCCAACCCCTGCACGAGGAGCTGGGACTTTGGCAGGCTGCTTTTCCAGGGGGACAAACCCAGCCTTGGGAAGGGCCCTGGGGGCTCTGCTCCCCCTGTCCCACACCCCTTCTGAGGGGGAATGTGTCCCTTGTCCCCAGAACAGGAGCAGGCACCAGCAGCATCCCCAAGGAAAGAGTCCCTGCAGCAGGAGAGCACAAGGAAACAGGGTTGGCTGCCAACAAATTATTGTTATTGAGCTCGGGGATGGCAAAAATAGCAGCATAAACTTCAGATGGAAAAAGCCATTCATTAAGAAGATTTTTCTCTCTATACATTCAGGGTTGCTAGAGCAGGACACAATTATTGGTTCTGGGGTGCCTCGTTAGCATCACTGGTTCGTTATAACACAGCTCTAGAGTGACGAGTTGGAATCACAGCATGTAAAAACACCACTTGCAAAACATGTTTTACAAAAACTCCTGAGATGGTTTCACATCAACTTCTTTTGGTTTTCAGCTCCGTTTGCGAGAGTGCAACTTCCTCTCACAAACAGGGCTGGGAGCTGGAAAATTCCTCCCTGATCAAACCTTGCCAGTGTCCACAGCAAAGGACAGCGACAGGGACAGCATCTGCCCAGCACTTACAGGGGTGGGCTGAACTCCAGCTGTGCTGACACAGTTTTGGGAACAGGCTGGCGAGACAGGGAGCTCCTGGGGGGGATAATCAGATATCCTTGGGCAGGGCTGCAGGGCTCCTGGGTTATTGGAGTGGAGATGGAGCCTGTTTGAGCTGGGAAAAGATGGGTTTGGGGAGAGGGATCCAAACGGTGCCTTGGTGCAGCTCCTTTCGGATCTGCTGTGGGAGTCTCTCCCCCTGGAGGCTTGGGTGCTCCCTGGCATTCCATGGATCCATGGATCCTGCCAGGCCGATGTGCCCACGGCTGGGAATTCCCTGCCTGTGTCTGCTCTGGCCATGGGAATGGAGCAAATCCACACCAGGGGCTAAACCTGCTTTAAAAGCCATTTAAATCTGCCTGTGACATGTTTATCCAATCTTTAATAGGGATTTTTAATTTTTGATGCGAGCTGCCAGGCTGGATCATTAATTTTACAGGTTCTTCAAGCCCTGGGGTTAAACCTGAGTTTAGCAAGTCCCTGCTGTCCCAGGAGGTGGCCCTGGATGGATGCAGGGGTCTCATCCTCACCTGCCTGGGACAGGGCCCTGCAGCCCAGAGATTCCCTGGCAATTCCCACAGAATGCCTCTGTGCCCCCCATTTTCCAGGACAGGAAGAGCTGTGGATGCAGGGAGGTGCTGGTGTGTTGTGCACACCCAGCCAGGTCCCAGCCATGCCATTCCCTGCTGGAATCCCAGGGATCCTTCGGGATGGGCCCAGCCCGGCCAGAGCATTTCCCTGGAAAAGGGAGGCATCAATCCCTGCCCTGTGGCTTTTGGGGCCGGGCAGGGCTGGCAGTGCCACAGGAACAGACTCTGGCAGACCTGGGACATCCACCCAACCCCACAGAGGGCCCTGAGGGTGCTTCTCCCTCGGATCAGGTGGGAACTGTCCCAGCCACACAGCTCTTGCCAGGCTGCGGGAGTGAGGCCCTGGAGAAACCTCAGTGCTGCAGAAGCCACAGCAGCTCAGGGCAGTCAGACACTCGGTGCCCAGCTGCTAATCCCTCTGAAAAGCCATTTATTTCTTCCCATTTCACAGAGGCACAGGCCTGGCCTTTCCCTGGGTTTCAGCTGCCAGGCACAGGCCCGGCCTGTCGAAGGTCTGGGCCCCCATTGGGATTGGAACCGGGGGTTCCAACTCCTGTCCTCTGCCCTGGGGCTTTTCTTCCTTTGGTTTGTCATGTTGGAAAAAAATGCAGCAAGAGATCTTCTTCTGCTGTTTCAGAGTTGTTTGTTTGTCTTATCAAAACCTCGGAGGGAGAGGCAGCATCCCCCGAGGACACCAGGGCAGAAAGGCAATGGCTGCAGCTCAGCAGCTACCTTTTATATCTTACTAACAACCATTCAAGAAACAATATGTATCTTATTTTTTTTTCAACACCAGTAAACCCTCATCTTATTGATATGTCTTTTCAACACTAACTTTTTTCCACCAACCAACACACCACAGGAACTGGTGTCAGAGAAAAGAGGAAGAGAATGAGGAGAGAGGAGAAGAAGAAAGAAGGAAAAACCACACTCAAAAATCTCCATCTTGTCCCTATGTAATACATAGAGCAAGATCCTAAAAACTACAACTAAACTCTCTGTGGTTCACTCAACAAAAATCTCTTCACCTCTCTGGTGCATTCAGGTTCTCCCAAAAGTGGAGGGAGCTTCTCCAAAAGCCTAGGTCGCTGGCTAGGCCACTTGTGAGGAGCTCTGGGGCTATAAAGAAACCACCAGAGGAGCAGGAGAAGCTTCCAGGCTTCCCTGGACTCTGACACTGGCCTTTCCCTGGATTTCAGCTGCCTTAGGTATCCCTTGGTGGTGCTGAGTGCTGAGCAAATGGTTCATGGTTTATTCCATGGTTTATTCCATGGTTTATTCCGGTTCCTGGGGCCTCTCTCAGGGCTGGGCTCAGGAGTTGATGGAGAAAAGCTCTGGCCAAGCTGCCAGGGGAGGAGCTGGGACAGGGATGGCTCTGGGGGATGCCAGCAGGGCAGCCCTGGGAGCAGAGCCCGGGAGCAGGGTGGGCACGAGGGGCCCATGGGGCTGCCAGGGCTCTGCCCACACACACGGGGCTCAGAGCTGGCCTTTGCAGAGCCATCCTTTAATTTATTCAAGATCCTGCGGGGTCTGGGGGTGATCCTGGTGCTCTGCCTGCCGGGCTGGGGGTCTGTGCAGTGCCAGGTGTCCCTGGGGCTGTGGGGACAGGAGTTTCAGCCAGGAGGTGACGTTTGCTGTGTGCTCTGGAACATCAGCTGGAACCCAGTCCCAGCCCAGCGGGATCCAGGCCTCGGCTCCTCGGGGCAGCCTCCTCTGTAGGGCACAAACCCCTGCTAAACCCCACTGAAGCTGTACGGGGGAACCTTCAGGAGTAGGATTCCCCCCCGAAATAAGGAGGTTTAGGAGTCAGATGCACCCTGGAGAAGCAGAAGGACAGAACACTTGTTCCCAGCCCTTCACTGGGATGTTTTGGCTGTGGCTGATCCCTCTGTGCCTCAGTTTGCCTGGCAGCAGAGAGGTTTGGGAAGGGGGAGAAGGCAGCAGAGCTTTGGGAGCTGCCAGTGGCTTTGCCTGGGCTCCCCAGTCCCCATGTCCCTGTGGTCCCTGCTGGTGGCACGGGGGTGGCACAAGGACATTTGTTGTGACTCATGGCCAGGTTTGACCCTTTGCAACATGACTCCAGATCAGAAGGCAAAATATCTCCTTTATTTCATGCATATTTCATGCAGAGCAAACAGGCAGACAGGACAAGGAGATCTCTAAACAAGATCCCACTGCTCTCTGACCTGCTGCTTCCTCAGCCATGGGCAGGAGCAGAGAGAGACAAGAGTAACTACAATCGGTTGGTGCCAGAGAAATCTGCTAGGATAACAAAAGCAACAAATACCTTTGAGATAAATATTTTCAAAACATCCCAAACAGTTTACAAAACCTTCTCGAGGTTTCTCAGCTTCTAGCTGTGGGAAGCAATTCTCTTTCCACAGCTAGAGAAAACTTTTCTTGTGGTTCTCAGATCTGTGAGAAGGCACCTGATTCCCACAGGTGCTGAGCAAAAGCTGAGAATTCTCCTCTGCCCAAGTGTCAGTGCCCACAGAATCTGTCCTGGCACGGCACTGCTGCAGCAGTGACAGGACACAAACCTGCTGATCCCAGAGCTTCTCACCAGTGCCTTCCAAGGGATTTTTTCCAGATGCCACTTGAGCAGAGCCTTTGGAATCACCACCTGATGTGGAGGTCCTGCCTTGGGGTGGGGACACTGCCTGTGGCACTGCCCGGATCCCAGCCCTGCTGCTCCAGGGAATGCCCATCACCCGCAGGGCTCTGCCGAGGGACACTGCAGTCCTGTCCCCATGTCCCTGTGTGCCAGAAAGTGCCTTTGCTGTGTGAGCCCTGCACCAGGGCCCTGGCACAGCGAGCAGGGTGTGAGGCCAGCTGAGGGATGACAGCAGTGCCGGGAACTGAAGCTGGTTGTCCTCTCCCTTTGGCTGGAATTCTCTGTTTCCCAGTTTCCCTCACCCAGACGTGGGTCCTGAGACATCACAGCCCCGGCTCGGGTGAGAAAGAGGTGCCAAGTCCAGGTTTATTAAATGGATTGTGCAGGGATGGTCCCTCAGGATCTGCACTGGCTGCTCCCGGAAAGTCAGAGCTGGGGGAAGCAGGAGGGGAGGGGAGGAACGGGGGGGCTGAGCCCCAGTGGGATGGGGCAGGATGGGCAGAGCCTTTGGAGCTGGGGGGGAGGTGAGAGGAGCAGCTGCCTCCAGCCTTGGATTTGCTGTTCCCAGAGCCAAAGGAGCCATGTCCGTGTGCAGCTGTGTCTGTGTCCAGCTGTGTCCATGTGCAGCTGTGTCCATGTGCAGCTGTGTCCATGTCCAGCCCTGTCCATGTCCAACTCTGTCTGTGTCCAGCCCTGTCCATGTCCACCTGTGTCCATGTCCACCCCTGTCCATGTCCATCCCTGTCCATGTCCAGCCCTGTCCATGTCCACCTCTGTCCATGTCCATCCCTGTCCATGTCCAGCCCTGTCCATGTCCACCTCTGTCCATGTCCATCCCTGTCCATGTCCAGCCCTGTCCATGTCCACCTCTGTCCATGTCCATCCCTGTCCATGTCCAGCCCTGTCCATGTCCACCTCTGTCCATGTCCATCCCTGTCCATGTCCAGCCCTGTCCATGTCCACCTCTGTCCATGTCCATCCCTGTCCATGTCCAGCCCTGTCCATGTCCACCTCTGTCCATGTCCATCCCTGTCCATGTCCAGCCCTGTCCATGTCCACCTCTGTCCATGTCCATCCCTGTCCATGTCCAGCCCTGTCCATGTCCACCTCTGTCCATGTCCATCCCTGTCCATGTCCAGCCCTGTCCATGTCCACCTCTGTCCATGTCCATCCCTGTCCATGTCCAGCCCTGTCCATGTCCACCTCTGTCCATGTCCATCCCTGTCCATGTCCAGCCCTGTCCATGTCCACCTCTGTCCATGTCCATCCCTGTCCATGTCCAGCCCTGTCCATGTCCACCTCTGTCCATGTCCATCCCTGTCCATGTCCAGCCCTGTCCATGTCCACCTCTGTCCATGTCCATCCCTGTCCATGTCCAGCCCTGTCCATGTCCAGCTGTGTCCATGTCCATCCCTGTCCGTGTCCAGCCCTGTCCGTGTCCAGCCCTGTCCATGTCCAGCCCTGTCCATGTCAAGCCCTGTCCGTGTCCAGCCCTGTCTGTGTGCAGCCCTGTCCATGTCCAGCCCTGTCCATGTCCAGCCATGTCCATGTCCAGCCCTGTCCGTGTCCAGCCCTGTCCATGTCCAGCCCTGTCTGTGTCCAGCCCTGTCCGTGTCCAGCCCTGTCCGTGTCCAGCTGTGTCCAGCTGTCCCTGGAGCCCCTGGCCACAGCCTCCAGCCAGATGGGCCCTGGGGATGGAGCAGGAGCCCCGGGGGAATGCTGCTTTCCCAGCTCTGCTCTGGGGACACCAGAGTGGATCTGTAGGAGCCCTTGGCAGTCTGGCCTTGGACACCCATCCATGGGGTGCCCCTCTGCCAGGGACCATGGTGCTCCCAGGCCCTGGGGCTGTGCAGGGCTGCAGGGACCCCCAGGCAGGGCTGGGAGGGACAGGGATGCTCTGGGAACAGCAGGGAGGAACGGGACAGCTCAGCCCCCCCTTGCTTCCTGCTCCGACCCTGGATGCCAGGAGTGTCCTGGGGCACAGGGAAGGTCCAGGAGTTCAGGGAATGTCAGTCTGGGAGGACAGGGAAGGTCCAGAAGCACAGGGAATGTCTGGAAGCACAGGGATTATCCAGAAGCACAGGGAATGTCTGGGAGCACAGGGATTATCCAGAAGCACAGGGAATGTCTGGAAGCACAGGGATTATCCAGGAGCACAGGGAATGTCTGGGAGCACAGGGAAGGTCCAGACACACAGGGAATGTCCAGGAGCTCAGGGAATGTCCAGGAGCTCAGGGAAGGTCCAGGAGCACAGGGAAGGTCCAGGAGCTCAGGGAAGGTCCAGGAGCTCAGGGAGAGCAGCAGAGCTCCCAGGGCCAGGCAGGAGCTGCAGCTTTGGAATGCTCCGGGAGCCCCTGGTGCCAGCAGGGCCCTGCAGGGTGGGAGCACTGCAGCTCCCAGGGCTGGTGCCAGCCTAGCTCAGGGTGTTCACTCTCCAAATGAGCTGAGCTCAAACTGAGCCGTGGCTTTGGCAGGCTGAGCTCAGCCCCAGTGCTGCCCTCCCTCCTGGCAGGGTGGTGCTGGGCAGGCAGGGCAGCACTGGGGCTCTCTGGGGCACCCTGGGCCTCACACCCACGGGGTTTGGGGGATGAGCCGAGCCAGGAGCTCTCTGTCTGCCCTGGTCTCCTGTTCACCTCTGCTCCAGAGAGCTCTGGTGGCCTGGACCCGGCTGAGAGGGACAAAAGGCAGGGCTGGTGGCAGTGCTGGGACAGCAGCAGGACCCACGTGGGCATCATGAGAAGTGTCAAAGTGACAGCAGGACAGGACAGCAGATCACAGTCCCCAGGCCTGCAGAGTCCTGGCACCACTCACCAGTGGGGAAAGCAGCTGGGATCCAAATCTGCCTGGAATCAGGACGGGTTGGACAAGCAGGGAGCTGCGAATCCCAGCCCCTGCCCTGCTGCAGCCGAGGGGTCACAGGCAGCACAGCCCAGTAAGAGCAAGAAAAAGAACTCCCAGAACCCTTGGCATGTGGAATTTCCAGTCTTTAGTAGTGCAGAACAGCGCAGAGGCTTTCTGAAAATGTTTCCTTTATTTTGATAACAATTCTGGGGGAAAAAAAAGCTCCAGAAGAAAGAAACCCCTCCAGCTTTGGTAGCAAATGATGTTTGTGCCTGGTGGCCCTGAATGCACATCGTTAGCTGTCATTTAGGAAAAGTCTCTCTAAATGAGCCATTAGAACACAAACCTACTGGAAACATCAGGGATGAGGCAGTGTTCTGTATTTTAGGATCATTCTTTCGGGCAATCTCTGTGAGGAAACACAGCTCTCATGGCTAGCCCGGAGTGTGAGCGGCTCGGGGTGGGGAGGGCAGGGCTGCGGGGCTGATTGGAATCGCTGCTGCCTCCGCGAAAGGCTCGGGGCCCTTCTGCGCTCAGCAATTCCTCACCATCGGGAGGGGATGGTGTGCGGAGGCCACGGCAGCTCCTGCCCTTGCCACCGGGAGCTGTGCTCGCCAGCGTGGCCGAGGGGTGAAATGCCCAGCACAAGCACCGAAGGCAGCTCTCACTGCTTCGGAGGTTTGAGTCCAGCGGTGCAGGAGGGAAAATGAGAAAATAGACATAGAATTGAATGTTCTGTCCTGCTTTGCTCCCGGGGGAAGTGGAAGTGAGCTGGGCTCGGGGATTCCCTTGATGCCAGAATGATTTTTTGCTGTTTCTTTCACACCCCTCTCACACACTCTTTTATAGTTTGATGTGTTCTCAGTGCTTTTAGCCCCACACTTGTACCTCCCCAAGGCTGAGAACTCAGCTCAGCCCCACGGCACCGTTAAACCAGGAGAGCAAACATCCTGGGAGCCCCAGACACCAAGGGCCTCTCCAGAACACATTTGGGAACCTCAGCCAGGCCCAGCCAGGGGGAAGGTTCCTCACAACGAGGGCTTCACTCCAGCCTCTCCCTGGGGGATCTCTGATAAATATGTTAATTTTGTAAAACCTATAATTGTGTGTATTTCAGTGTGAGGTGTGCATGCATTTTCAGGGCATTCCACCTGGACCAAGTGCTGCACCCAAGGATCCTGAAATAACTCCTGAGGTAAAAACCCCTTTTCCCCATCAACTGTGTTCTGGTTTTAATTTTTTAGAGCAGGAAAAGGCATCAGCCTCTCCAAAGCACAGGGAGTGACAGAGTCCCTGCTTGTACAAATCTGTGCCTCGGGGACTGCAGGGAGAGCTAACAGCCCAGGACAGGCACTGCCTCCCAATGCAGCTCCAATTTTTCAGTTTACTGCAGTTTAAAAAGGGGGAAAAAATAGAAAAAAAACAGGGGATCCATTTAAATCTAAGCCAAATCGGCACATTCAAATTTTTTGCATTTTTCTGCCATGAGTTGGAAGCTGGGGCGGGAGGGGGGGGAGGTAATTCTCATCTGTTTTAAAACAAAGTGTTTCATTTTGAGACTTGAGCTTTTTCACTCAAGGTATGGCACACGTGCAGATTTGGCTATCCAAGGCCCAGCTTCCATGGAAAGATGAAATCCAAACGTTTCCCCCCAGCCCCAGGGCGGGGACAGGAGCTGATGAGGTGTCTCGGAGAGGCCAGGCCTGGTTTGGGGAGAGCTCTGCAGGAGCCACATTGCCTTGGGATGGTTCTGTTCCAAGGGCACGGGAGCAGGGCCAGGGTTTGGGCAGGGATGTGCAGGAGGGATGGCTCAGGAGCGGGGTCACCCCTGAGCCACCCCTGTGCCCTCAGGGCCCTGCGCTTGGCCCCCAAGTGCTTTCATTTCTGCACTGAGGAGCCCCAGGAGCCCAGCCCAGGTTCTGGCAAAGCCCTGGAATGGCCATTCCAGGCCAGCAGGGGAAATCTCCACGGTTTGGGTTGGCTGGGATGCAGGAGGGACACTTCCCACCCCATTTTGGGAAGGGGGCTTAGGGAGCTGATGGTTTCTTCAGGGCTTGGCAGCATTCCAGGCTCGTTTCTCTTTCCTTTGCTGGATTCCCCACCCTCCCTTTTGTCTGGCTCTCGTTTTTCACAAGAAAAGACTGAAATCTATGAGCTGAGGAAATGGAAGTAAAGTGAATAAAGGGCCTGGTTAAACCCAGGGCTCTGGAGCGGGGTCTGGCTTCTCCTCAGGTTTCCTGCTGTCCTGCACCAGCTCTGGCATTTCCAATCTGCCTTTTTCCCTCCTCGGAGCAGGAGATGGGCTTGGATTTGTGCAGCTGCCATCAGCAGGAGTGAGGCTGAGGGGTCCCTCCGGGCCTGGCAGAAGGAGATGGGATCAGACAAGCAGCTCACACTTCAGGAGCTGCTGCTCAGCAGCGCTTGGGGCTCTGGGGAGGCTTGGGGAGGCCTTTGGGAGGGACTGAAGGGCTCAGTTCATCGTCCCCTGTCAGAGTGCTGCAGGCCAGGGCTCCTGGCTGGGTGACCCCTGGGTGTCACCTGGTGCCACCTAAGCCCGAGGGACACCTCGAGTGCGTGGCTGTGGGGAAATGCTGACTGCTCGTGCTCCAGGGATGCCTCTGCTGAGGTTTATCCTCAATAACAGACCTGAAGCTGCTGTTTCAGGTGTTTCGTGTGATGATTTCACCTTCTCACACACAAACTCAGGGCTGGAGTTGTGGTGTGGAGCCCTGGCAGACCAGAAGCTCTCCCCATGGCTGGGTGAGAGTGCCCGCTTCTCCATCCCAGCAGTGCTTAAAGCCAAAGGTGGCACATCCCTGGATGTCCATGGAGGAGCTGGATCTCCTGGATTGTTTCTCAGGAGGAGCTGCCCCTGGGATGTTTCTCAGGAGGAGCTGCCCCTGGGATGTTTCCCAGGAGGAGCTGCCCCTGGATTATTTCTCAGGAGAAGCAGGGTTGGTGTCTTTGCTCAGCCAGTGGAAGAGCTGAGCTTGGGGAAGGACTCGGTGTCTCCCAAGTAAAACGTGCTGATCTCACAGAGGTGAAGCTCTGATCCCAGTGACAGAGGCAGGAAAATCCTCATGGATGGAGCTGGGCTGTCACTGAAGGAATCAGATCACTGGTGATGTCCTTAGAGTCCATGGCTCTCTCTAACAGAAACCTTTTAGGGATCAGCTCCTGGAGGAAGTTTCACCCTCCTGAGTTTCAGTCCCTGAGTTGGAAGATTGGCTGGCACATCCCATCCTGGGGGGGTCTGGGATGCAGCTGCCCACGAGCACAGCTGCTTCTGCCATCCTTTACCTGCTGGCTGACATCCTTAAATGGCTCCCTAGAAACAGAGCCCAGACAGGAATAAAGGAATCAAGGAGGGATTGGTCGGAAAAGCCTTCAGAGGTACACTCTGGGCTCCAGAGGCTCCTGCCTCAGTGCATCCCAACATGGACAAGGACAGCTCCCGAGTTCTTCCCACTTGGATCTCAGCATCAATTGCCCAAGCAGAAGCCAGGCAAGGATGGAATTTGCCCAGGCTTGCCCCCCTGTCGCCAAGATTGTGGTTTGCAGTTGTTGGGCCTAGGAGGGTCTGGGTGTCCTTGGAGAGCTGGAGAGGCTTTGTTGTGTGTGTGTGAGCATGAGAGAACAGCCCTGAACGAGCTCCAGGGAACTGCAGAGTGACACTGGGCAGGGCAGGGCTGGGAACAGAGAAAAGTTAAACCCTAAGGCATCAGCTGAGATCTCAGCTCCTCAGGCACAGAGCCAGTCCTGTCCCTGTTTGTCACACACCTGAGTGAGCCTGGCTGAGGGAGGCCTGGCCTGGGGCTGGGCTGGGAGTCAGAGGTGGAACAGAGGGAGGCTCTTTTGAACCTGGCTCCTTTGGTTAATTACCAGCACGGTAATTGATGTGCTTCATTAATAATCAACTCTCCGCAGTCCCATTACCTCTCCCAGGTCCTGCTCCTGAGGCCCCCGATGCTTTGATGGGATGAGAGTGCTGCTTTTCCCTGGTCTTAAAATTAAAACCCAAACACAGTTTATGGGGAAAAGGGGATTTTACCTCAGGATTTATTTCAGGATCCTTGGGTGCAGCACTTGGTCCAGGTGGAATGCCCTGAAAATGCATGCACACCTCACACTGAAATACACACAATTATAGGCCTTGCAAAATTAACATATTTATCAAAGATCTCTTAATGAGAGGTTTGAGTGAACTCTCTGTTGTGAGGAACCTTCCTCCTTCGATGAGCTTATTTTAGCTTACAAAAATGTGTTCTGGAGAGGCCCTTGGTGTCTGGGGCTCCCAGGATGTTTGCTCTCCTGGTTTAACGGTGCCGTGGGGCTGAGCTGAGTTCTCAGCCTTGGGGAGTTACAAGTGTGGGGCTAAAAGCACTGAGAATGCATCAAACTATAAAAGAGTGTGTGAGAGGGGTGTGAAAGGAACAGCAAAAAATCATCTTGGCATCAAGAGCAGCACACATGAAGAGGATGAGCTGAAAAGGGAAGGTCTGAGGCGGGAGGGCCACAGGCCTGCCTGGTTTGGCTCTAGAACAGATCAAACCGAGGGCTTTGGTGCTGTCAGGCATTCCCCCACCACCCTTTGGGGCAGGCACTTCCTCCACCCCCAGCAGCCCCAGCTCTGATGGCTCCCAGCGGCCTTGGTGGGAGCAGGAGCAGCTGGAATAATCCTTATCCACAGGGAAGGGACAAACCCTGCTCTGGCACTGGCCACAGCCTCCCTTGCCCAGGGAGCTCCTGGAGACTTCCCTAATCCCTGATTGCTGCTGCCCGTGGGCATCCCAAAGGATGAACCACCTGAGCAGCTCTTTCAGCAGCTACTGAGGCCCCTGGGCTCCAGCTGGAGCTTGGATTTGTGTGGGATAACCCTGGGTGACTCTGGGCAGCTGTGAGGAGCTTCCTGGGTGTCAGCTCGGGGATGTGTGTAGGAATCTTCAAGCCATAAATACTTGGTGAGGGTTGCAGTGACTTTTTTAATTTGAGTGGGGAGAGCAGAATGTGGCAGCCAGAAAAAAAACCCCGTAATGCAAAAATAGTAGTGGCTCTTTTGGGTAAGAGGAAATGATATTCCACTGAAAACAGCAACCCCAATTAAATGGGAGCATTTAAAGCAGGGAATTGCTAATTACCTAGATAGGGATGACAAACAGATTTATTGGGGAACTTTTAGCTCCCTACATATGCCCACGGTGATTTATTTTCCTGCCACGAGCTTAGAATTGTCTGGGCTTTGTAAATATTGTGGTTGATGGCTGCAAAGGTTTCTGGTGGAGCAGCCTGGAAAAGGTCACCTGGCCCAGCACAGCTACCAGAGCTGGAGAGTTCCATTCCTGAGGGTCTGGGGGCATGGCCAGGCCCAGCCTCACCCTTGCTTTAATTAACCTTTGTTTTAAATACCCCCTGGCACGTGAAGGGAGCCCCTGGCAGCTCCCCTTGGGCACGGTGACCTCTGGTGGAACCAAAGGTTTTTCCAAGCGGGTTTGTGTTTGTTGTAATCCTGCAAGAGGGGCAAGGTATTCATTTACTTACCGTGAAAAGATTAATTTTCTGGCTGGGAGGTGGGGAGTGGCTCCTGGCTCGTGGGGAAGGTGGTGGGGATGTCTCTGTGCTCACACTGCACGGGGTGGGCACAGACCTTGGTGCCCTCCCCTGCTGTCTCCTCTCCAAACTGGGATTTCCAACACTTTTCCACACCTTCACATCACTTCTGCTCCGACATTAATAAGAACAGCAAAGAGTTCGGAGAAAGTAGTTTTGGCATCTACTGTATTTAATTTGCTCCAACTTTCATGTGGAGTTTAATTTAGACTGATGAGAGAGGCAGTTTTATGAGTATAAAACTCCATTAATTACAGATCCTGTCTTAATTATAAATGGCTCTGTTTTAAAGGAAGTTTTACAACCAAAATTAAGACTTGGAGCAGTTCAATCAATACAAACATCAATTAGACCTGACTTTGTACTCCACTTAATTTCTAAGGCTTCCCAATGAAGTGTGGGAAGCGTGGCACTTTGTGCTCCTGGCTCTGCCATCCCTGGGCACCAGGAGGTCCCTGTGCTTCCGTGGGAGCCTCCCCACATCAGCGTGGTTGGAATAACAACCTTCCCAGGGGGCTGGATTTGCCCAAAGAAACCAGCAGAGCTCATTGTTAAAACAGCCCAGCCTGGCACAAAGGGAACCACATTTGTTCACTTGGCCCAGCAAAGTCTGGGATTCCCAGGAGGAAAACTGTCCCTGAGGAGCTCTGGGACACCCCAGGGTGGGACATGGTCACAAAGATCACTGAATTCCAGGATGGGTTGGGTTGGAAGGACTTTAAATCCCATCCAGGGCCACCCCTGCCGTGGGCAGGGACAGCTCCCACTGTCCCAGGCTGCTCCAAGCCCTGTCCAGCCTCCCTGGGAGCACCCAGGAACCTGCCTAAGCCCTGTCCCTGCCCAGTGTGATCCCACTTTTCCAGGACAGGCAGGGTTGGTTTCCCTGCACCCCTTCCCAGCAGCTTTGCCCCCTGGGAGAAGTTGCTGCTGTGCCTCCTGACTCTGGGATCTGTGTCCTTCCCAATCCCAGCCAGGAGCTGAGGATCCAGCCCAGCTGAGGAGTCAGGGTCTGCTCCTGGCCATGGAGATTTGGGTTCCTGGATCTCTGTGCTCACCTTCAGCTCTGCTGAGCTGCACTGATGCCTGAAATGTCTACCTGGAAACAGAGCCCAGGCAGGAATAAAGGAATCAAGGAGGGATTGATTGGAAAGGCCTTCAGAGGTACACTCTGGGCTCCAGAGGCTCCTGCCTCAGGGCATCCCAACATGGACAAGGACAGCTCCCGAGTTCTTGCCACTTGGATCTCAGCATCAATTGCCCAAGCAGAAGCCAGGCAAGGATGGAATTTGCCCAAGCTTGCCCCCCTGTCGCCAAGATTGTGGTTTGCAGTTGTTGGGCCTAGGAGGGTCTGGGTGTCCTTGGAGAGTGAACTGCCAGGAATCTGGGAATGAGAGATTTCCAAAGGGTACAACTAACAGGAATCTGGGAGTGAGGGATTTCCAAAGGGACAGAACTACAACGAATCAGGGAATGAGGCCTTTCCAGAGGGACAGGACTGCCCTGGCCCTGCAGCTGGGCCCCTGATGAGCTGTTCCTGTGAATGTTGCTGCAGCTTTTCCATGAGAGCAGGGAGAGTGAGGAGGGAAGGAGGCAGATCCTTCCAGTTCCAGCTTCTCTCCGTGTTTCTGGGATGGGGCCATTCTGGGAATGGCCAGTCCAGCCCTTCCCAGCTGATCTGAGAGCTGGGGGTGCCCCAGGGGAAGGTGGTGGAGGTGTCCAAGCTGCTGCTCCCACCTCCAGGGGAGCCTGGTGGGAATGGTTCCCACCGGGGATGGCCGGGATGCAGCTCCTGGGCTGGTTTGGGACCCCAGGTGTTGTCCATGTCCCTCCTGGGCCTTGGAGGGGAGGTCAGAGCCCTTCCCACCCCCCTGGGATCCGTGGGCACCGGAGCAGGGGTGATGAGGGCACTGGAGACTGATGGTGGCTCCTACAGGATGGAGATCCTGGCCTGTCCCACTAAAGCTGTCCCTCCTGGGGGCTGCACGTGGGGCTGTGACCAGGACCAGCTCCTGGCCTGTGGGACCTGCTCCTGGTGAGCTGGGGGAGCTCCTGTTCCAGCAGAGCTGATCCCAGTGTGGGATTTCCGCCTCGGATGTTCCAGGGATTGCTCTGGGGGCCAGGACATTTCTTATATTCTCTCCTCCTGCCACAGGCTTGGCAGCAGAGAGAGCTTCTCGTGAGGGTTTGGTGGCAGCTCAGCATTTGTGGTGGCCAGGGGGGGTCCAGCCGTGGCTGGGAGGGCCACGTTGGAGGGACAGGTGATGAGAATTTGTGTGACAGCTCAGCAAAGCTTCCAGCCTGAGCAGAGCCCAGGAGGCGGCGAATGCCAGGCTCCGGAGTGGGAGAAGGGTGTGGAGAAGGAGAACACGGAGCAGTTGCTCACTGTCGGCTCCAAAGCAGAGCTGCAAATGTCAGATGGAGCTGGAGGAGGTGTTCGGGAGAGGAGAAAGTGGAGCAGCACTGCTGGCGTGGGTAATGCATGGAACTCCTCCTGGATAAACAGGAGTAAACGCTGTCCTGAAAGGGGGGGGAAGATCTGTGTGATCCCTTGGGGCAGGATCACATCTACCCTGACCTGGTGTTGCCCTTCCCAGCACACAGAAGGGCTCTGGAGCTGGAGCCCTGTGGCTGTCCTGTGGTCACTCAGGGCATTCCAAGTGCCCTTGGCACCCTTCCTTCCAGCTCAACTTCCCAGTGCCCGAGGGCAGGGATGGGTGAGAGATTGGGAAGGAATTGTTCCCTGTGAGGGTGGGCAGGCCCTGGCACAGGGTGCCCAGAGCAGCTGTGGCTGCCCCTGGATCCCTGACAGTGCCCAAGGCCAGGTTGGACATTGGGGCTGGGAGCAGCCTGGGACAGTGGGAGGTGTCCCTGCCATGGCAGGGGTGGCACTGGGTGATCCTTGACTCCATGAGTGTTGTCCTAGGTGAGCTTCAGCCAGGCACAGGGAATGTGAGAGTCTTGAGGGCACTCCCAGTCCCTTGCTGGCATCTGGGATGGAGCTGGTGGGAAGGGCTGGAGGAGGGGAAGCAGCTGAGGTGCTACAGCAATAAACTCCTGCTGGGATCCTTGTGTCTGCACAGCGCCAGGAGCTGGACTTGGATGACCCTTGTGGATCCATGTGGGTCATGATCATGTGGATCCTTGTGAGCCTTCCAGCTCAGGGCATTCCCTGTTGCCATGAAGCTGGCAGAGCTGTTTGGGACTTTTCCTCCTTTTTTTTTTGCTCTTCTGTGCTGTTGCTTAAATCCCCTTGGAGAGAAAATCAGATGGAGGTGGGGAACAAGGAGCTGCTTTTACCCTTCCTCCACCTCCTGGATAGCCTGGGGTGGTCCTGGAGCAGATCCTCCATGTCCAGGATCCTCCAGTGTGCCCGTGCTGGGCTGCAGTCCCTGTCCAGGGGCAGCTGGCACAGGGTATGGCCCATGGAAGGAGCACAGCTGGGATTTCCCTGCTCCTCGTTATTCCTTGGCCACTGTGGGATCCCCTGGAGCTCTTGGCAACCTGCAGAACTCAGAGCAGCTTTTCCTGAGCGCTCTGGAGGTGTTGTTTGGTGTCTCCAGGATAACAGGCAGGGTTTGTCCAGCACGGCGGGATCAGCTGCAGAGGGATGTGGGAGCCTCTGGAAGCAGGAGCTGCTTCCCAGCTTGGGACCGACCAGCAGCAGTTTCTGCTTTGAGGGAGAAGCTGCTTCCCTGGAGAGGAGTGGGAATGGGGCAGAAACTTCGTGTTTTTCCCCCAAACTGACTTAGGAACTTTGCTCCTTTCTCACTGCTTCCTTAGGGAGACAATTCCCTCTCTCTCCTAAGATGTTTTCACAGCAAAGTCCTGAATTCAGGAGTTGGAGCAGGACCCCCCTCCCAGGGAGGGCAGATATGCACCCCTGGAAACACCCAGGGGTTCTTGTGTGGGAAAGGGATTGGGGCTGGGTCCATTCCCTGCCTGGAGCTGTCCCCTGGGAAAGGGATTGGGGCTGGGTTCATTCCCTGCCTGGAGCTGTCCCCTGGGAAAGGGATTGGGGCTGGGTTCATTCCCTGCCTGGAGCTGCTCCCCAGGGAAAGGGATTGGGGCTGGGTTCATTCCCTGCCTGGAGCTGCTCCCCTGGGAAAGGGATTGGGGCTGGGTTCATTCCCTGCCTGGAGCTGTCCCCTTGGTGCTGGAAATGCAGACCAGGGCTGGGTTTCCTTGGAATTGAGTTCTGTATTTAATGGCAAAGCCTCCAGGAGCTCTCAGGAAGGTTTGTTCCCTGATTCCACCTCCTGTCAATCCAAATCGATCCATGTTTGTAAGAAATATTTCCAGAGGCATTTTATCAACCAACTTCATTGTGGCCAGGGGAAATTCAATGGGATTTGAGTAGGGACCAGTTCCACTCTGCACTCCAGGGAGCCCAGGGGCTTTAGGGTGCTGAGTGTGTGCTTATATCGTGGATATTGTGGTGATATATTGATATATTGATATATTGAATATCTGTATTGAGGCTTTATTGACCCTGCAGTCAGTGTCCCTGCAGTGCCACAGCTCCCTGTCACCCTGACTGCTCCCCAGTGTCCCCTGCAGTGCCACAGCTCCCTGTCACCCTGACTGCTCCCAGTGTCCCTGCAGTGCCACAGCTCTCTGTCACCCTGACTGCTCCCAGTGTCCCTGCAGTGCCACAGCTCCCTGTCACCCTGACTGCTCCCCATGTCCCTGGAATTAGATGCTGCACACACACCTCAGGATCATTTCCCTTGGATAAAGCCTCCCTGACTTATCCAGCTGCTGGAAAAGGGAGAAGCTGCTCTGCCTTGTAAATCCAAAGGCACTTGGCCTCTGTGCCCTTGAGTGCAGAGCAACCTCCACATCATAAACAGCAACCCCAGGAAATAATGGAATTGTTCGTGGGATGCTTTGCAGAGCTCTGGAAGTAGGGTTGGCAGTCCTTGGAGGGCTGGGATCAGAGCTGGAGCAGAGGAGAGCTGGAATTGATTTCCTTTTCCTCTTATCTGCTGGGAGATAAGGAGCAGAGAGGTCCTGCTCCCTTTGTGAGAGCTCTGGGATCTGGGGCTGTTCTCTCGGTGTGGGAGTGCCTGGTGCCTGCTCCAGGGCTCCTTCCCAGGGCCTTCCTCCCATCCAAGGCTGAGTGCTGCTCCAGGGGCTCACCTGGAGTTCTGGCCCACCTAAGGCTGTCACACCTGGGAGCGCTGGGATGTGGTTTTGGCCCCTCCTGCCCTGGGCTGGGGCTGTGAGGTGACTGCAGGCCCAGCTCAGAGCTGCTCCCACTCCTCTCAGTCCAGAGGTGCAATTCCAATGGCTCCAGGCCCAGGAAATGTGTCCTTGCCCTTCCTCTTGGCCACCAGGGTTAGTGTGATCCGTGTGCAGGCTGTGGGATACACCCGTGGGGGTCCTGGGCAGAGCATAGTGCCCCAAATCCCGAAGTGCTGCTGTGTTCTGATCCTGACGTGCAGAGCACGGCCCTGGTCCTGCTCCCACTGCTCAGGGAGGGCAGGGACCCAGCCCAGGGAAACGTCCAGGCTGAGCCTGGGGACAGAGGGACAGAGCAGGGCTTGGTCACAGAGCCCGGAGCAACGCAAGGAGCCAAGGACCCATCTTTGGGGAGATAAGGACCCATCGTTAGGGAGATAAGGAACCATCTCCAGGCCATCTGTGCTGAAACAGTGAGTCAGGAGTCGTGCTTCCATTTTTTTTCTGAAGTTTTTGTTATGTTTGTGAAGGAAAAAGGCCAGAATTGCTGGGGAGGGAGCACAGGAGCTCCACAGCGACAGGACAGAGAAGTGGCTTTGTGTCACCCCTTCTTCATGTCACCCTTTCTCTGTGTCACCCCTTCTTCATGTCACCCTTTCTCTGTGTCACCCCTTCTTCATGTCACCCCTTCTTTGTGTCACCCCCTCTCTGTGTCACCCCTTTTCCATGTCACCCCTTTTCCATGTCACCCCTTCTCTGTGTCACCCCTTCTTTGTGTCACCCCTTCTCTATGTCACCCCTTTTCCATGTCACCCCTTCTCTGTGTCACCCCTTTTCCATGTCACCCCTTCTCCATGTCACCCCTTTTCCATGTCACCCCTTCTCTGTGTCACCCCTTTTCCATGTCACCCCTTCTCTGTGTCACCCCTTTTCCATGTCACCCTTTCTCCATGTCACCCCCTCTCCATCCCGAGCAGCTCCCTGTCCCTCTCCAGCAGCTTTCTGCAGAGCACCCTGAGGAGTTACCCAGGAACACTTCCCAGGGCTGGGAGAAGCAGATGTGGATGTGGGAGGCAAAGCCCTTCCCAGAGCTCTTGGAGAAAGGGAGGCACCAAACGGCTCCAAAGGCTGGGCTGGAGGCACAGCAGGCAAGCAAAGGGAGCTTTTCTTTCCTCTCACCCCTGCCCACCACCCAAAGGCCACCACTTGAACCAGACCCAGCTGGAAGAAGTTCTTCCCAGGATTTTATGTTGTTTTTCTTGTCAGCTCTTTTCTCCTACATTCTCATTTCTTCTCCAGTCCCTCGCATGAATAAGAGATGCCACATCCTTCCCTGCCATGTCTCCCTGCTATAAATATCCCTCTGAGCAGAGGGAGCGTGGACTGGGTGTGTTCAGCTGGATCCTGGATCCCGGGTGATGTTTCTCCGATATTGTGTCTTTAGCGGGGGTTCGCTGATGAGGTGCAGGGAGGGCTGCGGGAGACGCCCGGGCTCCGTTTAATACAAAGAGTACTACGGTTGCTAAGAGACCGACACTTCAACTTTGGAAATCTTCATCCCCACTCGATAGATTATCTTGGCAAATTGGACTTTCTGAGTTGGCAGCAAATGGGAAAGAGTAACTTTTAAAAATAGAGATAATTTAGGTGACGTCAAAGGCATCTGGTGTCCTTTTCCAGCAACGTGAGACTGATCTATTTTGCTTTGTGTATAAATCACTCAGCATCCAGCGTGAGGTTCTGCTGACGCCTGCCTCGGGGCTGGTTTATTAATAACCCCTTTCTGTTTGGGGTGTTCAGCCAGGTTTGGAGGAATGAAGGGAGCTCTGTGTTTACAGCACCCAGGACCTGTCCGGGGAGCAGCTCTGTGCTCTGAGCAGAGCAGCATCTCCTGTGCCCAGAGATCGCCGCGCTGGGCAGAGACTGCCGGGGACACTCAGGGCTTCACCTTCCCCAAAATCCGCTCCTCATTCCCGCAGGGACCCTGCCGGGCTGGGCAGAGACTGCCGGGGACACTCGGGGCTTCACCTTCCCCCAAATCCGCTCCTCATCCCCGCGGGGACCCAGGGACTGCCGGGGACACTCAGGGCTTCACCTTCCCCAAAATCCGCTCCTCATTCCCGCAGGGACCCTGCCGGGCTGGGCAGAGACTGCCGGGGACACTCGGGGCTTCACCTTCCCCCAAATCCGCTCCTCATCCCCGCGGGGACCCAGGGACTGCCGGGGACACTCGGGGCTTCACCTTCCCCCAAATCCGCTCCTCATCCCCGCAGGGACCCTGCCGGGCTGGCCCAGCCGGGCTCAGGGCCGAACCCTCAGCACGATTCCCAGCCGGAATCGCGGGGAGCAGGGAAAGGGGGAGGCGTGGCTGCGATTAATCAACTCTCAGCGTTCCTGATGCCTTCGGATCTGGAGGAGCCTCCAGAAGGGCAAAGGAGGCTCTGAATGCCAGCCGGGAATCGGGCAGGGACTCGGGAATCAGACAGGGATTGGGGAATCAGGCAGGGACTCGGGAATCAGGCAGGGATTGGGGAATCAGGCAGGGACTTGGGAATCAGGCAGGGATTGGGGAATCAGGCAGGGACTCGGGAATCAGACAGGGATTGGGGTTGGGAATCAGGCAGGGATTGGGGAATCAGGCAGGGATTGGGGTTGGGAATCAGGCAGGGATTGGGGTTGGGAATCAGGCAGGGATTGAGGAATCAGGCAGGGATTGGGGCTGGGAATCAGGCAGGGATTGAGGAATCAGGCAGGGATTGGGAATCAGGCAGGGATTGGGGCTGGGAATCAGGCAGGGATTGGGGTTAGGAATCAGGCAGGGTTTCTCGTGTTGGGAATCAGGCAGGGATTGGGGAATCAGGCAGGGATTGGGGTTGGGAATCAGGCAGGGATTGGGGTTGGGAATCAGGCAGGGATTCTCATGCCACACATGAGACGCAGCAGAGAAGGAAGGAGGGAATTGGAGAAGGGCATGGGATGGGCAGCGTGAGGCTGGTGTGAGAGAAAGGGAACAAATCGGGAATGGCTCAAAGGCAGGGAGTGCTGGAGGTGGCCTCAGGTTCCTGGGGGACAAGGACCTCACTGCAAGGATCCCACTGAGAGGAGGGAATGATGGAAGCCACGGGGAAAGGGCACTCCAGGGGTGCATCTGTTGGGACTGATGCCTTAAATGGCTCCCTGGAAACAGAGCCCAGACAGGAATAAAGGAATCAAGGAGGGATTGATTGGAAAGGCCTTCAGAGGTACACTCTGGGCTCCAGAGGCTCCTGCCTCAGTGCATCCCAACATGGACAAGGACAGCTCCCGAGTTCTTGCCACTTGGATCTCAGCATCAATTCCCCAAGCAGAAGCCAGGCAAGGATGGGATTTGCCCAAGCTTGCCCCCCTGTCGCCAAGATTGTGGTTTGCAGTTGTTGGGCCTAGGAGGGTCTGGGTGTCCTTGGAGAGCTGGAGAGGCTTTGTTGTGTGTGTGTGAGCATGAGAGAACGGCACTGAACGAGCTCCAGGGAACGGCAGAGTGACACTGGGCAGGGCAGGGCTGGGAATACAGAAAAGTTAACACCTAAGGCATCAGGAGGATGAGCAAGAAGAGGCTGCTGGAGGATTTTCCAGCCATCACCTGTATCCTTTCCCAGGGGTTTTCCAGCAGCCAGCACCTGGGGTCACACAGAGGAGTCGTGGCTGCCTCTGTCCTCAGCTCTCTGGGAAAGGCTGTCCCCACCTCAGGTGTGGCTCTGCCTCCCAGACAGAGATGGATGGCCCAGCATAAATTATCTCCTCCAAAGCAGAGCTTAAGCTGGACTTCTCCAGAGTTCAGAGCAGCTCATTGGGATTTCAATGTCAGCTCTGAAACTCAGTTGCAGCCTCTGTGTTGGATGCTGTGCTCAGGTTCTGAGATTCTCTGCTATTTTTAGAAATGTTCCTTTGTTCCAAGGACCAGCAGATACAGAAGTGGCCACTGAAATGTGACCATGGGATGTATTTTGGAGGGGTGGAGTGAACAGGAGTGAGATGATGATAAAGGCAGGGGTTACACGGCTTTTCCGAGCTCAGACAATGCCCAGTAATTGTGTCAGGAGTCAGGGCTGATATCCCAGTAGTTAATTGGAGCAGCCCTCTGAAGAGCCTGGCTGTGCTGGCAGTTTTGCTGCCTCCTTCTTGAGCACAGAGCAGCCTCTGAGGGTGGCTCTGGTGTTCGCTGCATCCATCTGGGTGGGAACCAGCACATGGGAACGGGAGAGGTAAAGGAATCCACCTCTGGTTTTACTGGGATGGGCCGGGCTGGTTTCCAGCCCCGGTGGTGAAGGAGCAGCAGAGCTCTGTGCTGTGCTCTGAGCCTTCCCTGCCCCTCACTGCTGGGCCTGCTCTCCATCCCAGAGGCTGTGATCTGTTCCCTGACATGCGAATCCTGATGGAGTTTTTGTTTCTCCTGAGTATCCCAGACTGGGCTGGGCTGGAGGGGACCCCAGAGGGTCCCTGGGGGTACCTCCCTGCTCAGGCAGGGCCACCCCAGAGCACAGGGCACAGCAGTGTGTCCATGTGGCTCTGCAATATCCCCGCTGAGGGAGACTCCAGCCCCTCCCTGGGCAGCCTGTTCAGGGCTGGGCACTGCCCAGGGCAGGAGTTGTGCCTCCTGTGCAGGGAATTGCTGGGCTCAGTCCCTGCCCGTGGCTCTGGTGCCACTGCTGTGCCCCCGGAGCAGAGCCCGGGCCCTGCTCTGAGCCTCCCTGCAGCCAGGGACACCCAGGGCTGAGGGCCCCTCTCAGCCAGGGCTCCTCTCGAGGCTGAGCAGCCCCAGCTCCCTCAGCCTGTCCTGGGCACTGAGATGCTCCAGGCCCTCCTCATCCTCACAGCCTGCGCCGGCCCCGCTCCAGGAGCTCCCTGGCCCTGCTGTGCTGAGGGCCCAGAGCTGGACATGGCACTGCAGAGGTGCCCAGGGCTGGGCACAGGGGCAGGATCCCTCCCTGCCCTGCTGTGCTGAGGGTCCAGAGCTGAGCCTGCCCTGGCCCAGCCTGAGGCTGTTCCCTCTCCTCCTGTCCCTGTTCCCTGCCAGCAGAGCCTGACCCCCCCCGGCTGCCCCTTCCTGTCAGGGACTTGTGCAGAGCCACAAGGTCCCCCCTGAGCCTCCTTTTCTCCAGGCTGAGCTCCTTCCCCAGCTCCCTCAGCCTCTCCTGGGGCTCCAGCTCCTTCCCAGCTCCATTCCCTGCCCTGGACACACTCCAGCCCCTCCAGGGCTCTCATTCTGAGGGGCCCAGGGCTGGACACAGCCCTTGAGGGCCTCAGCAGTGCCAGCACAGGGGACAAAGGGGACAATTCCTGTCCTGGCCACGCAGTTTCTGACATAGCCCACGATGATTTTGGCCACCTGGGCACCTGCTGGGGTCACCTTGAACCAGAGCCAGAAACCTTCAGGTTCCCCTTCTCTGGTGTTCGATGCACACTGAGGGCTCTGGGGGCTGCTCCCGAGGCCTGGGGAGGATTTCAAATTCATCTGCTCCACAGTGGCTCCAGAAAAAACCCTGGAGGAGCAGCCCAAGGTGATTCTGCCTCGCCCTGAGGGATCTGCAGGGAGTAAAATAACGAGGTTGTTGTTTTTGGTGTCCCCGTCCCGGCAGTCAGCACCGCAACCAGCCCAGATCTCATTTCTCTTCCTCATTCCGGCAGCGTTTGTCTTCATTCCGCCACAGGAGGAGCTGCCAAGCTCCTGCTCTTTGGGGTAGGACAAAAAAAAAAAGAGAGTCAAAAAACCAGAAAAAGGTGTTAGTGAAAGGTAGGGAATGCACAGAGTTTTGAGCATTATTTAAAATGTCAGGAGAGCTTGCAAGGGGAGCAATCCCTTTCAATCGGGATCGTCTGTGCTTGCCTCCAACACGAGCTTCCAGTGGAATTCTCAAGGACTGCTTTCAGGGACACAGCACACAGACAGGGAACAGAGATTTATCCTCACAAGGTTTTATTTTTATGGGCCTCTGATGAGCAGGAGCTGCACTTTCATTCAAACCACCAAACGGGAGAGAAATGCAAATATTTCAATCACTCTCCTGGGACATTTGGAGGATTCAAGGTTTATAGTACAGCGATTTCCCTGCTTTCTGCAAAAGGTGAACAGAGGAAAAGGAAGCCCAGGAAAGCTTCTTCCACAGCTATTCAGTGCTTTGGAAGCAGAAATCCCCCAGGGTTTGCAGAGTCAGGAGGGTCCTTGCAGGTCTCTCCATATCCCTGAGGTGCCACTGAGTCTCCTGCTGGGATGGAGTCCCCAAATCACGAGAGGAAATCTGCTCCCATCAGTGAGCAGCTCCCAATCATCCTTTTACATCTCCAATTAACCCTTTACATCTCCAATTAACCCTTTACATCTCCAATTAACCCTTTACATTTCCAATCAACCCTTTACATTTCCAGTTATTCCTTTTTCCAATCATCCCTTTACATTTCCAATCATCCCTCTACATTTCCAATTAACCCTTTACATTTCCAATTAACCCTTTACATTTCCAATCATCCCTTTACATTTCCAGTTACCCTTTACATTTCCAATCATCCCTTTACATTTCCAGTTATTCCTTTTTCCAACCATCCCTTTACATTTCCAGTTATCCCTTTACATTTCCAATTAACCCTTTACATTTCCAATCATCCCTTTACATTTCCAATTAACCCTTTACATTTCCAATCATCCCTCTACATTTCCAGCTATCCCTTTACATTTCCAGAGGTGGATGTCTGACTCTCCCTTTCCAGCTGCTCTCCCTGGTTTCTTTGTTTGGAAATCAGGCTGGGCACAGCTTGGCTCAGGAGAACCCCAGGGCTGGGTGACCTTTAGCAGAGGAGAGGTCTTGTGTGGCTGCACACGAAGAGTTTTGAGGTTCATTTGCAATAATTATTGCTAAAATCCCTTCCCTTTCCCTCCCAGTCGCAGCCCAGCCCAGCAGAGCAGGAGCTGAGGGAGCCCAGCTGGGATTTGGGGCTGGGTTTAGGACGGGGATTTGGGGCAGGGTCCCCCTGAGCCTGCAGCAGCTCTCTGCCTTTCCCAGCCCTCCAGCCCTGCCCAGCAGAGCATCCCCAGCTGCTGGAGGGGGGTTTTGGGCAGAGCTCCCCGTGCTGAGCCTGGGGTGGTTTGTCACAGCAGAGTCTGGGGATGGTGAGAAATTGTGGCATGAACTTCAGATGAAAGAAGTCATTTATTAAGAAAATCTTGCTCTTTCTATACCCAGGGTCACTGGTTCTTGGGTGAACACCTCTTAGCATCATTGGTTAGTCACAGAATATCAAGTTGGAATAATAAGATGTAAAAAAACACCACCTGCAACATATAGTTTACAAAAACACATGAGTTCACAAAAACTTTTACACAAGTTTTTCTTGGTGCTCAGCTCTGCTTGTGAGAAAGCAACTTCTTCTCCCAGACAGGGCCGAGAGCTGGAAAATTTCTCCCTGACTGAACTCGTCAGCATCCACAGTGGTTGATGGTTGGCCTTGATGATCTCGAGATCTTTTCCAAGCTAATTAATTCTGGGATTCTCTGAGTGTGACAGTCTGGGACAGCAGCAGGACAGGAGGTTGGGGACAGCAAATGCACAGCAGGGCCTGTCCCACGGGCCAGGAGCTGTGGCTGGAGATGAAATCCAGAGGATTTCTGTTCCCTGCTTGGTGCAGTCCCAGCCTCACTCCTGGTGCCCCAGGGGACCCTCAGCCAGGGCGAATGGGCACTCTCAGGGCAGCTCTGGGGCAAAATCAGGGGTTTTGGAGGGATTTGCGATGGGTTTTCTGCTCTCTGCACAGGGAAAGGCTTGGGAATTGCTGATGAAGCTGCTGCAGCCGTGCCAGTTTTCCAGAGGGGCTGGAAGAGTTGCTGGGAGGCTTTTTTGGGGTTCCCTGTCCTTAAAGGGAAACCCTCCAGTGATGGTTTGGGAAAAGCTTTCCCAAACGGCTTTAGACCTTACAAAGCTGATTGGAATTCTTCCATGGAAAGCTTTTCCACCCCCAAAATGCAGGTTTGACTCCATTCCCTGCTGGCAATGGCCCTCTCAGCCAGGAATAATGGAAGGGCTTTGTTTTGGGAATGCTGCAATATTTCCTTTGGAATTGATGATTTCAGTGTTTAAGATATTAAATAACAGGGCCATGAAATACTGGGATTGCAGTGGGGCAAAGCCTTTTTGGGAAGCCATTCCCAGCAGGAATGATGGATGAGCTTTGGTTCTGTTCCACTGCAAAGCCACAGCAAGGAAAGCAAACTAAACCAAAGGTGGATTAGTTCCCAATTTTCCTCACCTTTCTTTTGGCTGGGATATTTGGAATGAACCCTTTGGCTCCAACGTGGCCTGATCCCAGCAGCTGGAAGGCTGAGGAAGAGGCAGCCAGGCTGGCCAAAATATAACTTTTCTTTTTCTTTTTTTCTTTTTCTTTTTCTTTTTCTTTTTCTTTTTCTTTTTTTCTTTTTCTTTTTCTTTTTTTCTTTTTCTTTTTCTTTTTTTCTTTTTCTTTTTCTTTTTTTCTTTTTCTTTTTCTTTTTTTCTTTTTCTTTTTCTTTTTCTTTTTTTCTTTTTCTTTTTTTCTGTGTGAGACAATCGGGGATATGCAGGATGTTCAGGGATGTGTGGGATGAGCTGGGATAGAATGGGATAAGCTGGGATGTGTGGGGATGTGGGGGATGGGATGGGATGGGATGGGATGGGATGGGATGGGATGGGATGGGATGGG